>CM068842.1:10144346-10546846 GCA_028554795.2 Sinohyriopsis cumingii | reverse complement strand
TATATTTGGCCACGTCATTCAAATGTAATCAGCAGGTAAGTACTAGTGTCACTGCTATGAGTGGTGCGTACCATGCAGTACGATTAATAGAAACGAGGTTCACGAAAATCTCTGCGAAAAAGACTGCAGAAAACGAAGAAATGTATGAACTACAAAGTTATTGCCTAAACTGATATGTTCTATGTCATTATAGAGAGCAAGCAATCTTGACGAAAAAGAGTAATGAACCTCCTCGCTTACTTTAAGCCACTTACCTAAATTTGTCCTCTCATATGTATGTTCTACTGTGAATGAAAAAGAGAACAGTCATTAGCAGGGAAGTAATCATTCAAATTGTGTCCTGTGTTCAATTGTAATTTGCATTGAAAGAAGCCAATAGACTAGTTATACTGGAAGCGCCTATCGCAATTATATCAGTTGTAGTTCATAATATGGCAATATTAACAAAGTAATTCTAACAAATATGTGAGGAAAAAGGTCGACTACAGTCTTACAATGTAAAATATGGCGCTTCCGTCATCCTGTTGAAATCAGTCTCCAGTTTATTAATACTTCTTTGTGCAATTCCTCTGAATAGAAATACAATGTTAATTTCACGATAAGGTGATAAAGGCGTATTGAACATAAAAAATATAGACACCTAAAGTGCAAAAATAGGGTAACAAAATAACACATACTCATACATTTTATTTTATCACACTTGAATTGATGAGACTAGAGGATGAGACATTGTTCTATTTGATGTGTATTATCAACAGTGGAAGAATCCAGAAGCTTGTGTCCAGATATATGTATGCATATATATATATATATATATATATATATATATATATATATATATATATATATATATATATATATATATATATCATAAAATTAGTGATTGCTTTCTATATTTTGATCATAATACAGTAACGCAAAAGTAAAAACTACACAAAACACAAAAGACAGAGAAAAACGAAGAGAATGGCAGAGAGTGTACACTTTATTTATCTCATAAAAGGAACACAAGATTGATAAAGACTCCTTTGAAGAAAACAGGTACTGCAGTTATACGGCTATCGTACTCACGAGAAACTTCATTTCTGACGATATCTCCTTCGTTTTCTTCTTCCTCAGCTTTTTTTTTTATGATGCCAGCCAAACCTGGCTTTAAACATTTGTTAGTCAAATAACACATTTTTTCCATTATCCTGGTTGTTTTCTGCTACTTTGAAAGTAAGTGGCATTTTACACAGATTACTCAATTTGCCAAACAAAACAGGGCAAGATTAAACCATTTAGCAACACCTCGTCCTCTAGCAGTACTAGGGTATATGCTGCTACTCCGACCGGGCAAACAGTGAAAACTAATTCCAGTACAAAGAAGTGGTCTCTAAGACCCGCTTCATTTTCTTTGAACACAGATGTCTTCCTCTCATAGTTAGCAACATCGGCTACGTCCAAAATGTTTTCTAGTAAAAGAAATATCTTCTCATTTAGCTAAGCATTGGGGTGTCCTGCCAATACCTACCAAATCTAATGCTCTAATCCAAACGAAAACTATCAATAGGCATCTAAAGAAATCATCGATGCCGTGTTTGAATGCTGTCTGAACGTCGTGAAAGGAATGTTGATGTTCACTGAGATACAGTAACAGTGATTAGGACTACCTCGTCACGTTTGTTGCCAAAATGTGACAACCCAATTACAGGCACAAGTACCAATTAATAATTCAGCTAGGAAGATTTGTTCCCATGCTGATTGGTCTGTTGCTAAACACTTGCTGTCATCTTGATAAGGTTGATTGCGGGATATGTTACAGGAGGTGTGTTGAGGTCGACATGAAAAGAACAGAAATTTCTGGAAAGGTATCACACATGTACCACTGAATAGTAGTCTTAAGTTACGTGTTTAGACTAGAAACAAAAACAGTAATACAAGAAAGAGAGAGAGAGAGAGCAGCAAGCTTTAAAAAATAAAATAAAATTTTTCCCTTCAAAAATACTGTAAAAATGAAAAAATAACTAACGGTTTCCAGAATCAAATCCAAACATAATCCAAGAATAATCCACGAATAAAATTTTCGAAGTCCGAATAATAAAATGTTCTAATGAATTCAAGTTCGAGTCCTGACAAAGTATCCAAATTGGAAGGTGATGACGTGTGCTGTAATGTTGAAGAATACAGCTCCTTGTACAAACAAAATATTTAATCCTCCGATTTCGGAAATCCAAATAAAAGTTATAAGAAATGTTTTTGCACAAGAATTCCGTGTGAGCACAAAACTATTTCCAGAGAAACGAATTAATCTGTTAGAAGCCGAAAAATTAAAACAAAACTCAAAACTCAAAACTGGTCACATCAGAAGAAAACAACTTGACATCAAGTGTTTAAAAGCCCAAACTCTGAGGTGTCTCTCTAAACATCAGTATTACTACTAAGTAATGCGCAATTTTGGAAATGCCTCATTGCGAAATAGAGGATGACGTGATCATGTGTACATAAAAAATCACGTAGCCGCTGTATGACCTTGATAAGAACCAATCAGTTTACTCCAAGAATAAAGGTTGTTTATTAGACTATCAGTCGAGGCCAGAAGCTAAGTCAAAACTAGAAACAGTGTTTCTATTATTAGGTATTTATGAAAAGATTCAGGTCAAACTGAATTTTCTGGAAAAAAATGAAATTCCTAGAAAACAAAACTACATTACATTGACATGTAAAGAAAATAAATAGATTCCAAAATCCACAAACAATCAATCAAATCAAACACAAATTAAATAGAATATAAATTAAATAAAATATACTTAACAATAGGTTACATTTTTTCCTTCTACATTTTTTGGTACGTTTACTGGATACCTCTTTTTTTTCTAAATCTTGCCTTGCAGAGTTGATACACTGGCTAAAAGTTAAAAACGTTTACGAATCGAACATAAAAGCAAACTGCAAACGGTTTGGACAATTGTTGCAGTTGTCTTCAGTTGTTTTACTAGAAAGACAAATGAACATAATTTGAGAAATTAAAACAAGAACACTCGAAAAGCGAAAATCCAAAAACTAAACGCAGCAACATCCCCAAAGAGGATTATGGACACAACCACAATGATGAAAAACAAAAGAAATAAAATAAATGGAACAAACTCACTCATCTCAAACTCCTTTTCACTTTTGTATAGTAGCTGTATTTGAAACATCTTCTGTTATAATGATAATAAAGGTTTGAGCCGAGAAAAAAATGATGATACCATATTCACCAGTATGAAGATAAGACAGACAGGAAGACAGGTGTGAACAATAAGTTCAAAAGAATGTGTAAAAAGAATAACCTATAGGGAAAATAATTAAATTTTTGCGTTGTTTACTCAAACATCGGAAATAGTGTACTATCATCAATCAAACAATCAAATAGCTTATTATACTGTTATTGCCTAAGGTATGTGTCTGTTATCCGGTTCGTTTATTTTAGACGCGCTTAGGTATACAAGCTTTTCATCCATTTCAGTGAGTTTGTCTTTGTTTCACAAATGTTCCCATTGAAATTGCCAAATAAAAACGCATAAAGACAGTCTTAAGTACATTTGATTTGTTAGTTGATAGTTCCAGAAATCAATTGAAATGTAGGTGTAATCGGCGTGTTCCTGAGTAAATTCAGAGGACGAATAATGGAAAACCAGTACAGTTACGTGCAACCTCAAACACAGTCATGATCCACTTTTAGAATTCATCTCAAGGTGACCTTACTATTTGAACTTTAAACGTCCCAATAACGTATATATTGCAATTTATACTTAAGTAAAGCATATTAATTTTATTTTATCATTATTCATTGATCAGGCTTGAAATTAGGGACAAGACAAGTTGCAAGATTATGATGTATGAATGTCCAGTAAAAACAGTACGATACTAATTTGTTCATCGTGTTGTATAAGTGATATTGCATGTAACTATTTATTATTATCAGAAAAGTAAAACATGCCCACATTTACTAACACGCTGGTTGTCAACACGCTGCTCAATCACGCCTTTGCGACGCCCACAGAACGGATATACCTGCACACGCGATCAGACGGCAGACTGTTCAACCTGGCACGACTGAGGGCAAAGAGCAAAGTGCGTGAAGCATCCATCAGGGACATGCTCTTCGCAGACGATGCTGCTCTAATCACTCAGAGAGAAGCTGAGCTACAGCGCCAGATGGACCGCTTTGCTAAAGCATGCGATGAGTTTGTGCTGACAATCAGCCTAAAGAAAACCAACGTGATGGCTCATGACTCGAACCCACCCATCATCATCATCAACAACTACGAACTTAAGGTAGTCAGTCAGTTTACAAAAACCGGCTCTACCATCACCAACGACCTCTCGCTCAATGCTGAGTTCGACAAGCTGATTGGAAAATGATCATCAACTCTCTCGGTGTACAGTGCCTGCATGCTCAGCACTCTCCTGTACGCCAGTGAAACCTGGACTATGTACGCCTCACAAGAGAAAATACTGAGCATCTTTCACAGGTGATACCTCTGACGCATACTCAGGATCAACTGGAGCGAACGAGTAACAAACGAGGTGCATGAACGTGCTACAATTCCAATCATGGTCACACTCCTCCGCCAATGTCGCATGAGATGGCTTGGCCATGCACATCGGATGGATGACGGACGGATCCCCAAAGACATTCTTTATTCGAAACTTGCCTCTTGCAAAAGGTTTATCGGACGGCCACATCTCCGCTACAAGGATGTCTGCAAACGCGACATGAAAGCCCTTGTCATCGATATTAGCACATCGTAAGAGCTTGCTCTAGACAGGTCCAGCTCGTGACACGCTCTGATCACTGGCCTGAAAGCCGGCAAGGACAAGCTACGCTTGCTGGCTGATGAAAAGCGAACGCTGACTAAGAAGAAGCAGCTCCAACCCAGACCAGGCTCAACCTTCAAGTGCAGCACGTGCAGCAAGGACTCACTCTCTCGTGTTGGTCTTCATCGCCACAGCAGGCGCTGGACATCCACCAATCGGGACATCTCTCATGGGCGCAATTCCATGCCTAAACTGATGAACCACACTACGATTAATTGGTAGATTATGATCCTCCCATTCAAATGATAGTTGAGGAGGATGAGTTTAGCTTGAAATATGGCAATTGCAACAGGTACAACAGGAACAGACAAGAGACGTTCAAAACATGGGTATTATAGACACTCAAGCATTGGGTAAAATAATTCAAGAAACAAACAAGATAACTTTCATCGGCCAGATTGAATTTAAATGCATTTCGCTCAAAAGATCTTAGATACGAAGTTAATGTCAGAAGTGTGTAAAGCAACTAAATAAAACTTGGACAGATTGGTAAGTTTTAAAATATATTTATATAGAACAAATAGTCTATGTTTTATAATTGGTAATGTGTCCACGTGGTGGCATGTCATAAAAAAAATTACACACCAGATCAGTTAAATCATGCTTCGATCTAAATAAAATTGGCGAAACACTGCAATCGGTGTTCCTTTGTTTTGAGATAAGAAAAATAAATCAGACAGACATATATTTACCACTTGCATTTTATGTGGACATTATATATATATATCAGGTGGCTCAGACCGGTTCCATAGGGAGTTCACAACCACTGGTATCGCCTTTTATATTGATACATATTGCCTCGATAGAGAGAGCAATCAAAAACAAATTACACCAGTGATTCATTTTGAAATAACGAGGAGAAAAATAATACTTGCGTAACGAATATGATAAAACAAATTTTTAGTTTCAAAAGAGGTCACATAATTTAGAAACATCTTGCATATTAATGAGCAATATAGTTTTATAGATGTCACCATTCAATATGATTCATTTCAAAAAATGCTTCACCGTATTAAATAACTTAGGGAAGGGCCGGGTGAGGTGGGGCAATTTCGGATACTATTTTTATCTGCAAATTCTGCATTTATATACAGTGAAGACCATTTGTATATTATGCAAATGCGCAATATCCGAACTTGTCTGACGAGTTTGTGGCGGTGGTTAAGTCTATCAACTTCAAAAACAATTGCAAGGGGAAAGACGCTGATCCATTTTGATTCACTTCGGGAATAAAATGTTCACGTAATACGATTCCGAGTACAACGTTCAATATCCAAAGTCGATATTAACTGGAGATTACGAGATACTGAGTTGTAATTTCGGGTTACGGTCAACGTGAGAAATCAATCTACTTGGACCTAAAACTCCCTCGTACCAAACCACAATATCCAAAATAGAAGATACTGAAAGGTGGGTGGGGGAATCGGAAATGTATAAATAAAGGTACAAATTACAGTGAAAACAAATTGATTGAACACAAGTTAGATCATTTTTCGTTACCTTGATAAATAACTTTATGTAATATTTTTCATCATTATACAATTCCAAAAGCTAAGGCATGGAAAGGACGTGAGGACATCGTTTTATCAATGTCGATAAACTTACTGTATATACTTGGCTCTCTCTAATCTGTATATGACTTACTATCTCGTTTTATTTTCCTGGATTCTCTCATTTATGTCAAAACAAACACTGTACTAATGGAATAATATCTTTGTTATTATATATGTGTGTTTTCCTTCATCGCCATTGATATTTGGAAACCCCAACTTTCACCAAAATAGCGAAGAAAGACCAATAAAGCCACACTCGTGAACAAACCTTGCAAATATTCGCATATCCTAGAACACCAGCATGCTGACATATTTAATTCTAGAGTTGGCAGATCAAATGCTTGTAAAACAAGGCACAGTGTCCATAATCTGACTATTGCATCAAGTAGATATCTTATCGCTACATGCAATCATATCTTGTTGATGCTGGATCTATCGTACCGAAAATACAAAATTGATGATGAATAACGATATTTGTTTGATCGTCCACTTTAGTAATCTCATAAACTTGAATTTATAAAGGAATAAAAAGAAATAGATCAAATTTGTATTAGTTTAGATAGTTGTTTGCCCTCATATGAATAGTTTAAAAATGCACGACCTTTCTTCTCACTTAATAACACTTGTGTGACTGGGCTGAAATCATTGCCTTATATAAAGTATGCAACGACCTTTATTTAAGTTCAGACTAGTAAATTTGCTAATATTGCACGATGCAATCAATATGATGTTTTAAAATACCATACATTTTTGCTAATGTAATTAAAATAATAATTTGTAATATTGACTATAATGTCATACAGAAATAAAGTGCTTTATTTCTAAAATACATTGTTATCTACTTGTATCCTGGCCTTGTATTCATTTTGACTTGTTCGTTTCTTTATACCACGCAGTTGAATGTCACTAATGAGATAGTTTTTCGCACTCTGAAAATGGCATATTCGTCGTCAGCTATTTTGCATAGATAATATCTATATCATATACAATCTTTAGTCCAACACTGGTTGATTGGTTTGTTGTTTAGTTAGCGCACACAATTAGCATGTAATGTCGATAAAGGCTTCAAAGCGAAATAAGGATAACATCATGTGTATGTTTATCTTGAGAATATCACTGTATCGTACAGGCGGCGCTAAGGCCCCAGGAGTTTGACATAGGAAGGTTTGGGACCAATGAGATGTGGAGAATAACTATTAGTCCATAGGTTTACAACTTGGCCCGTTCTGAGGACAGGGAGAAATAATAATAAGAAAGAATGGATGTTATTGTCGTGACAAAAATATCCATGGCGAAATAGGTAACTTAAATTGAGGGAGAGACAGTCTTGATGCAAAGTAAATTTAGCATTGGATTTATCTTATCCCAGACTGACGTATACATTTAGGCTCAGGTGGACAGTCTGGAGGCAAAGTGAAATTTAATGTTAATATTTCGATCCACAATTTAAAGAACAAAGCCCTACTATAAACCAACAGATTTTTTATTAATCTCCAAACACAAACCTCTACTATTCATCAACCGTTTTTTGATTGCCATTTATCACGCAAAAAATACCAGACCAAACATTTCATTAAAATCCAAAACCAAACAAATAGTATCCAGCGAAATAGGGCAGGAGTGTTTAAAAACACAGCATAATCACATACATAAAACGTGCTATCACACACGACTGGTAGGGTACTAAAATGGAGGATAAAATCAGACAAACATACTAATTAACATTAGTTCATGATTAATATCCAACATTAAAATGTTGAGTACTATCGAACAACTTGTTCATTACTATTCAACACCCACTTTTTGAGTACTGTCCTACATCACATGCAAAATATCCAAAACGCTTTGAGTAGTGTCTGAACCCGTAACATTCATATTTGACGAAAAGAGTATGATGTCACAGAATGGGGATGAAATAGCACAGAACTACTATCTAGTATCACGTTTATTGATTATCCAACACATACATTTTTTGAGTACTACTTCAACGCTACTTACATACTGCTCAAAATTCCACAAGTGGCGTCTAAAGACTTACTGTCATGATGCAAAAGAAGGGGATGATATGACACAAAGAACCCACCATATCGTTCAGTTGTTATCGCAATCCAACATTAGCTTTAAGAGTACTATTCACATCCAGTCTTAAACTTACATCCGCAACATTTGATAAATATATATCACGCATTCATTTGTGGAGGAGAAAAAAACATGCCTTCACCAGAATGTCTATGCACCCTATGAGTTCATTTCCTGTTTGAATCAGCTCATATTCCTTGCTTTCATCAAGCTTTCCTTAAGACTGTTTTTAGACGATGGGTTTCGGAAGAATTATTTTCTTTGCGTCAAAGCTGCGTCTCTCAACGCAAGCGTACAATCTTCGATTGACCACATATTGTAAGATGGGTTCTACCCTGCCGTCTGAAAAGCTTACTTTGGCATATATCGTAAAGTATGTCCTTATCGTAGAACGATTGTCTTGTACACAGGATACAGCTGCTTTTGCAATCGCAACTCGTGATACAAACGTAGTTTGAATCTGACTTTTGGTTTGGAGAATTAAACATTTTACTCAAGATCTCTTCTATAATATTATTGACCTTGCCAAAATAAGTAATACTATTATTGACACTGCCAAAATAAGATATATTAACACTAAGATATTGTAGATGTACACTTTTTCGCTTAATGTGATACGCGTTTCCTCTTTCAGAATAAGAAGATTAAACAGAATACACTTTAAAATGAACGACTTTCAGCAACAAAGCGTCTGTTTCCTACTACATTAAACTTAGTGTCATCGGAATATACAATCTTCAAATTAATTCCTTCTTTATATTCGTTAGTTATCTGAATGTTATAAGAAGACTGTTTACTTTCAAAATATTAAAATGGTCAGACATTGATCAACTGCGAATATATTCATCGTCATCATTGGCGACTCGGTCTCGAAAGACCATGCGAATAGCGCCCTTGGGGTGTTGTCTGTCTCTGTTGGCATCGTCTGCTGTGGCTGTGCAGGCCTATACGTGAGTGACAGTCCCTACTGCAGTTGGTGCAGACATACTGGGAAGTCTGCGTTACTGTGGTTGCTGTTGCGTTCTTCTTTCTCTTACGTTTCTCTGCCGCCAACTGGCCTCTCCTCGCATCAGCGACTGATATGCCATTGTTTACCATCAGTCTCTAGGTGCCTCGGTCCTCAGCCAGCTCTTCCCAGCCATCCGGTGAAATGTTGCATGCCTTCATGTCCCTCTTGCACACATCTTTGAAACGGAGTGAGGGGCGTCCGACCCTTCTCATGCCAGTGGCCAGCTGTCCATATAAGATGTCCTATGGCAGCCTTCCATCCTCCCTGCGTCGGACGTGACCCAGCCATCGAAGGCGCCGTTTAATTAGCAGGGAGTACATTCTGGGGGTACTTGCACGCTGCAGGATCTCGCTGTGTGGAACACGGTCTTGCCAGCTGATTTTCAGGATGCGTTTTAGGCACCGTATATGGAAGGAGTTGAGCCGGCGTTCTTGCCTCATGTAGGTACTCCACGTCTCACTTCCATATAGAAGGGTGCTGAGAACGCAGGCCTGGTAGACTCGTACTTTGGTGTGCTCTGTCAGTGCGTTGTTTTCCCAAACCCACTTTGTTAATCGAGCCATGATGGTGTTTGCCTTTCCAAGCCTTCTGTCCAGCTCCATATCAATCGAGAGTGTGTTGCTGATGGTTGACCCTAGGTAGGTAAAGTTGTTGACTGCTTCCAGGGTGACACCGTTGATTTGATTGAAGGGGCAATGGTGGTATCTTGCACGCCGACATTTGTTTTTTCCAAGCTGATTGTGAGACCAAACTGCGTGCAGGCAACAGCAAAACGGTCTCCCAGTCTCTGGAGGGCTTCCTCGGTGTGGGCCACAAGATCTGCGTCATCTGCAAAAAGCATCTCCTTGATGAGCACAGCTCTCACTTTGGTCTTTGAGCGCAGTCGTGCCAGGTTGAACAGCCTCCCATCGGACCTGGTGTGTAGATATATGCCATCCGTGGACGTGTCGAAGGCGTAGGACAGGAGCAGGGAGAAGAAGATCCCAAATAGTGTTGGTGCCAGCACGCAGCCCTGCTTCACACCACTGTTAATTGGGAAGGACGTTGAGGATGATCCATCATACAGGATTGTTCCCTTCATATCTGCATGGAAAGAGATTATCATGCTGAGGAGTTTTGGGGGGCAACCGATCTTACTCAGAAGTTCAAAAAGGCCCTTCCTACTGACCAAGTCAAAGGCCTTGGTGAGGTCAATGAACATCATGTAGAGTGGTTGACCTTGCTCTCTGCTCTGCTCTTGGAGTTGTCGTAGGGAGAAGATCATGTCTGTCGTCGACCTGCCTGCTCTGAAGCCGCACTGTGATTACCGGTACACACGGTCTGCAAGCAACTGCAGCCTGTTGATAATGATGCGGGCGTACACTTTACCAACAATACTCAAGAGCGAGATCCCTCTGTAATTATTACAGTCACTGCGGTCGCCCTTGTTTTTGTAAAGGGTCACAATTGTGGCATCACGCATGTCTTGGGGGACTACTCCTTCCTCCCAGCAGAGGCAAAGTAGCTCGTGCAGTGGTTTAATCAATGCTGGTTTTCCACGTTTGATAGCTTCGGGCGGGATGCTGTCACTACCTGGTGCTTTGTCGTTTGGAAGGCAGTCGATTGCTTTGCTGAGCTCCTCTAAGGTTGGTACTTTGTCGAGCTCTTCCATGGTGGGCAGATTCTTTATGCTGCTGAGGGCTGCATCAGTGACTGATGTTTCTCGGGAGTATAGTTCTGAGTAGTGCTCCACCCATCTGGCCATCTGTTGCCCACGGTCTGTGACCTTCTGTCCTGTCAGGGATTTCAGGGGAGCGACCCCTTTCACTGTAGGGCCTAGAGCCTTCTTGATGCCACTGTACATGCCTTGGATGTGTCCGGACTCGGCACTGCGCTGGATCCCTTCACACAGTTGTTGCCAGTACTCGTTCGCACACTGTCTAGCAATGCGTTGGGTGTTACTTCGGGCACTTCTGAGAGCAGCAAGCGTCCGTTCATTAGGGCATTTTTTGTAAGCTATGAAGGCTTTTCGTTTCTCCTCGATTTGTGGTTCCATCCTTGATAGGTGTGCATTGAACCAGTCCTGGCTCGATCGTTCCTTCTTGCCAAACGTTGACATAGCCGTACGGTAGATGGCACCCTTCATGGCATTCCACTTGGCTGTAGCGTCATACTCAGGCAGGTCCTGGAGAGCCTTGTTCAGGGCAGACACATACTCCTCCACCTTGGCAGGGACTGACATCTGTGCAGTGTTTATGCGAGGACGTCCTTTTGGTTTTGAGCGGTGTAGCGCGTGTGGCTGTAGTCGCACTCTGCTGCTCACAAGGCCATGGTCGGACTCACAGTCTGCACTGTGGTAGGTTCTGGTGGAGAGGACGCTGTTAAGGGCAGAGCGCCTGGTGATGACCAAGTCGAGTTGGTGCCAGTGATGAGATCTGGGGTGTTTCCATGACACTTTGTGTTGTGGCTTACACTTGAAGAAGGTGTTTGTGATGCACAGGCCATGGTAGGTGCATAGCTCCAGCAGTCTCTGGCCGTTTTCGTTGGTCTTTCCAGTGCCATGATATCCGAGGCAGGTAGGCCATGACTCGTGGTCCGCACCTACTCTGGCATTAAAGTCGCCGAGGAGGAATAGTGGTTCATTTTTGGGGCAGGCTTTGATCTGTTCGTCCAGCTGCCCATAGAACTGATCCTTCACGTCTTCTGATGACGTGAGGGTTGGGGCATAGACACTGATGATGTTGACAGGACCTGAAGTAGTGGTGAGGCGGATGGACAAGAGACGTTCAGTGCCCTCTGTGGGAGGTTCAGCCGAGGCCAGGAGATTGTTTTTGATGGCAAAGCCCACTCCGTGCTGACGGGGCTCCTCAGGTTCTCGACCCTTCCAGAAGAAGGTGTAGTTTTCCTCTCTGAGGGAGCCACTAGAGGCGAGCCTGGTTTTCTGGAGGGCAGCTATGCTGATATTTAGTCTGGTGAGTTCTCTATCGATGATGGCCGTCTTTCTGGTGTCGTCCACTTCTCTGAGGTCGTCGAAGATGCCTGTACACATGGTGCGCACATTCCAGCTTGCAAATCGAAGAGCTGGAGTCTTCTTTATTGGTTTCTTGTTTCTTTTGTCTGGTGTGGAATTACCGTCTGCTTGTCATGCTGAACAACACACTGAGCTCCAGTCACCCACTGGAGCAGGCAGACGATGGCGGGTCAACACCTTATTGACCGGAGGCTGCCCGGCTTGAGGCGGGCGATAGTTGGCCAGTGGGACACGATGATCCCTCCCACCGTCAAAGCTGACCCGTGGCGCCCCTTCCCTACGCCAATCGGGTGGGACTTATAACCCGTAAACTGTCAGCTTCCGTGTTGTTTCCTCACTCAGTAGCGAGACTGGAGTGTCCTCTCCAGGGCGCAAGCCTGGGCGTGGAGTATGGAGATCCTGGGCTGCCCAGACGTCAGGATCCCCCTCTCGTCCTTGCTGGTGGGGTCCAAAGGAATGCTGAGCATGATATTTGGCACCAGTTTGGGTGCAGGAGCTGCCGGAAGGAGGTCGTAGTCGACCCCCAGCCACCTTAGGGGCTCCACTCCTGATTTTCTGTCTGGGTTTACTCCCGTAGCCTTTCCTTCTCCCGAAGATATCCACAAGGCAGTGGAGCCATAATCCAATGGATGGGACTTGGTTGGTTTTGAATCAGAGTTTCCTTCTCCTAGACGAACTGCCTGACAAGGCTAACGAGCTTCATCTGCCCGGGTTTAGGGTCAGAGTTTCCCTTCTCTTAGACTGGTTGCCTGCCAAGGCTAATGATGAGCCCAGTCTGCCCACCCAGTTATACTGCCGGGTACTCGGTCGCGTCACACAGCAGGCTCTGTTAAAACAGGGGGCACCGCGTGAAGGTGCTGCTGTGGACACAATAGTGTAGGAGAGACCATATGCAAGTAACCTCCCGCCCCGCATAATGAGACAGTGGTCCTGCGGCGATCACTACACCGGGGAAGGAGAGGCTATGAGAGACGCTTCACTTTCTTTTGGCAAGCGGGACGTCAAGCCCAGGCCACGCACCCCCCGAATATATTGTAATACTAATAATACCATGACTTCTGTCATTAGGGTTCCATGGAAGAAAGACAGTAATGCTTTTCAAGACTTAATGAATTACCAATTACATTCAAAAGAAGCAAATCCACCAGACAGGAGAATTTCGTTGAATGCTGCATCTCTTTTAGCGTGTGTGCTTTTTACCAACATATTCTTTTGTGTCAAATTTCTGAACATTACATAGAAACAGATGACAACCACTGAGACTTACACGATATAAATGCAAACGTGTAAGTATGTAAGCCGTCCTATGTTTTCTTTTCGTCGGAGTTTGGTTAGATGGAATGAAATAGAGATACTGAGTTATATATCAATCTTGGCTATGCACATATAGCCACTAGGCAGCAGGACGCTACACATAGCGTCTTGGATAGCATGTGTACAATTGTGATCAACTCGAACAACGCAGCAATGTAGCCCTTTTTAAAGTCCACCAGTTCTAACAATATTAACCGCAATGGTAAATATATACACAATTTTAACTAGTCTGTATGGTCTATAAATATCTCACCATGGGAGATAATTTGTGATTCCCGTTTCTGAGTATCCACGTGAGGAGTTCTTTCCCCTTACATATGCATTATTTACTTATAAGTTAAATACTGATAATTGTATGTGTGTGTGTGTGTGCTATTTTCCTTGCGCTACCTCGCGTAAGACGATTGATATGCAGATGTTGGTGGCGAATTGTTAGTCTGCGCAACATTTCCTCGGGTAGTTTAGTACAGATTAGAACAAATCCTATCCTGTAATTACCAGGACTTCCGCAAGAAGTAGTATGCGACACGTAGAGTCCGACTAACATGCTGCTCCCTGCAATGAATGTTGCTGTGTCATTTATCCAGGAACAGTTTGTCTTGATGTTGCATATGGACCAGGAGTTTGCTAGGCCAACTGTCTGTTCTGTTTGCATATAACTCCCATTTCTACAACAAAATGGCCTCAGTCGTATATATAATATGATTGGCATGACGGCTGTTCTGAAAATATTGCGGTCGCTTCTTATCGATAATGGAAGGTAAATTTAGGATGTCGTTTTGAAAAATTAACTTCTAAAGATGTTTATTTGGTTCTAAAAATGAAAATAGTGGCTGTTGGACATAAAATATGCCCACCACTATAGGTAATTTTAAAATCGTGTTATCGCTGAAGAAAAACTTTGTTGTTTTTTTTTGTTGTATGGATTTTAAGTCCATTTTCAGTACATAATGGCCAACAAATGGCGAACAGTATATTTTGTGGAGGAATAACCCGCTAATACCTTGGGTTGAACCACCGACCGACCGGAAGCTATTGACAAGCTTTCTCACATACCCACGTAGGCTTAGGCAATACTCGAACATCCAAAAGTGGTGACATGTCAGTGATCTGAAAATGAGGTCCCTCTGAATAATATTGAATATGGTTAACACACTCGGCAGTTAAAACGAAGAAATTGTCTTATATTATATTCCAAGAAAGTACACTGGCCTACTTGAGCGTAAACACTTTGGAGGAACGCTTGTTGAGTCTGCCACAGGAGTAGGGGTGGGGTGGCGTGGGGATAGAAAAGGAGAACAATATGTAATGATTAGCATTGCAATTTACTGCGTGTATGTGGGTCCTCTGCATTTTCAGTTGAATTGTATCGCGTTCACGGTCATTTTGTCCTTTATCTTAAGAATGTTAAGAATGTGCAACCTTTATCTTTCATCCACAAACTACATCGAATTCACAATGAATATGTTCATTGAAATGAAAAGTCTATCACGTGTTATGAAACGGCACAAGATAACAATATTATACTACACTTTGTGGCATCATTCAACCAACTGAATGCTTGTAAACTGTAATTCAACATATAACATCGTAGGTGGACTCACATCATCAAATACAATTCATTCAAAACATAGAAATAATAATGGAGGTCACATTAAACAGGAAATCAAGCAGCTCCTACTTCAGTCTGGCTTCATGTCCATTGTTTCCCTTATTTTAAACGGACTTCAAGACAACAATCGTTGTCAACTGAGGGTTCCGTAACGCGTAAATACCGCACATAATTACCTATAATCACCTAATTACCACCCATCACGAAATTGTTATTTCACATTTCCTTGGATTTTCTTGCTTAACATTAGTTTGATCTGTCAGCAAGACTTTCCAAGTCGAATATTCGAAATAACGACATGCATCAAGAAAAAAATACCCAAACGCATAATGCAAACGATTATTATTTTTATCTCAAATTACTAAACGCGTTTTCAATAAAATACCATGAATGTTATTTTTTGTAGAAATTAGGGGCCATTTTACGAAACTAAATCCAGTTACCATAAAATCCCGTGCGAACTGTTCAAAATGCCGTCGGCTCCTGTTCGGTTTCAGAAATATTATCTGAACATCGACTCCGCAAAGCTATAAATGGGAACGTAAATACAAGTATCAGGTACCATAGGTGTTAAACATTATCGTTCAATTTCAATGTACAAATGCACTTTATACTTTTCTAATTTCTAAGTTTTCGAAGTTTCTACACGCATTAAGAAAGAAAAAGAGAGATACAGAAAAGAAAGCAGCTGCCTGGACATTCCAAATTGTCCTCAGATTTACATTTCAACATGTGCATTAGAAAGTCCTTATATTTACAAGATATTGACTGAGGAAAGCGAATCTTTCACGTCCAAATTTGCATATGTTGTACGGAAATATACAAATTTCAAATAATCTGTGTTTTAAGAGGTAGATGTTCAGTTAGTATTAAAAACAGGGTAAGCATTGGAAGGAAAGCTTCAGATTAAATCAGACTCAATGGGCTTTCAGAATGGTCAAATAGTTCGTAAGGGGTCTTTTTTCTTTATATACAAAAAGGAAGAATGATAGAAAAAAAATATATACAGCACACACACACACACATACACACACACATAGATAGATAGATACACACACACACATATATATAGATAAATACACACACACACACACACACACACACACACACACACACACACACACATATATATATATATATATATATATATATATATATATATATATATATATATATATATATATATATATATATATATATATATATATATATATATATATATATATATATCTGTGTGTGTATATACGTATATATTCCAAAGAGAAGGATAGCTCTCGCGTCGACTTGCGCCATATTATAGCGTTACACACAATCAGTGATATCATGAAATGTAATTAAAACATGGTTTGGGGTTGAAATTTCTGCCGCATGCGACAAACAAATCAAACTTATTTGATAAACTTACCTTAATTGTCTCACCCAGGGTGTCTCAATCATCGCATGCACTTGCTAGGAATTATACTGTTACAAAAGAAATACTGTTATATAAAGCTTTGCCAACTGGAATAAACAAAACAACGACAACAGCAGATTTATAACAAAGAGAACTTCACTCATGAAATAATATAAGTTCTCTCCAACTTTGTGAGAGATGGTCACGCACATGCGCACGAAGTTGAAATATTTAGTATTATGCAAGAAACTATAGAGAACACTGTTCCTGACAAACAGACTAAACACAACCATGGCTAAAAATAAATATAAACTCTTTCTAGATCAGCTGGAGAGGCAGCAACCATCAACGACCAGAAACGTTTTACGTCAGACCTGCGTTCTTCTAACTTTTTCAAACACCCCCAATCCACTCTAGCTTAGTCGTACCAATTATAGTTACTATATCATCCTCAATAACATAGTCGTATTACTGCGAAATGTTTACAAGCAGCAGAACGTTGCTTTGTACGCTAATGGTGCAATGCTTCTAACACGTAACAGTTATAACTTCATTTTCTGTTGCTTTTCTTTTCTAAAAAAGGGATATATTTTTGTTAGATTCTCCTAGATAATCATTCAGATTTTCATTAAATAATAACCGACCTGATGACCTTTATTTATGTTGAAGGGCAATAGTAGTGCATCATTGGGAGTCAAATAATGTAACCCATGACTGGTATTTCCTTGTCTCAATGCGAACCTTAACATAGATTATTCTAACCTAAATGGCTTCATTTGAACAGACTCAATGTGATGAACACAATTTTTCATATGTCTGTTTATAACAATTTTCTTGAGACATCTTGGGTATCTCCTAGTACCGTAAATGATATCGTTTAAACAGTATAGGTTCTTCTATATAATCGTGTGAGTGCCATTGTCCGAAGACATTACTGATAAAAAGTTGACCTGTGGTGGAACATAGAGAAGATTGGTGGGGAAAATAAACTCAGATATGATTAAGCTCTGAGTGACGTTGCTGGCTACTAGGACACTACTGGAATAGACAAGGCACACCCCCATGGCATACGTTATGACTAGAAAGCTTAGGACTGGAATTAATATTATCATATTATTCTGGTATGCCAAGGCATAGTTAAGTCGGGTATTTTTGTGTCAACTGCTAGAATTATATTTTAGTTTTGAGGGAGCTATTTTAGTTATATCACAAAGTAGATTTATAAGTTAAATTCATCTAAACATATTCGTAAACGGGTTTAATATTGCTTTCACAATATTTTTCCTGGAGATGTATTTTTCACTCATCTCTATTATTCTTATGCATTTTCATGTAAACCTTGTTTTTGGTGGAGATTGTGGGGTACCAATGGGCGAATATGGTATTTGGAATCCTTGGGAGAGTTGCAGTCAAACATGTGGTGGAGGCAGCCAGAGAAGATGGCGAAGTTTATGTTGTCCTCTAAGTAACGGAGCCTGGTCAGACTGTTTAGCACGGTATAATAAAACAGAACCATTTCTGTTTGAATATCGACCGTGTTCAGGGACATGCCTTAATGGAGGTATATTTTATACCGGAACTGGATGCAGTTGTTCTATGGGATACAATGGATTGTGCTGTTCAACAAGTAAGTAGCATCAGTTTTAGTTAAGCTGAACTATACAAACAACTAGAGATTGCTAATGGATAAATAGATGTCGGTCTTATGAAATGAATAATAGCTCCAAGATAACATAATTTAGCATCCTGGCTTATAACGGTCGACTTAATACAAGCTAAATATTTAGTGCCTGCTTGTCTGCATAGTCGAACAGTGCACGACAAGATTGTTTGCCTGTACATATTGTCGACAAGGTTGCTATATTAACCATTAAAAGATAGCAAATTTAGATTTGACATGATTCTAAGGTTTCAGTGTATATGGCTTAGCAGCATCCAGCTTGCTTGACGGTTATGACTATTTTACCATTATCTGATGAAACGTGCATACATCTGAATCATAAATTGCTTCACCTTATTACACACGGAAATAATTCTCATATTATGTTTTATAACTGATCGTGACTTTTTTATTTACATTTTTGAGTGAGGGTGGCGTTTCTTGAAAATACGTTGTTGTATTTCTACATAATTTATAAGTTTGAAGGCTTTCGCAAGAGCTTTTGTGAGCGGCGTTATCAAATTTATTTTCAATCATTATAGTGTAACAACAATTAAATAGTGGATACAGATTATTGTTGGGTTTTTCTCCATAAAATGATGTCCCAGTGCTAGACATCGCTATAAGCTGACACACTGCTGACATCGTAGCGAAATGACTGAAAAGTAGTTTGTGTTATGTTTAAAATCCAAGCTAAACATACACACGTGGGAGCTCACAAGCATCGTTTAGTGTCGAGTGAATTAAATATAATTCTTACTGTACATATATTAGATCAGACTGGATATTTTAGCTATTAGTTTTCTGTGTATATCTTGTTCACATGCATTTCGTCTTCTTTCCAGGTGTGAAAAAATACATTAAATAGCGCACGAAGATATAGAGATTATTCTGTACTGATCTCTCAATCGAATAAAATGTAGCATATGTTTGTTTATTTAACACGATCAAAGTTAATCTTTGTTTTCTAGTGCGTTTTGTCATTTGTATCAGTAATTTCTTACACTTATCATATTCTAACTATTGTTTGGTATGACTTACCTCTTTTCATCATGGAGTTTTACTGTATACAAAGCGTACATGACGTTCTTGGGGGATTTTCTTTCAATATTTATTTGATGTTATAATTAGGGTTATCCACAGTACGATAATGGATATCGCATTTTAACGTGTAAATAAGGTCAGTTTGTAATGGATGGTATTAGTGAGGCGTAGTTTCTCCTGTTAAGACTATATGGTCGTCATCTAATTAATTGAAACGAGAGAAAAACATCAACGTTTGCAACAATCAACAAATATTATAGCTCCCTAAAAACAAAGTGATAATTTAAAAATAACGTATTTATTGTGAATTAAGTCTCACGTAGTCGACACAGTTATATCAGATGTCTTAATGAATAAAGTTCTACTTAAATTCCAGTGTTTTTTTTCAATTACATCCTAATATTTAATGTGCTAATAAGTATGTGTTTTCTTATGTGTCAAACAGCCAGTGGTCTAGAGTGTGAAGATATGCAAATAGGTTCCAGATTGATATGCTATAATATGTTCTTGCCTGATTTCACTATAAATCCGCTTAAATATTTCTGACAAAGAATAATAATGATGAGCACATTGTATTGCCAGTGAATAATTTTTGAATAAATAATTCCACCTAAATCCATTAAGGAACACAACCATCAGACTGATTCTGCCTCTGACATTAGAAGCAATAATAAGGAACTTCTCAAGTCAACGATATTATTTAATAAATACATAAAACTCAAAGGTACAACCAGAATGAGGGTCAAATGTGCATTACTAGAACAATCTAAATTGTCGACAAGATTAAAGTGGTTAGTAAAATTATAATAAAGAAACACCAGGAGCACTATACAGTTCCATGGGAGAATACCAATATCCTATACTGATATTAAATTAAACATTACTACTCTAATAATGAAATGAATACTTACTCCACATCATAGGAAATATTACTATTTATTCCTTTCGTTTACAAAATAAAAGTTAGTGGTCAAGTACAACATGAACTTGGTTTTGGACAATGACAAGTAAATAACAAACGTATACATAATTTATAATAATTGAGAAAATGAAAAAAAGAACAATGCAAATTAAATATACATAACACTTCTTTCGATTAGCATTATTTGCAAACAAAATCATTTTCACGGACGTAATTTCTTTGTTTTCTTAAAACAAGATCTTTATAAAATGTTGAAGACTCTAGGCAATACATTGCCTCTTTGACTTGTAATTTCGAAGCGCTGATTAATATTTTCTTAGTTTTGATTGAATCCTACAGATTGAATATAGTTTAACCTATATTTTGACTTCTTTCTATTAAAATTATTTTTAAAAAAAAACACTTTCAAATATATGGATTTCTTATACGTAGCAAATAAACACATACATATTGTTTATAGTAAGATACTTAAAAAGGGACAGTTGAAATGAGCTCATGTCATTATGTTAGCAGAATATGATCAAGGTTTATAAGTTTAATATTAATTGATTATATTCTAATGTTGTAGATACGCAAGCTCAACGACCTGGATATGGCAATAATTTAAATGAACTTCAAGTAATGCGAATAAAATTCCAAATAATCCAAACCTTCTATCACCAGTCATAAGAAATGCATTTCTTCTTAAATTCCACGGTGTTCAAACAAAGATACAGCGCTCAGGTTACTGATGCGCCTGAAGTCTTGAATTTACTGGTATACTATTAGCGGCAATAGTAATGCTGTACTAGTAGTCTTCCAATCAATCACAAAAGTATAAATCAATATGATATTGTCTGAACACTCCATATTTCTGTCACAGAATACTGACACAAAAAAAATGTTGTATATCTGGTGACAGATAATTTGAATAATTTCATCCAATGAAAATCTGGACACAACAATACACATGATTCTGCATCAAGTGCTTACAGCAAAAAATTAATATTTTTTCATAATCCTCTACTTGACCTATTGACCTATTGTACAATTAGCATTTTTATATAAAATTTAAAATGACTTAATGGACATTTTCATTCTAGAACACTCCAAGTAGTTTGCAAGGTAAAATATATTACTAAACTTATAATAAAGAATGTTGTAAACATCAGACAGGTTGCTTATTTTTAATGAGAGTTCCAATAAAATAGACTCAGACCTATAAACATGTTTACTTCTATTGATAATTATCCTAATATTTAACACACATTTATAGATAAAATATAAGTTATATATTTTTTATTTACCCAAATAAGAAAACTACATCAGTGTCTCTAGTTAGGAATACAGTGGACTTGATTTTGGACAAGGTAAATTAGTCTCATATAATACAATATAACACATTAACACAGAGGAAGAAAAAAAAAAACAAATACAAAAATTAAATATACATAACAAAACGTATATCATGTATGCAAATACGATAATGTTATTTCGTTGGAACAAATATGAAATGAGTAACTGTCTGAACTAAAAGAGTTCAACTTTACTTTCACATGGCTGAACATCGAATTTGTAAAACGTATTGAACGCATATCCACATAGTTTTAGTAAACGTGTTATTTCTAAATTCATGAAAATTTTAAGCAAATGAACACTGTGGCAATTAGCTTATCTTACAAAGAATACAAGATTCAACCAAAACAAAATGCATTATATTAAGCACGATGTATAACAGTCCAATACTGTGTTTAAACTTCTGAAATATTGTTTGAACTAGAATGGTTTTAACAGAAAATATTTATTTATATTTGCAATCTAGAAATAAAATATTTCGCTCAAGGGATGGTTTTCAAAATGATTGTACACCTTTATGGACGGTAAGAGATTTTCTATTAAATTTATTTATTTACAGTACAGGGATAACGGACGTTTCAATTTTTTGACATTATTTGTTTTATTTTATCGTAAATCACTGTAGGTTTTCTTCAAATTGACACAATGTCATACTACACATACACAATGTCATACTACACATGGATTCACTTTTCCTCGATGAGGGGGCCCCGAGTGACCGAGTGGTCTAAAGCGCTCTTCGTCACGGATCACTGCCATCTCACCTCTGAGTCGGTTCGAGTCTCGGGCTCCGCCAATGTGGATACGTGAGAAAGCTTGCCGGTAGCTTCTCATGGGTCGGTGGTTCTTTCCGGGGTTTTCCCTGGTTTTTCCTCCACCATTAATACTGGCCGCCATGTATAGCCTATATTGTACTGAAAAATGGCGTTAAACCCTACAACATCAACCAAAACAACAACTCCTCGATGCTCTATATATTGTTTATCCTAATTAAATCCGATATTCAGGAGAATATATTTTAAGCACTTGACATTGAAATTTCAAATTGTGCTTTTTAAATATACGATTTATTAGTAGTAAATGAACACATAGCTTTCTATACTTAGATATTTCTAAAATATACAGTTAAAATGAATTCATGTTATTATTAAAGTATATTTAAAAATTTAATATTGAAAGGCCCATGACCTGGATATGACCATAACATCTGTACGTCTCAAAAGAAGTATGACCATGTTGGTATCAGCCATGAATATTGATCAGAGCTTTGTTCAGATTAGCGACTACCAATTGGGGTGAATTCCTGCCTTAACCATCTCAGTGGACGTTATCGATTAAAGGATTACACGACTTACAGCCCATATCAGTCACATCATATGGCAAACGGGGATGTGGTATTTGCTCCTAGTGTTTATCATCAAATATTGAGGTGGGATGAATGGTGTTTGAATCTATGCCTGTTTTACTGATAAGGCTAATGTTATTGAAATGTGAAACTTTGTAGGTATGCGGGGTGCGTCAATACTTAACAGGGTGTTGAAGCAATAAAGGATTAATATATCTTTGCAAGAAAACAATAAATATATCATTCAACCAAGTAAAAAATATTTGAAAATGATACATCCTATCCATTTAATTAAAATATTTGAATTCAATGTTTGAACTACAATAATTTAAAATTTACTTTCTCATGGTTGAACAATGATTTGTAATATTCATTAAGTCGAAGTACATTTTTATAAAATGCTTTTTTCTTTAACATTTGATAACATATAAAGCGGATCAAATCAGAAAAATGAATTCAGTGGGAGAATATTTTATATGTAACCCTTGCGTATGTTAGAAATGTGTCTCAACATTGTTTTTGAATTATTGTTCTCATTGCACGTACTTTAGCCAATACATATGCATCACATTTAAATTTTACGTGTTTGGAAAATTAAGCTTGTTATTTGAAGCTCATAACTGTTTTACGTATGAAGGAAACATTATCTTAAAAGCATATTTTAATTTAGGTAGAACCTCCATTAAGTTAGGTAGAAAACCAATTATTTTCAATTACCGGAGTTATCTTGAATTTCAATGTTTGCTTGCTGTCAAGTATCAGTTACAGTGATAACGAAACAAACATTATTATAAAGCTACTGGATCTAACAATGGTCGAACCTTAAACTGCTTTTCGGGAAAGCATAAAAAAGAAATCAAATTGTCTGCTTTAATAGATAACAAACCGTCTAGGTTTTGAATGCAGTCGGAAATAATCCATGGGTAGGTTGGGACAACGTGGCATGTGATATATATATATATATATATATATATATATATATATATATATATATATATATATATATATATATATATATTCAAGCGAAACACTAATATGTATAAATATACACTGCTGTCGGGTATTTTAGCGCACCTAAGGCCTTCGTTTCTAATACTGAAACGAAACGCATACGGAATTCGAGCGATTGACAAAAAAAAAAAATTAAAAAAAATACAGCAATGCTTACCATTTGAAAAGATGCAATGGTCACCATAATATTCTGTTCAAAATAATATTAATTTTGGACACAGAGGATACCAGCCCCCTGTTTACCTGACTCGCGATACGTCGGCCTATTCTGCGCATAGCTTTGAAAAGATGTCACGTTTATCCATTTGGGCTAAAGAAATGAAATATATTACCTTGGACTTTTTCTGTCAGCAGTTCAGTCGAGTAATTAGGTCAGGTTTATAGCTAGTTTTACAAAATTCAACGTAAAAATACCGATAAATGGCAAGAGGTATTAAGCGAACTAAACCGATCTTGTAAAAAAGTTAGTAAAGTTCAACATTTTATGAAAAATAAGCTATTACGTGGAAAAGACACAATAATAAATAGGATGTAATGTGATTACAACGTCTTGTTGATGGGGAAAAATTACTACAAAGTTTAGAAACAGACTCTACGCTGAGGAATCTGTCGATAATTTATGTTCTAGCGGCAAGTAGACACGTTGGGTAGCAGACGATTTTGTACGTATGGGGCAACTTCTTGCTAAGTTGGAAACTTGGATTAAAATACAGTTTTGTTTAAAGGTACACATTTCCATCTTTTATATAATATATTTATTTGAATTATTCTTAAAGATACATATTAAATCGAATTTTCTGGGTTACAGGTTCAAGAAAGTTATGGTGTGGGTCTTCACGTAGCCATTTAGAAATTACATTTTTATGTGCATTTCGAATCTAAATGTGGTATATGTTTGTCACTTGATGAATATCACTTTTCTTAATTAATATATGATTGTTCTTTCTGGATACAAAATGGATTTTTGACCCAAAATAGCACTTGATACAATACTTACAGAAATGATGTATCGTTGCGCAGATTTACCCGACGCGCAGAACTGGCCGACATGGCGATATATAATAGAATCCATTTACAAGATTTGTATTACTTTCTTCTAATCGTCAGCAGATAGTATACGACATGATCATTTACTTCGTAACTATCTGCCATTTATCTAGTAATGACGGTGATGACCTGTGGCCGATTGATATTTTAGTCTGAAAATGAGTTTCAAACGTGTGAACAATACTGAAATTATAGACATTTGACATAAAATGATACACAGAATGTCTGAAGTCGCACCGCAGTAACAACTGCTAGCAAAATAGAACGTACGATATTTGTATTTCGTCATTTTAACGTTTGTATAGGTATACACAAGTAAACATACTTAATTGTATCAGTATAGATTAAATATGACCATATTAAGATGGCTATACGTATATTACAAAGTCTACAACTAAAGATAATAGGACAAGCAAACGGAAAGTAGCATTATACCATTGCGATTATGATTTCAAATTCAGATTATATTTTATATGCATTTCTGTACGACAATATCATGTCTAACTGACAGGTATGTTGGTGACAACTTTTGTTCCGAGGGATTACCGCTTACTTTTTATATTGCTATCGGACGATGTTTCCGCCATTGTAATGAATATTTAGCTAAACCTAATATTCGATTGTTCGAAATTACACAGTAACATACCGGTGTAGCATATTTTATTTCGTATCAGCCTAAGGTGGGCATGCAGTAGGTTTCTGAAAGTAAAGTCAAAGGCTACGAATGTGTCAATTGCAGAACGGTGCAGAATAATGTTATTTGCATTTGCATTGCTTTGTGTGCACACCAGTTGTACATGATTCTGTTTAAACAGTAGGTGTTAATTATGTAAGGTATACAGTGAACTCAACATTTCAAATAAAATCAAGAAGCAATTAGTTGTTCAACAAAACACAGTGAAAATTAAAGAGACAGTACAGTCTTCTGAAATAAATTAAATGTAATGCTGAATGTCCTAAATCAGGACATAAAGTTGGACCTTGGACAGATTCAAACGATTGGACAATGATTTTTGTGATATCTGTTTTCTCAGAAGCGCCCCGTTGTTCAGAAAGGAACCAACAGAAAATGTTTAGCTTCAGTCGCACTAATGTAGTTTTGAAACAAACTAGTGATTCTCTTTTCGCCGCATGGTTAGAACATAGAGAATGAAAAATACAAAGTGGGTAACTGTAACCAATAGTTTTTAATTAATCAATGCAGGGAGCAAATGTGACTTTTTCAAATGACTGACCATCTAATGTATCAGCTCAAGGAATTATATCATGATCAACATCATACTCAAGAACTGTTATGCTTAAGCTCTGGTTACTGCACAAGAAGGATGCAAATCAGATACAAGTTGGAAAAAATTAAGAGACACTTAAATTATCCTGAATTAAATCCCAAATAATTGTCAATGTCCTATCATGAATAAACAAACTGGCCTATACCGAATAAATATGAATAGTCTTGAATGTCCTTATGTAACACAATGATGAAATCAAGAAAGTCTTTGTATGAACTGATACAAATCCAATAGCCAATTAACACTTTAGTAATTACAATGAATAGATCTAAAATAGGAATGCAATACTTTTTATCACTTCCCTATTTATGTAGATTTTCTCGTTACCTACATCGAAACAGCAAATGAAAAGAAAAGTTGAATCAGTATATGTAAGAGTTAAATTTTTCGAAGGCCAAGGTCAAAAAAGTATTGTAGCAATTTTGTTTCATCTCTCCAGTTATGATGTCATTAAGCGCATTGGAACAGAAAGGAGAAACAACTATATTTGCAAAATATTCAATCTAGATGACTCGGAAAATCACTCAAATGCGAACATATTACAGCAGACAAAGTGTTGTGTAAAATTACGAAATTCTTCAGGAGCTATTCCTGCGCTATTTGACGATAACAAACTGATCCTACTCGAAATAAAAGTGTTCAGGAAGAGTTATAATCCGATTGGTAAATGGCTCTACAAGTCAATGACCGGGATCCAGAAACTGAAACAAATCACACATTACATTCTAACAGAAATATATTTGTGCGCGTACAGTACGAGGAAACACGAGGAAAGTAAATATTGTATTGTATCTACTAAAGAAACATACATGTTTTTAAATTATTTTGTCTTTTATTTTCGTTGTAATCTCCTTATACCTAAAACTTAATACAGATATGTATTTAACATTTACTGTGTCCCTTCCAATATTTTCATTAATTTTGGAAGGTGACAGACTCTCAAAATATTTCAGCATATTACAAGAAAGTCCTTGTGCATCATTGGATACTTCCGTACGAACGTTTCATTAAATTTTAAGCATGGCGAAAACAAATTGAATTCCTCCAGAATGTAAGGTATTCAGCTAAAGTCATGATCCAATTTCTAAACGTCTCTTCCAATCAGTGAACGGAATGAAGAAGTTGGGACAATGTCCATACGCCAGTCTCTCAAAACGTGATACGTAAACATGTTTTTCAAAGATACATGCAAACAAAAACCATCATGTTCATGTCTTTGGTTTCGGTTGGCTTATTTCAGATATCAATGAATGTGAGAGTAATCCATGTCAACATGGTACGTGTCATGACCAAGTGAACAGTTACAAATGTTTATGTAACGCAGGGTATACTGGACCCAATTGTCTGACAGGTATGCAAATCAAAACACTCATAAAATATTGCTTGATTGTCTTAAATAGTTCATAATGAGACATTGCGCAGTATTAATTGGATCATAATGAAATCTAAACAATGGATACAACACTCTGATCACTACAGCGGCGATATCTCTATTGAAATCGCATTATTTCTGAATTAACCAATATATCTAGCCTTATCTATGCCATTCTAACGAATGCTTCCATTATGGGACTTATTTCATTCTTCTCTTGTGTCTATTCACTCTCCCTCCAATCCACTCTTTCTTTCTCTCTCTCTCTCTCTCTCTCTCGATTAGAATCAACGGACATTGCACTGGCAAGATGTTTGTATTATAAAATAAATGAGGTGCGATGAAATATATGTAGGCAAAACACTCCACCCAAACGTAGGCTTCAGGTATATATATATATATATATATATATATATATATATATATATATATATATATATATATATATATATGCAGGGTATGCTGGACCCAATTGTCTAATAGGTATGCAAATCAAAACACTCATAAATGGTGTTTGATTGTAGCAAATAGTTCGTAATGAGATACCGTGCAGTATCAATTGGAGATAATCTCTACAATGGATACAACACTGTGATCACTATAGCGGCGATATCTCCATTGAAATTGCATTCTTTCTGAACTAACCAATATATCGAACTTTATCTATACCATTCTGACATATATTTCCATTATGGGGCTTATTTTATTCTTCTCCTGCGTCTATTCGCTCTCCATCCAATCCTCTCTTTCTCTCTCTCATGATTAGAATTTACGGACATTGCACTGGCAAGATGTTTGTATTATAAAATCAATGACGTGCGATGAAATATATGTATGCAACGAACTCCACCCAAACGTCGGCTTCAGGTATATATATATATATATATATATATATATATATATATATGTGTGTGTGTGTGTGTGTGTGTGTGTGTATCTTTTAAGATTTTTGTCCATATGAACCTTTCAAAACATAGCGATGGAACTCACTGTACATTTTTCATTCGATCTTCAGTGTTTTTGACATACTTAATAGTGCAGTAAATGAATACAAAATCAAACGGTACAGCCCGAATGCTTAAAGACATATGTGTAATCACTAGCGTCTTCGCTTGTGTCGTTTTATTAGAACTGTATTCAATCCAATCGACATAGAATGGAAACAAAACTTACTGGAAATGAATGCTTTTACCTTCAAATATACAATAAAACAATAATGTTTCATTGAAAAGATACAATGATGAAATTATTGACATTGTTTATGTCAATAGTTGTCATGGTTATCTCAACATATCTTGAAAGAAAAAGATCTCAACTTACGGAGCATTTAATGTGTTTCCTGCAATATTTTTACTAACTATAGATATGTCGAGCACATTGTCATTCAAAAGAATCTTGATACAAAGGAAAGCTTTAGAATGAATAAAAATATTGAGTAAACTAGAATAGGAGAATGATGCAAATGCCAGCATAGGTAGAATGAACAAAGTACTTGTGTGTTACTGTGTTATTGTTTTCAAACATTGTATTGGCTTGTAAGCATGGTGATAAGAGGAATGGTTTTCAGAAAGAGTTCTAATCCCATTTTGGGTCCTGGAGTGGTCGCAACCTCTCTCCTTTATCAATCACTGCCATCTATCCCCCTGTCCGCGTGGACTATATTCTTAGGTTTGGTCAATCTTTATATGTCAGAAACCTGCGTATATATTACAGTTTGGTAGGTGGTACTTATCGGGGTGTGCTCGGGTTCCTCTTCCACCAATATAGACTGGCTGCGATATATATTACAGTTTGGTAGGTGGTACTTATCGGGGTGTGCTCGGGTTCCTCTTCCACCAATATAGACTGGCTGCGATATATATTACAGTTTGGTAGGTGGTACTTATCGGGGTGTGCTCGGGTTCCTCTTCCACCAATATAGACTGGCTGCGATATATATTACAGTTTGGTTTTAGGATTGGCGCTGAACCCCACCACAAACATTTGTAAACGGTTGTTCAAGTCAATGACCAGATCCAAAGGTTGAAACAAGAACATATACCATTTTCCAAAACAATGATATTTAAGTTTACGTTACGTACAAACAAAGGACACAAAAATCATCTTGTCCATATATTTGGTTTTTGATGGTTTATTTCAGACATCGATGAGTGTCAAAGTAATCCATGTCAGCACGGTATTTGTCATGACACGGTGAACGGTTACACGTGTACATGTGACTTGGGGTACACTGGAAACGATTGTGCAGGTATGCAAATCAATGAAACCAAAACAAGTCTCTTACATTATTTCATATGTTATATTTGATTTAATTATATCTGATTTAATAAATATTTATTTCAATTTAATTGTTTGTCAGTTTTAAATTAGTTTTCATTACATGATATTGTAATTGTATTCACTAGAAATGATACTTTTTTCAGCAAATAGTTTGAAATCGATTGTTAGTTTATAAACACCAGGGGTTGATCCAAATCCTGACCTTGTTTGAAAATTTGTAACAACCATCGTAAATAAGTTATATCTTTATTTTAAAATAATTGGTTGTTGTCGAGGTCATGGTGGGGTTTCGTCTTGTATTACTCTTTGTTCGAACCTAAACACGTGACATAAGATTAGAATATCAAAACGGTATTATGCATTGATAAAATCATTACGTTTTCAGAACAGATATGCATGTAAACGAATTCTAATATTCCACATGAATCTTTGACTTTTTCTCAGTAACTGAACCTACAAGACGTACGATATTATATATTAAGTGTCTTTTATAAAGTATATGTTAAATTCGATTGCGTAGTAGATCACAGTAATGAACGCAGCTCCTTATAGACGAGCTCATAATCATCAAAATGTAACCCAATATATAGACTGTCAGCAATTTGTTGTGTAATGCAACTACTATTCCTCTACTTGTACACTGTTAAATGTATGAATACGCACACTGAATGTGTTCATGAGAACACGAACCTCGTCATGTTCGTATGTAAACTGTACTTAAGTCGATGAAATCTAATATTGAAGCTTTTATATAGCTGATGTCGATTATTATCATTGTAATATTGTAATCTAATGACGTATTTTTGTGCAAACATTTAATTTGCCTTTAAGAATGGTGAGAACAAGACTAAACTCCACTAAATACAAGGAATTCAGTAACAGTTACAGCCCCAATGGTAAGCGCTTCTTCTTCTTTACGAAGATACATTCGGAACAAACATCATCATGACCATGACTGTTTTGGTTGGTTTGTTTCAGACGTCGACGAGTGTCAGAGTAATCCATGTCATCACGGTACTTGTTACGACCAGGTAAACAGTTACTCGTGTACGTGTAACGCAGGGTTCAACGGACCAAATTGTCTTACAGGTATGCAAATGAGCTCAACGCAAATATGGTTCTTTCTTTTATTGGTCATACGTCCATTCAGTTCCCTCTCTCTTTCTCTTTCGATCAGCAGGAACTGATCATAGAAAGTAAAGATGCTAGAATACATCGCAAAACTAGCATTTTACCATTAAGAATATGCCTTTAAAAGGACTCAGAACTGTACACAGCCGTCAATGCTTTACCTTATACTAAATGGGTTTCCACATAAATTTTTCAAATTGTCAGTTTTTGAGCGATATATAGTGCAATCTATGTTACATTAAACGAAATTAGACGAAACAGGCTTAATCCTTAAAGATACACTCGTGACCATTAAACTCCTTAGTGCAATGACTTTGCGCATCAAATTCTCTTGGGGAGAGACTTTCAGTTTTCTACCCACCGTCCCTCACTCTAAAATCTTAATGTATCAATCCGCGGATGCTATGTATTAAGAACAAAAAGGATCGCTTCACCATCGCATTCAAACAGTATTTAGTTCGATAGAAGCAACATTTAAAGCAATATTTGTAAGAGCTAAAACGTCACTGTCGTAAAATTATTGTCCAATTTCGGACCGTATCAAGGCTATTGGTAGCAACATTGACAAAGAATGGTAAAAATATATATATAATGGACGCTTTTGGCCTAAAATATATAATACCAAAAGAACGTTTCATTGATTTGATCTATGGAAATATTTCAAGATATCTACGAGAGAAACGGTGAAATACTTTAGTCATATCATTTTTATTTTGTTCTTTTTGTTTGCTCCTCATCACAATAAAATAAAGACCGAGAGTTTTGGAACATTAAATTTGTTTCCTTTAGTATTTTCACTAACTCTGGAAATTTCGAAACATGTGGCTATTGATGAAGGTCAAAACGAAAGAAAAAGTTTGAATAAATACAATTGCTGATTCTAGTAATATTCGAGACTCATACAATGGTCCGCATTATACAATAAACAAAGACTGTTTTCAACATTAGGTACTTCTCCACACACTTTTCATTCGATTTCAACTGACTCGTGAAATGTATTTTGCACAAAAAATAGTGCATCGCAATTAGTTCCCTACGATGATCATAATAGTTGGAGTCTGAGTCTTGGACATTAGATTTTTACATTTAAATTCTAAACTTGTTGACGACTTTGAATGTTTTAGAAAAGCAACTGACCATCTTGGTTCTATTTGTTTTGTTATAGCTTTTTATATCAATGCTGTTTAGTCATTTATACCTTAATACTCGAGGTGGAATTATTCTTATTGTTGTGTTCAGATTTATGTTGGTGTAATTAATATATTTAAAGAATTCACTACAGTTAAATAGTGTTCATAAAAATTCTTCTTGGACTAAATCATTAGTTTGGAATTTTATAGTGAATCCAGTAAAAATCATTTTAGATTATAGTATTGTGATACATCAAATGACACATCACCACATTCCAGGCCATTGGCAATTATAACACTAAAATCGCATAAGCGGATTGAATATTAGAATTTACTTGGAACACAACTAGAATTCAATCATAAGTCAACATTTGGACCTGTTATATAACCATTACGACTATCTGGGATTTAATTCACAATACCTTAAGTTCATATCCGAGTTTCACGTTGTATTCTAGCGAAATAAATTAATGTGGAATATTTCAAAAACTTGTTGGTTTTCGCTCCTTTGGGTTAGATAGTTTATAACCATAATATCGCAACAATAAATCACATTCAGCGAAATACAAGATGACAATAAATATCCCAAAACCTTAAAAACGAAGTTACACTAATTGAAATCGTCAGTGTAACGATTTAACGCAGTCAAATATGTCGGATCGAACCTCTCTGCATTACTGTCTCCTAACTGCATTGATGGTCACTTCATCAATCCGCGCAGGGCATCTGTTAAGCACAGTAAAAATCTCATCATGAACTCATTCATTTGTTTGATAAAAACAAATTTAAAGAGTTATACGAAACAGCTGGAATTTTTCAAAAGGTCACTGTCCTAAAGTTGTATTATAATATCTGAACTGTATTCTCATTGCTCTCGTAATACATTCATTAATCGTATTGGTACTCAATGTTGAAGAAATATATGCAAATATACGATTTTGCCTTATCATATAAAATAAAAATGCCAACGATTCATTAAGCAGATACAAGACTTTTATTGTTTTTATATACTCAATAATCTTTGGTGTCTTTCAAACACCTTATGACAATTTTTTTCTCGTAATTTCCTCCTCAGTGTAAATTAATGAGCGAGAGCTATTGAAAATGTAATGTTTCCTCCAATGCTGTATTTAACTTTGAACGGTTCGAAGACAGATGCATATCAAATAAATTCAAAACAGATGAAACGTTTTGAAGCAGTAAAATATTGGATCTCGTAGGACCGGGAAACCACAGAAACGTAAAGATATTACTATATAAAAACTCTTTTTGCAGGATCATGTAGTTCTAAACAAACATTTCACTAGCTTTTATACACGCTGATAAGAAAACAGGACTGTACTGAACAGATTGGTTTTCAGCAATAATTATGATTCCATTTACAAACGGGACTGCAAGCAAATGAGTGGGATCCAGAAGTTGGAACAAAATTATTCTTTCGGTGATAGATATGCGAAACGAATATTATTTTTTCAAAAGCTTTTCTTCGGTATGTTTGTTTCAGAGATCGATGAATGTCAGAGTAATCCGTGTCAGCACGGTATGTGTGAAGACCACGTGAATGGTTATACATGTAGATGTAGCCCGGGTTATGCTGGACATGATTGTAAGGGTATGTAAATTAATACGCGCAAAAAATGTCTTTATATTCATCACAATTTTCATAATAATATATTAAATTATATCAGATGGAGAATATTGACAGGACCATATAGATGATTCGGCTTTTATCACTAGAGTGACGACCTATATTTTCCAACTGTGTCCCTTCGAACGTACAACTATATCTTGGTAATGATATTCAAACTTCTATTTCCATAGTGAATCTTATTTGATTTCGTGTTTAATTTGTTTGTCTCCTGTTCCTTCTCGATCTCCTCCCCGTCCCTACTCTCTCCTAATCAAGATTATCCTGTCTTAGAATGTCAAATCTACATTTTAAAAATCAGTATGGTGCCAGGAGAATATGCTTGCCAATAATATAAGTATAGTCTAATTAATTACCGTGAAGGGAGTAATACATATTATTTATTGAATGTGTGGGTGATTAAACTTACAGAACGTACTTAATTTGATGTTTATTATACATTATATATTAAATTGGACCTTGATGGAGAATGCCAGTCCTCACAGACTCCTTCATAATCATTAAAATCTTTATTGGAATCGTAGTTGTACAGAATGGGTTAAAAGCTACTCACATACATGTCTTAATCTTGCAATATCTCAGTGAATAGAGATGAGGAAATATTTCCTTAAACCTACTCATAAACTTCTAGAACATTATATATATATATATATATATATATATATATGAAATTTTTTCTTCAGTACATATGGATCTTTGGAACACAGCTGCATATAATACAAATTTGGAACAAATCTACACTTTACAATCAACGCAAATACTGAATCTAGTAGAATCTGAGAATTCTTAAATTCCAGCAGTATTAGAATAGACAGAGTCCTTTTGGAAATAACTTTTGCTTCTTTTGCTTTGAGGAATAGCTAACAAAACTTGAATCTACCAGAATCAAGAAATGTCACAAACAATGACGGAATCCGTAGATTTCCTACTAAAAAGCGTTTCTCTCAAAACTTGAGATGAACGTCTTGTCAAAAATGTTCTTTCTGGATGATTTGTTTCAGACATCGACGAGTGTCAGAGTAATCCATGTCAACATGGTACATGTGATAACCATGTGAGCAGTTACACGTGTACATGTAACGCGGGGTACATTGGATACAATTGTGATACAGGTATGCAAATAAATCCTCGCAAAACCTGGTTTCATTCTGCATTTTGTGTCTTTCAAACAGTATAATTGGTATATATATATATGTGTGTATAACATTTGCATTATTTATTGTCTTTTCCTATGATTAAATGTTATCTATACATATATTTTATAATTGACCATAGTATAAAATCTAGTTAATGGTGTGCCTGTATAGTGACATTTATTTTGGAAAAAGAACATATTACATGGCTAATATTTATCTATGATGAAAGAATAAATAGTCAGATCATTGTTATCGTTGTTAAACAAATTTTTTGAGTCTGGGATATTTGTTTCTCACTTGTAAATTCTCAACATGTTGAAAACTTTGAATGTTTTATTTTAAAAAATGATCTACTTCCTGGCTCTTGTTTTTTGTCTTATCTTTTAATATCAGTGTTGTTTACCTGCAAAATTATTCATATATACCTGAACATCAGAAGTTAAATCTGTATTATTGCTGTATTCCGTTTTAATTTGGATTGATACATTTATTTAAAGTATTCACTATAGCTACCAAGTGCTCATGAATATTTCCTTTTACTAAATCACTAAATTGGAATTATATTGAATAAGGTCAAGGACATTTTTACTATATTATGTATACATCAAAATATTCTTGCACATCGCCAGACTCCAGGCCATTGATGTATTAGGTCATTTGTGACGAAAGGCATATTAGCATATTCAGTCTTGTAATTTATTTAACACCAATATAATTCAACTAGAATTCTCCATATTTAGAATCGTGATAGAATTTTCAAGACATTTTGTGATTTAATTCACAATACTTTAAGTACATTTTACATTTTCATTTTGCATTCAAAGAAAATACAATATTTGTTTTACTTAGTTTCAAACCATATTGGCGTAATAGGATCTTACATTTTGCAACATTAGGGTTAAAAAAAGAACCAAATCCTTCAAGACAAATAAACTTCCATTAAAATCTGTAATACAGCGATCGTACACACTGAAGTCTGTTGGAGTGGATATATCTGTATTGTCTCTACTGTGTCCGTATTGCTACGATCTTCTCTGTATCAATCCGCGAAGCAGATGTGCTAAGGAAAACAGAAGTCGCTTCTATTTCGTATAAAGATACCTTAGTTTTATTTAAAACAAACTTTGAATCATATGTAAGAACTAACTTGCTCAATGGACTTTGTCTACAAGTTCTACAGTTTTCGAACTTCGTTTTAATTAGTCTAGCTTGCAAGCCTTTATCATATAGGAACAAAGCAAAGCACACAATCTTTGCAAAGGGACGTTTTTGGTTTAAAATGTACAATTAAAAAGACAATGAACGTTTTCATTACATTTCCTCAAACAACTTTGATATTATTTGAATATTATGTGTAAAGTATTGTTGTTTTAATCACCACATCAGTAAAATATGAAGACCGAGATTTTTGGAACACTTAATATTCTTCTCGCACTATGTCCAGTCAGTATGGAAGTTTCGGAAACAGTGCTATATCAAAGAAGCAAACAACTAATGAAAACCTTTGAGTCAATAAAATATTGAATCTAGTATAATCAGAGAATCACAGGAATACTATCATACTATCATTTTCCAATGGCCTAAATCCTTGTGCATTCTTAGGTACCGTTTTAATATATTTCGTTCTCTTGTGGGCATGACGGTAACACACATTGAATTCGAAACAAGAATGTTTGTGTATTGTCTTTCAGATATCGATGAATGTCAGAGTAATCCATGTCAGCACGGTACTTGTAATGACCAGGTGAACGGTTACACGTGTACATGTAACGCAGGGTACAATGGGCATAACTGTATTACAGGTATGAAGTTAAATAGATGCAAAGCATGGTTCGTCATTTTATTATGCAAAATGATTTCAAAATGTATCATTGGCAGGCTAATGAAATCGCCATATTGATGATACCACTAGATATATACAGTGGCGACAACACATTTTGGAACTACTTTTTTATGTTTGGAAACTGTACCAGCGTGTTACATCAATATGTTATCTTAACCTGCATTTCCCTATCAAGGACTATTTCATTTTCTTGTCTGCTGATTTTCTCTCTCCTTCCTGACCAATCTCTCTCTTGATTACTAAGAAACGACCATAGAATCTCATAATATACAATTATAAATCAAAATGGTGCCGTGATACATATGCATGTTATCAAACTGCAAAAGAAACCCGGGCTTCGACTGTAAAAAGACTTTTGTACAGGAATCGTGGAATAGGGCAGTGTTTGACCTGTGCAGAACATTTTTTTTAGATATTCCGTGTCGCTCTCGCAATATATAGTACATACGAGGACATAATATATCAAAATGCACAAACAAAATCTTTATAAACAAACCAACAATAAGCAAATTCTTTAGTATATAGATGTTAATCATTGGAGTCTGTCGGATAGGGACCCTCTATATTGTTTATAATATGTCCCCACTCCAAAGATGTTTACTATACTCGCGCAAGAAATGTGTTATCGGTACACAAAAGTCTATATTTTAGTACGAAAGCAGTACTTAGTTTGAGAAAACACAATTTGAAGCATTGTATGGAAGAACTTAATTATTCAAAAGCACTGTCCTAAAAGTAGTGTACTATTTCGGAAAAGCGTTTCATTAGTGCACGTGTAATGTAGTCGTTAGTCGCATTGGCGATGAAAGAAGACACAAAATAATACAAATGGACGCCTTTTTTAAAGACGTATAATAAAACTGATTGTATTAAGTACATACAAAGAAACATTTTTTTTCATATCTACTAGAATGACTTTGACACACTTTTAGAAATTTTTGTCAACTGTTACCGTTGTAATAATGTCCATATCTCTTGAAAAAAAGGCCCGAGAGTTAATCAAAAGTTAAGATGGTTACTCCAATATTTGAAATAGCACTGCAAGTTTCGAGATTGACACTTAGTCCAGCATATTACAATAAACAACGTCCTTGTGCAACATTTGGTACCTCTTTATAAACGTTGCATTGTCATTGAAGCATGGCAATAACAAAACTGAACTTTACTAGAATTTATTGTGTACAGCAAGAGTTATAATCCTGTTTCTAAACGGCTCACAAAGTCAATGACCTAGATAGAGGAGTTGGAATCCAGTATATATGCCATTGTCTCAAAAAGAGACAAGTACGCTTCCTTTATGAAGGCACATGCCGAACAAAGATGATCCCCAAAAGCAATTCAGAGAGCAAGTTATGTCATATTAATTGGTGTCAGCACGGTACTAGTCATGATCAAATGAACGTTTGCCCGTATACATGTAAATATGGGTACAGTAGGACATAATTGTATTACAGTTATGAAAACCAATGAGTTCAAAATATGATTCTTCGCTGTATTATATGATTAATAATGTGATATTGAAATGTATCAATGGGAAAATATTTAAATCGCCATACAGATGGCACCACTGGTATCGCTACAGTGGCTCTAGCACGTTTGGAACAATTTTCTTTCGGAATTTACAAAATATATCTGCCCCTTGTATGGGATACGATCTTAATTTTCCATATTCAAGCCTAATGCAGTGTTTTTCTTCAGTACATATTTTTCTAACCTTTCCGTCAACTCTCATTCTCTTGATCAGGTCAATGCATACACATTAGTATTATAGAATAAACAAGTTGTCTTTAAAACTATGCCTGCAAGCGAACTCGAAACAAAACGTATTTTCCTCTTTAAAGAAAGCTTTCAATATTATTCTTTCACGTTGTCACTGAATGAATGAAATGACCTCTTTTTATTGAAAACTCGATTAATCTCATACAGTATGCTACGTACCAGGACATGAAAGATCAAAACAAAAAAAAAAATCATATTTTAACAGTCATTAACAGCTTTAGTGCAAAGATGTTGCACACTAAAGTCTGCTGAAGAACACGCTATTCCTCTCTGACCCTATTCAACAATATCAATCCGGGCAAGAAATGTGTTAATTACAACCGGAACCTCTTTAGCTTTAAATGTAAATGGTAATTAATTGGAGAGAAGCAAGATGTAGAAATATCATATTTACTAGTTAAATTGTTCGAAAGTCAGTTACTTTCTTACAATGGTTATCCTTTTTCAGACATTCATTTTTATCGCTCAAGAAAAGCAATCGTTAGTCGAAATGAAAGAGAATTAAACGCAATCTATTTAAATCAACACTTTTGCATATAAAAAAATGTACACAAAGATCAACGCTTCATTCAGTAGATATAAAGACATTTTCCCTTACATCTACGCAATAAGCGGGGATGTCAATTATTGTCGTTGTAATCTATTAGAGGAAATTAAAGCCCGAGAGTTATTTGGATATAAGACATTTTATTTTCAACATATTCAATAATTATGATAGTTTCGAACACATTGACATATATAAGAAGTTTGAACAATACAAACATTTCAGTGATTAACAAAACTGATTTCAATATACTTGGAAAATTACTCGGATGCCAGCACATTAAAGCAGGCGAAGCCATTGTGCTAGATTATGTAATGCTTGAGAAAATTTTAATTCACCTTTAAGCACAGCTAAAACAGAACTGTACTATAACGAAAATAATTATAATCCCATTTGGAAACAGGTATTTAAGTCAGTGATTCAGAAATTCGAACAAAGCACTCTTGACATTCTTTCACAGATAAAATATGTAGCTTATTTTACGAAGATACAGGCGAGACAATGTTATCATGTTATCAGATTTGATTTTGGCTGTTTAGTTTTAGGCATCAACGAAAGTCACAGTAAACTATGAGCGCACGGTAATTATACAGGCCAGATTTACAGTTACATCTGAGGGGGGTCTGTAAAATCAGTTCAAGAAAAACATGGTGTTTGTACTGAAATGTGAAACTGGGCGATACTTTCAAACGCCATAATGATGACAATGTATCGCCACAGTGAGGATATCACTTTTGGAACACTAACAATATATTGTTTTTATAAAAGACATCTAACTTATACACCAAACATATATTGTTTATACCAAAGACATCTAACTCAGACACCAAACAATATTGTTTTACTCCAATACATCTAACTTATCCTTAGAAATATATAGTTTTTCACACGAATTCTGACATAGACACCAAACATATATTGTTTTTCTCTAAGACATTTAACATAGACACCAAATATATATTGTTTTTCTCCAAGACATTTAACTTAGACACCAACTATATATTGTTTTTCTCCAAGACATCTACCTTAGAAACCAAATATATATTGTTTTTATTCCAGGAGTGCAAGAGAGATGATTGGAAATATCAGTCCAAACGTTTTCTCAAGCGTTTAAAAGCGCATTTGCACAAAACAAACCGTTTATGTTCCTTATAGCCTACATAACATGGACAGCGGATAGTTACATTTATAGGTGTTTTGTTTGACGCAGGAAATAAAACAAAGATAAACAATTGCATAATCAAGCAACATGCATTATTCAATAGTTAAATTTGGTATGACGACACAAATTTGCAATCTGTACTCTTTTTTACAATTACACATATCGTTTCATTTCGAAGCTATTGTGTTAGGGCCAAATTGTGTGTGGCAATATATTGTCATTATTGCCGCTATCTGTAACGTTTCTTTATATTCGTTCATATATGTAGGACAACTGCGGGCAAGTTAAATGCAAGATAGTGTTCTTGTCAGATTGAAATACATGAACACATTTGAAATGTATCGGTAAGTGTGAAAAGAACGAACTCGTACTATATATTTCCCTAATCAAAATCAAGGTGAACGTCATTAACTATAGTGTTTTTGTTCTTCTGTGATATTGTTAGATTTCCAGGTTTTATTAATTTACTTTTTTCCGCGCAGCAGCGAGCGGTTGCAGAAGTAGAAATGGTCTTTATGACATGACTTATATCATAAGATGCGTCTAATGCAGACAGCAGTTGAGCTGATACAGTAGTGTTCTGACATAACTTGAAAGAGGAATGGTTAGAATCGTACAATTAAATCAGCCAATTTCGGTTCCGGCGATACGTAATTTAATCCATTAACCTAGGCACTAAATGACCCCATTATGTTGTTGTGCCATAACACTCCAATCAACCAATCAGCATAGTTCTACAATCAACATAAGCAAAGGGGATTGATTATCTCTTGCTAGAGAAGATATAACTAGGTATTCTGACCCTGTATGAATGACGAACTTAATAAAGTAAACTTTACTCAAAAACGTTTTGTTGTTGATGGAATCCACTGATTCACGACAGAAAAGACACACATTGTAATAATATTTTTAAAAGTGGGTATTGATCAAATTGAGAACATTCCGTAATCGCACACTTACACTGATCCATAACGGACTCCATTTACAATGTTACTGATTAAGCTAAATTTACACGTTTAATCCCACAGTAAGAATTATTGTAAGCACTGATTCCTCCCACAGTTCGAAAAATAGAATCACATTTTGCCTAATACGCTTAAAGGAATTAAAAACAAACAAATACATGTATTTTCGTTTCATATTCATTTATTAGACATCGACGACTGTGCTGGAGTTACGTGCTCGTTTCTACATACATGTGTTGACAAAGTGCATGGTCATGAATGCATTTGCATCATCGTTTATTTAGGCAGTGTAGGCGTCTGCATATGTAAGTACTCTCCAAGCATTACATTATTGTATCAGGTATCTAGGCCTACATATGTTAGCTTCATATTAAAAATTACTTATATTAAACTGTTCTCTTAATTGATCGTAAATTTACGATTCTTGTATATCTTTGGAATTACATTATGTTGCTAATGTAAAGATGTTGGCATATTATTCAAGGACATAATATGCAATGTGTTTAATAAACACTAAACTCTCATGTTGTATTTTCAAATTGTATTATAATGGCAGCATTTGTTAGCATGTGTATCAAAGGAATCTGCGTGTCTTTCTGTTATTGTTTGCCACAAAGCCTTAGCCTCTGCTTCGAATTTCTTATTTTTTATATATTCTCACACATTGCTATAAAACATGAGAGTTTTCTAAACCACGGAAGAACGTTTCTACACTTTGGAATTGGATCCATCTGACTTGTCTAAATTTGATAATGCTTACCGAATGTGACGTATGGTTCAATTACATTCTTAATTATTACCACCAATTGTAAAGTTCAGTTATATGCATTGGTGTGAGATAGGAAGTGCTACTCGACAATCATAATAAGTAATGCCAAACGTCTACACCCCACGCACAAATGCAGATCCTAAAGGTGGAATTGTATTGTCCTACACCGAGAAAAATGATGAAAGAGTTTAAACTTTCATCACTAAAACAAACATTTAATCACATGAAAAGTATTGCGATAAACGTGCTCAGGAACTGGCAAAGCATCATCCATTTACATTAATTAAGATATAACTTATTTGCAAATCATTTATTTTTTACAATGTGCAGCGGATGAATTTACTTTCCCAGAAATTCGACGCATAGCACTATATGACAAGGAGCAATACTTTATAAACTTTTTTCCTAACCAATGATAATTAAACCTTCTAACGAGGTGGGTAGATGTATTTGTGGTGGCTGCGTTTTGCACATTTTATCATAGCCGCTATGTAATTCTTTCGGGAGTTGATTCATAAGGTTCTACTACATACATGTACGTCATATATAATTAGTTTGCATCATTACGTTTGCGAGATGTGTACAATTCAAATGGTCTAAATAACAACCTAAGTCATATGGAGATAATATATATAAATCTTGCTTTAAAAGAAAGCTGCATAGATTAGTTATTGACTCCGAATCAAACGGAGCATAGTGGATCGCGTAATTCTGCTTGTTGATTTGCTTTCATGTAACGCGACCCCAACGTAAGCATCCTGCAGAGGAATGCTAGTATTCATACCGCGGCCAGTTTCCTTATGCCTATTCTGAACAGTTCTAGGTTCTTAATGCATGTTTGAACAATAAACCTTTACGCATATCCACATACGCCACCAAATCAAGATTCAAATGTTTCATAGCAATGATCAAGAAGATATAATTATAAGAAAGCGTTGCAACGCCAAGATAAGAATAAGCGTCTATCCCGAATGTCTAAGTTAAAACGCAACTCTAAATAAAGAACAAGCGTCTATCCTGAATGTCTAATTTAATTCCTCTTATTGCAGATTATATTTTGGCCGCAGCCTTATGTTTGTCAATCGTTATAATTTGCCTTGTGGCATGGCTTGTGCGAAGAAGCATGCAAAAAAAGGTCAGTCCTATGCCACATCCAGTAAAAGGAAATATCTGGAACTCGACAACATCACAGCTTCCACCATCCCACAGGCTCTTGCTTGATTTCAGCGACAGTGACATTCTGTATAATCATAATCCTCCAAAGCCCAGAATGTTTGTGGGATAAACATGAAACGGTCATACTTTAGCGTGGAGTAAACAAATTTGTTTCTCCAAACATATCAGTGTTTCGGAATTAATTTTGAATAATTCATTTCCTGACACATGTAATTTCCAATAACTTGAAATAGTCTAAATATTACATACAGCGTTGCCAGTTTCTGCAATCTACCGTATTTTATGATTAAAACAAATGATTTAAATTTGAAACGCGTTATATGTTTTATTTCTGTCCCACTGTTCAATTCACCATGTACACATAGGAGCTCAACATATCATAGGTGGTATCAGGAAAATATATCTTTATACATTTCAATTGCAGTTTCATGTTTGGACAAAGTTTTGTCAGCTTGAATCCTTGTTATATTCAGCTTTGTTACACAAGGACATTAATGTTGTAGATAGAATGTAAGTTAGCAAGATGGAGAAAATAACATTGCAGGCTAGGAAAACCTAATTGTTATATTCCTTCTGGTCAGTTTGAAAGTAGAATCTCTAGAAAATGTCGCAAATGCTACAAAACATTTTTCCCTTCTGTAAGGTAGGAATTTTAAACGCAAAGGAATACAGCTACTTTTACAATGTTTACGCATATCAAGAACATTTAGCATCATCGTATTATACTACTTTACAATAATTAAAATCTATGTAGAAAATATACGAATATATGGTCATTAAATTGGTTGTAAACATTTGTAATATAATTCCTTGTTAAGTGTAATAATTGCATTCCACTATATCTTTCTCTCTTTCTCTTTATCTCTTTCTCGTTCTCTCTTTCTCCTGGTCTCTATATTTACACAATTTGTGAGGAAATGATGAGAACTGAATATCTTTCATCGTTGCGGCCAGACACGATAACATCACAATTAAACTATTGCATGATATGTTTCATCTAAAGATATTGCCACTTGTATCACATAAAATTGTTTCATATATAAATTATTCATGAAAGTGAACATATGTGCTTATATTATGAACGCATAATATTTATGAGTATAATTGATCTTTTGCATACAAAACAAAATCGTTTTCATTATTGTGGAAAAGTAGGGATATCTGATAATAAGACATATTAACTGTCCCTAACTGACCCTCGTAAATCGCCAAAATTGGTGTCGAACAGATGTTCCACTGTTGGACATCTATTTAAAGGCAACGTCGTCTTTAGTACAGAAAGGAAACAAACGGATCACTGCGGGCAGTAGGGCACGTTTATTAACTATATAACACGTATTTAATGCTTTTATTCATGCTTGCAGACTTTATGCGAGCAAAAGAATTATTAACATGCTAAAAATATAAAGCATTGTCGTTTAGGAACAATTTTTAGATCTTTCTCGAATCTCTTATATTAGGTAAGTCTTTAAATTGCATTATTATGTAATTAATGTCGTCACAATATTTACAAAACCTCTTTGGACGAACACATTATGCCATTAACCTTTTAACCTACTCAGTACATATTAAGTTGTATTATATAGTTAAAAATGGCTTAAGTTAACTGGTAATTCTCTTACATTCCACTGCGATATTTATTTGTCCCTTGTGGCTTTTCTGAATTCTCTCACTAAAAGTATACGTCTTGGCTTCTGGACTACCTATCTACATATCTACATATATATAAATGATTGGACAGTAAAAATGATGATTCATTGGTGAAATGAAATGTTCATACTTTAAATGAATTGCACATTAACTTTTGACAAGTCATTTTATGTAATTACTAGTAAAAGAAGATATCTGCATATAACCCTTATGTTCCTGGAGAAAATGTATAAATTTGTCCGGTAATTGGAGATCTGCTATATCAACTTTAAGTGCAAACTGCAACAATTCCAGAGCATCAAACAAATAGTACCTGGTTTTTACTACAATAGTTTCATAGTGTCTGGTAGCGTGTATCAAGCATGAAATGGATGCATGCATGGACAATTATATCTGGTGCCTTCGCGCCAGGTTCATGGAATTGATGTAGTTTGGTCTATCTCTGGCTATTTCAGAGTAAATTGTGTGTGTGATTTGGATTTTAACGTAGCTTTAAAACGTTTTAAGTCATATCGTTGCGATGTGGCAGTTTATATTTATGTCTAGCACTGTGGCATCATGCTACATACACGTAGCATGATGTTGCGCCCAGTCATATTATCCAGACACCAGGCTGACCAGCCCTAACACTAACCTTTTAATTTATATGGATCCTGACATGAAATAATGTTTTCACTTCCCGTTCAATCAATACTTGTCGTTCATTTTATGTATTCTCTTTACCAATAAGTCTCAATAATTAGCGTGGTTCAACAAGGGTATAATCTTCCCTGCACGTCATGCCACACTTTTCTACTAAAAATATATACATTTGGTATTATGTTTATTTTCATGTATGGACGCACGGTGTCAGATTTCATCTCTAAATATCCACATTTTGCAACTTTTGTTGTTATGTATATTGATTTGCATTGTATTGTCTTTTCCATGACAATATAGTATGTATATTTAATTTGTCTTCTGTGATCAAATTTGTTTAAAACTGAGGACAAGCGTTGGGCCTAACCGACTCATGGATTTCTTCATAAACAACATATAACATAGCTAGTTATTGTATATGGCAGTTTTAATTTTAATATCAGTATTACTTGTAGGTAGTCATATTATCTGATCTTTAGTTCAAGGTCTAGTTTTTGCTTAAAAATTAAGAATGTTCTGGACTTTTCTAACGAATTTGATGGGAGAATGGCCCTCGTCCGGTTCTGTTGTCGTGTCGTAACATTTTATATAAATTTTGCTTACTTCAGAATTAGTCATTCCATATTTTAAGATCAGTCTTAACGGAATCAATCGATGTTGTGTTTCAGTTAATATTTGAGGGGATTTATTAGTTCAAACTATTTGTAGGAATTACAAAGCGTTCATTAATAATTTTTCGGACCAAATCACTAATTTGAGGAATATTGTGAATTCCTCCGAGAAAATTGTGAGTTAAATCATTGGGATATCTCAAGTTTATTAGCATATCTTGACATTCTAGGATAATGGGAAATCAGAATTATTCAAGACTATAATTCATTGCGAACACCATTATTACGTTTTCTGAAAAATCTACATTTTTGGAGTTGTAATATAACTTTTAGGAGGTTTAGTGATTTAATTTACACTACTCTAAGACCCTTTTAAAATTTACTTCGTATTTTATGGAATAAATCATTTGCTGAATGTTATAAAACTTGTTGATTTCTCATTTCTTTTGTTTCTTAGTTTTATACTATATAATGGTAACAGTTTAATGTGGTTTATGTTTTCAATTTTTTAAGGCAGTACACAAATACACATTATGCAAAATTGATTTATGTTATGCGAACTACATGTAACAAAGCAAACCTAACAAGCATGGGATTTCCTTGATGTTGGATATGCCAATAGTAAGCGATTTGAGTTGCACAATGATATTCTCAATATTGCAGGAACCTCTACCTTTTCGTGTCTCATCTTATAGGAAGCGAGCAGCAATTCCATCTCAAAAGGAATAGATTGTTAACTTTGAAGTGCTAAACTCTTTTGTCATAACAGCGATTAAGTAGAAAGTATAAATATTTATAATTGTGCCAAGTTATGGAACCTTGCTTTTCCTTATCTTTCACCTGCAAATCCATTTTCGTGTCTTTTGTTTTAGCCAATTTTATTCCTGTCATTTGATGTTCCTTGCGACAACAACTGAGGCAATGGTCTTTCGTCTGATGAAAATAATTTGTTGTAAAAATGATATAATCGAACCAAATTTGTAGTTGATACATGTTACATTCAACTTGCCTCGATCAGCATTACTAATAACACTTTATACTACGCTATTGTGAAACGTATACATTGTCATACAAGTTTATAATTGATGTTTGCTGGTCAGAGTGTTTCTTCAGAAAACAGTTTTCATAACCTTCCTGTCCTTTCCTTCAATAATTAGGTTACATCTGCGTTCATAATTCACTATTTTTGTTTTGTGACTTTTTCATTTTAATTCTGCAGTCAAAATATCTATTTTCGATTCCGCTTCCTTGTAATATGAAGCGTGATAATGCCCAAGAATCGAATAGAAAATGGTTTTAATATCTCATTTTTTTTTCTTCACCAGACCTTTCATTCGGATACGAATGGATATAGTGAGATATTTATCCTTTCTTTGTAGACATTAATTAGTTGTTAGAAGTAAATATGTTTGGTTCTTGTTTGTTTGTTTCGTTTTCGTATCTGCAGATGTAGCATTCTCTATTTTAGTTTTGAACACATCCTAAAAGTAGCAATATAATCAAAATGACTAACCGCAACAACCATTTGTGTCCATCTTAGTGTAGAAAGAATATTGTAACTTCAAGTTCAATGCGAAAAATAAAAACAAACAAAAACAAAAACACTTGAATAGAAGACGTCCGGGGTTCTTATAATTTGTACATCTTTAATGTATGAAAATCTCGTGCACAATTATGAAAGAATGATGTGGCTCCTTGTTGAAAACTGATGAACATAATGTTTTCCTACGATTACTTCATAAGTTGTAATGTAGCTTATTATGTTGATAATCAAAAGCGTATTGCATAGTAATAATATGCAGTACAAAAACCTAACGCTATGCATGTGCATAATTCTAGCTTCATTTCTATTTTAAATTGTTTTATTTTTGTTGTAATTGAGAGAAATCAATAAAATTGATGAATGTACCACAATTTTCTAGTATGCAAAATGTTTAAATGATGATTAATCTCAATATTTATAAATACCAAAACTAGAAACAAAATGAAGTCATGAAGACCTCGATATATTCTTTTTCATATTTTATTAATCTTAAACCACCACATTTACCGAAAATTTGTGAATTTGTAACGTTTTACAAAATCGAACGATGGCACTTTTTCCGTTACTTCTTTTTCCAAGTAACCTAACATGTGAATTGACAAAAGAAATTTTGAATTATAGTAGTGAATTAAGATATTCATGTATCTGTTTTTACCTAATTAATTCAATATTATATGATATTGCAACTATTTAATTTCGTTCCCCGACAAATACATCGAATTATAACTCTGACATTTGGCTGAGCAGAGCGTACAGTTTCAGATAAAAAGGTGATATTGCATTTAAATACTTTTTACAATGTACAAATACAGTCTACACTGCTAAGGAAGAAGATGCTAAAGTCTCATAGCACCATTTACCAGCTGATTGTGTCACTTACATCGTATGTATCATCCTATCCCCATTAATTGTTGTCCATTCTAGATAAAAATGTAATAATTCAGTTAATGGCAAGTTTTCTTCTTGCAAAAGAAGAACAGATTCCACATATGACACTGTTTACTGTTACTTATCATAAGACGTTGAGTTGCAATAAGTATATATATAAGTAACAGAAAACGGCGAAAGCAGACAAGGTTTGTTGTTAAAATTCAGTAAATACTTGAACACAAAGTGTTAATGTAGGTCATTCTGAGCCCAGTATAATCCACAAATCTCAAAACTGTTCTACCACATATCCCATTTGATAAAGTTCTGTCTCAATACCAGTTATATTCAAAATACGTTTGAATATTGAATATGTTCACGTGCTTGTAGTCTCGAATATACTTATGCCATCGTAGCGATATGCTTGATGTAACAAATTACTATATTCCAAACATATTTTGTCTAAAAGAAACATGTTCAAATTAATGCTCCAGTCCACGACTTGCACTGAATTAGCACTTTTGAATTTCTAGTGAATAATTATTTGAATCAATAATTCCAAACAAAAAAATAATAGCAATAAGTTTCATTCTGCTTCAGTAAATGAAAAATGACTTTTTTTGTGAGCCACAAACATCTGTAACAAAACGGTATAACAAAGCTGAGTTTTGAAAGTTCATTTTAAGAAAAATCTAATTTGTCCACACGATTATAATATATATATATATATATGTATATATATATATATATATATATATATATATATATATATATATATATATATATATATATATATATATATATATATATATATATATATATATATATATTGCTAAAATTATAAGTAAACCTATGGTAAACAAGAGGGTTATCCATGAAAAATTCCGATAGTATTGATCACCCAAATAAACACATTTATCTCTATTGATAATGACTGAACTAATTAACATATTCATAGAGAAATATTAACTATGTATTATTGTGTACAATGTAAACGGTACTGGACACAATGAACATGATTTTAACAAGGTCAAGTCCAAAGTACAATAATATATAGCATATCATCATGGAGACAAAACGAAACAAATGAGGGGGGGAAATACAGTAATGAGAATTAAATTTAATCCAAGAATTACTGACACAAGTCCTAGTAATATGAAGGCCTGAATAAAACTCAGTACAACTACCAAAGATACAGGCGATGACGTGTCTTTTACAAATTATATAGTGTGTATATTTCAACCGTGTGTTGTTGAGTCACAGCAATATAATTCCAGGTTGGAATTCAGTATAAATTGCAGTAAATGTCTATCCATGAAAATTATCAGAGCACTTCTGTCTTTCCAGAGAAAATAATCACTACAATTCAGTAATTTGAAGTAACCAAAATTCAGCGTAACTGGACAAAACAAAGTACAACTTAAAAGTGCTAGATGTTAGAACAAGTATGGCCATGTCCTCACAATTACACGATTACATATTTCTGTACATGACATCAGGTCACAATTAGTATTTTCTAAAGCAAAAACGTTACCCAATGAATAACAACCTTCTAGCATGATCCTGATGTTTGTGAAATCAAAACCATAACCTGTAAAAGTCCAAACCCTGACTAGGATAAACGTATATATTTCTTATGTTAATAAAGATCATGATATTAAGCTCATACATATAGAGAATATAGGTATGTAATAGTTCTTTACAATGAATAAAATAAAAGGTCAATCCGGTCAATCAAAATTGAACCCACTTTCGGACATGGTCAAAGCAAGTTCAGAATACAATGTTACATTACCATGGCATGTAATGAAATTTTAAAGAAAGTAATCTAACAAAGAAACAAATTAAATGCACATAACAAAATAGTGAAACATAGTTGCAATCATTCGTTTAAATAAGACAGGCTACGAATGATAGAATTGAATTATTCATACAATGTAAACTTATTTTGATCAAATAAAATAAACCTGTGACAAAATGAACGCTGTCGAAGCAACGATTCAATCTGGCATAGACGAATTATACATATATGTAGTACTGAAACAGTATGCGTTATCAATAATAATTCTAATTGATTTTAAATAAAGTTATAAAGGTATATCTTTTTCCAAATGTTTATTCAGACGAGGACTCAATTTCTTTATTTAACCAGACATGACTTTCAAAAGGAGCATTATTCTGTTCCATTAAATGTAAAAACAAGCAAAATTAAAAAGATTCCTTAATTTGCACACACACCCAAACACAAACGCCGAGATGGTCTCTTATGGCTGCATATTGTATGATTTGTCACCAAAGCATTTGTGAAAGAAAAAAAAAACATTTTTTTCTATATTGTGAAGAACACAGTAAACGGAAAGCTTGCAAAGCCGAGAAATAAATGTTACCAAGTGGTGTGTGTGTAACAAGATAACCGGGTGGAATTTTCGGATTCACACTAGAACACTTTTGACGATACTATAAATATCATGTTTAATAATGGATGACTTGAATAAGCAATTAAGTATGAACATGTACGTGTATATATAATCCAAATATTGGATTTAGTTACTATAAAACTGCACAGAGTTGATCAAAAGTACAAATAAATTAATTTCGAAAATACAAAGACATGGTGTGAATGGTTCACAACGATTTGACGATGAAATGATGGATATAGTTTACTCAGATAGTAAACGATGCAACATTGTACTCATATAGTAAAATGAATTCACTCAGGTAGCAGCAGAGAGGGCGAACAGACCATATAATTCCGACAAACAAATAAAACAAACAAAAAAATAAATAAACACGTAGAAAGGTCCAGATTTTCACAAATAAACGTTTCCTTGAGATGATTTTATTTTTTGTTGAAACCAACCCCATCAATAAAACCCCATCGAAAAGGTAGCTGAAAAAAATAAAATATTCTACGTGTTTATTTATTTTTTTGTTTAATTACTGGACGACCAACATTGGTAGGCGCCCTCTCTGCTGCTATTAATTAAAAGATTGTTATATTAAAAATAATGGTACATCCAGAATCTCATACTGCAAGAACAGCACGAGAACGATTAGAAGCAATTAAAAAATTTCTTCCCGTGCGAGATTCATTTAGAAAAAATCTACAAGCGCAACAAGAAGCACAAGTTGAGTACGAAGAAGAAACTAAAAAACTGTTTAAGCCCGTCACTGCAGCTACTGAACAGGTTACAACAGTCATCAAAGAGGATCTTCTTCCGGTATCAAAACAAACAGCAGAACAAGCTGAAAAAATAGCAAGAAGAACTAAACAGACAAAGAAGATTTTACGAGATCTTCCACCTGGCATAGCCAGGGAAATAGCTGCGGCTCAACCTCCACCTGTTCTTGAAGAAATACTTGAAGAAATTGGAAAACTTCGTGCTGAGGTCTCCGACGTGCAAAAAGAACATACACCTGAAACAAAACCAAAAAAAGAAAACGTAGAATTGATTGCAAGATTTAATGAAGGTTTTATCGAAGATATTAGAAATACTAAAAGAGAAAAACTACCTGAAAAAATATTAATTAGTATATTAAATAAATCTATAATTTTAAAACCTGGTTATGCAAAAGTAAGTAATGATGGTCTTATTAAATGGATATATCGTGTATATAGAAATAAAAAAACAAGTTAGAAAGGATGATTTTGAATATATAAGTCTTCATCAAGAAATAAGAAGACTTTATGGAGAGCAAATAAAACAACTAGAACAAGAAGAATTTTCCCAGTATCAACTTCCTCCACCTCTGCAACATATAGAACAACAACAATATTCTTCGCCGCAGCAGAGGTTGGAGTCAAAATTTAAAATAATTGAGCAAGCAAGAAAATAAAAGGAACGGGAAGATCTGGAATTGGGTGAAATTAGACGAATGAAAGGATTATACTCACCATCTAAGAAATCAGACGAAGGAGCTACTGGCAGTGGTCTGGGAAATAATTTTATTTGTCCTGATAATATCATTAATGATGTGTCACGGTTAGAGGTTCTCATAGGAGGAAAACGTGCCGGAAATAATTCACCAGAAATAATTAATGAAGCATCTGATATTTGTCGGCGATTATTTCAAGGTGGTATCATGGATATCGGCGTTTACCGAGAACTTATCGATGAACTTGCTGATGACTAGTTGTTAGATAAATGGTAAATAAAAATAAGATGATCATACATAATAATCATCGCAAACCTGTACAGGTCAGAGCGGTAAACTCACGATTACCAACCTACAGAGCTACCTACGGAGATGGACTTGGTGATGTTATTCAGGGATTATTTACAAGGATAGCCCCAAAAGTAGCACCTATTGCAAAACAATTATCGATGAAAGCTATTGATATTGTTCGTGATAAAGCTCCTGAAGCAATTGTCAATGTTGCTGGTAAGGCATTCTCGGCGATCAAAGAAAGATTAGCACGATTATTGCGACGAAAACAACAATCACCGGTGAAACTGGCAAGTACTGAAATTATGCCAGCAGATGTCAGCAGAATAATAAATCAGGCTGCAAATCAAAAACTAGCGGCGATATCTGAAGAAGCAGAAAAAAATTTGATAGCAGATCAAAGATTCAGTGAACCAGGGAATAATATTTCAAGCATGATATCAGGAAGTAGAATTTCTAAACCCGGTTTTCGTGTTAGACGAAAATAATTATAATAAAATGTTTAAGCGTGAATCAGACACAGCATTTGACATGGAAGCACCTGTCCTTAAAGATGAATCAGTACGTGATTATCAGTTTTATTCTTATGAAGCACGAATACCAAATCAACGTGGAAGAATTGAACTACAAGTTCATGATACAAGTAGATACTTTTTACCCGCTGAGGCTTTTCTTGTGGTAGAAGGTACAATTATAAAAACGGATGACACTAATTATGCAGATGCAGTAAAAATTGGTTTTGTCAACAACGGGATCATGGCACTGTTTGATAGCGCCACTTATATGATCGATGGAAAAAATATCGAATCGATCCAGAAAGATGTCGACGTTGCTACAACAATAATAGGATTAGCAAGATATTCTGATGATTATACAAGATCAGCAGGCCCTGCAATGATGTTTGTGAAAGATAACTCTAATAACCCTGAAAGCGATCCGTATAATATAAGACGACCAAGAAATTTTGCCGATAACGCTGATGCTGATGTGTGGCCAGTGGTTCATGGTGCTAGCGAAAATTTCAACCTGGGATTTGCAGCACGTAGAAATATGTTGTCTACTGGCAATAGAAGATTCTCATGTGCAATTCCACTATCGCATATTTTTGGATTTTGTAGAAATTTTAGGAAGGTTATTTTTGGAGCTAGACACACGGTTGTTCTTGTGCGAAAAGGTGATGATAACGATGCTCTGTGGAGACCTGTTGGTGATGCTGGTAAAGTAATATTGTCTAAACTTTCACTATGGATGCCGGTAATGACTCCAACGATCGCAGTAGAACAAAAATTAATTTCTTTCATGGACGCTGGTGGTAAATCCTTGTTGTCATGGTTAACAACAAGCACAGACAGTATGTAAACTAACGTTAACGGTCAGTTTACATGGCATATAGCATCACAACAGGGTGTTTCTGCACCGCGACATATTTTTATTGCGTTTCAGGAAACTAATCGATTAAACTCACAAACTCACTCTCACATGATATTTGATAAATTAGGTGTCACAGATATTTCTTTACGGATAAACGGACAACAAGAACCAACAGAGAATATACAACTAAACTATGAACAAAATCACATAGCGCGTGCATATCATCGTTTAATGTCATTCATGGGACGTGATCAAAATATAAATACTGGGTTGCAAATATCACAATTAGATTTCAGAACTTTATATCCGATTTATTATTTTTCATTGGAGCATCTTGATCTATCAAAACAATCTGTCGTTGATATACATCTTAAAGCAACACTGAATACAGCTGGTGTTGATTATAGAGCAATCGCGGTCATACTTAGCGATAAAGCCATGCTACTTGAAGGCGGTAGTGGTCGAATGAGGGTCGTTGATGCACCGGTGGAAAATCTTTAATCGTGTTATTTAGAAAAATATATTTTATATAAAAATGTCGTATGGTCATGTTAATGTTACTCTGACTCCTGGTCAGGTAAGAAAGCTTCAATCAAAAACCGCCAACAAATGCGGAACTAAAATATCACTAAAACGAGATCAAATTGGTGGTGGTCCAAACAAATTATCGTTGACAAATAATCAGATTAAACATTTCAATAAAGCCCTAGAATCAAAAACTGGAGTTCAATTTCATCTTTCCCCGAGCGCCATCAAAGACATGGTTAAAACGGGTGGTATATTTCCACTTCTTGGGGCTATTCCAGCGTTAATAGCTGCTGCTGCTCCAGCCGTAGCAAAAGCAGTTGCGTTAGGTGCTGCTGGAGAGGCGGCTAAAAATGTTTTTGATAAAATTACTGGTGGACGATATAACAAAAAAAAAGGACGCGGTCTAAGATTACCGGGATCTCGTTGGGGGAGAGGTCTGAGGCTTCCACGTTAGATACTCCAGCATCAAATTTTGATTTACTTGATGCCGCTAAAAAATTAAAAATAAAAGCCTTTAGAGGTGTTTTTATGCGAGATCAATTACCAAAACAACCGAACAAACTCGAAACAGGTATTATTAATCTCGATGAACGTTCTGGACCCGGTACTCATTGGGTATCATACGCGGTTGATCCACGTGGAATCGTTTATTTTGATTCGTACGGGTTAGCTCCACCTGCTGAATTTATCAAGTATGTCGCACCACTTCACGCAAGAACCAGAGGTTCCAAAGTTTGGTATTCAACACTACCCACACAAACAATGACAGATCCGCCAATATGCGGCCGTGAAGTAATTAATGTACTCGACGCTATATCAAAATCATCCAAACCACCACATAAAGTCGTGCATGATTATACAAGTAACAGATTCGTTTTGCGTAAAGCGTTTTAAACAACATATCTTATTATAATGGTTGATATTTACGGAAGAAGATCTTCACGCGTTAAGAACAAAACCGGCGATGTTGATCTGTCGAAGTATGCGACTAAGGATGACCTCGCTGATATTATGAACCTGGCTGGAGTTGACCCAGATGAGGTTGTTATTTTTCAAGATCGATATGGTAAACCAAAAACGAGCAATATTAAATGGAATGATATAGTTCGACGAGTACTCGGTGTAGTTACAGATAATATTCCTGTGTTCACTGACGGTGGTAGAATCAAAGATTCAAGTGTATCATTTACAACCATCAGAGATGAAATTGGAAGAAGCGTTGCTAATCGCGTGAAAAACACCGGCGACACAATGACGGGTGAACTCAGCATGAACGGAAACAAAATAGTAGTTTTAAGAGATCCAACATCCGACGAAGATGCTGCAACGAAAAGGTATGTTGACATTACCTATGGTACCGTAGATAATAAATTATCCACGTTACGGGCTGAGTATGACGTTCACGTGGGCGCTTTTGCAAGATTTCGCAGAAACCATCAAAGAACCACAGAAGAATTCTTCGGAACTCCGTTTGTCGTTGACATAAAACTCGTTGATATCAAAACCAACATTGACACGATCAAACAAACACAGCAAGATATCAATACCAACATTGACACGATCAAACAAACACAGCAAAATATCGTGACGGGAATTCCTGAGATCGTTAACAAAACCAACTTGATTAAAATTCCAACCGGAATAACTCCCGGACATACCACAAACATCGTGTACACGGTATCATCGGGATTTGCAACATGGTCGCAGCAAAATAATACAATCAAATATACCGCAACAGTCACTGGCGTGTACAGATTGTCCGTGTTCAGTGCTGCGCGATTTGAGATCTTCACAACGTTTCCATGGCGTCATTCCACCGACAGGTTTTCCGGGGTTGTATCTATTATATTAAATAGCGGAACCGAAGAAATATTTATTCTGGAAGCAGCTGATAAGAAATTAACCGCAACATCTTACTGGTGGTGTTTGGAATTTGTAGCTGAAACACCTCAATTGGTTACTGCATAAAAATATATGGACGGTGCACAATACAGATACAATCAAGCGCGTGAATGCCAGGCGGCGCTAAAAGATCAAGTCGATCAATATACAGTAAAAGTAAAAAAATATCGACGACGATTAGTTATCGTTGATGTAATTGTTTATTCAGTATCCGCTGTTGTTGCTGGAACGGGTGTTATATTATCAGCGGTGACAATGATGGCACCAGTAGCTGTAACTATTTGTATTTCAGCGGCAACAACGATTGCAGGTGTGCTCAATATCATCGAAAAAAAATATGTACTTGCACGAACGAAAAATTATCCGATTGCATGATAAAATTACACACAGCGACGGTAGCATACTCGAAATTATCCTCTTTGTTATCGGCGAGCCTCGGTGATGGAATTATATCTGACTTCGAGTTTTCAATGATGACTAAAATATACGACGAAGGTATCGGTATTAAAGATACAAATATTAATAATGACAGAATTACTCCAGCAGATCGTGACTCACACAAGTCCGCCAAACATAACGATGATCTCGGTAAGTTCATCTGATCCTGAATTTAGTATTAATTTTCCTACTGCAATTCCAGTAAAAGAAATAGCGTTAGCTCAATTACGGGTATATTACAGCTGGCCAAATATCAGATCAAAATCATTTAATGGTACACCAGCAAATAACTTGCTTGTATTTGCTAACAAGAACAAACCAGATGGTACTCCTGACTGGATAGATGTTGGAATACCCACTGGTAGTTATGAGATTGAAGATATCAATGAGGAATTTCAGCGTAGAATAAAATCAATAACCGGAAAAGAAGCAAAAATATCAATTAATGTTCATGAACCGACGCTATCTTCGACGGTTGAGATACAATCTCCTGATTACGTCGTTGATATTTATCAATCCACGATAAGATCCGTACTAGGTTGGCCTGAAATTTCCCCTGTGTATGAAGGACCACCAGAACCAAAACGAGCTGATTTTACATCATCGAAATGTTTTCATCATAGTATTAAAATGAATTATACAAGTTTCTGGTGGAACATAGAAAAACGTGTATGGGATAAACGGGATCAATTTCGTGTTGATAAAACCGGTGAGTACTACTGGATCTTACACAACGTTGATGGCGGTAATTCGTTTTACGATTTGAATATCAATAATGTCATTCATATCGTAAATTCAGATCATGAGGAACAACTAGACAATTTACGTAACAGGTTTCGAGAATATTTGTCTGATTTGACATCTACGCGTGAAGAAATTATTAAACGAGTAGAAATTTTAAATAATATAGCTGATGCTATTGAATATTTTCATAATAGAATCATAAACCTGGTTTTTGAATTATCGGGCGATCATAGAAGATTTTTCGCAACCAAATACAAAATACCCGAAGCTGACATTGTAACGTTTAAGTTTCCTGATTATAATCCAGATAAATTAAGAAAATCTGTCAATGATGTCATTGATGAGTTTTATCCTAAAATACTCGACGCATGGAAAAAACTAGCACCACTAGCATCTGTTCTCAGACATAATAATAATCCACATGGCGGCGGCAGACACGTATCTCCGGGAATCGTTAATATAACCAGCACTATCGTGGTCAATCTGGTTTGTGACGTAGTCGATGGCAGCTATCAAATAGATCTCGGAAGATCAAATCAGGCTCAACAAGGATATATTTTATATACATTTACACAACAAGTTTCCCCCGGACGTTTAATCGTGCAAGAACCAACTAATCCTGTTTATCTGCGGTGTCACAATAATATGTTAACACGAATAAATTTTAAACTCACAGACCACCTCAATCGCTTAATTGACGTACGTGGAAAAGAGCTCGTGATAAATCTGTATGTGAAATCGTAGATCTTTGATCTCGAATTAATCAAGTAAATATTGCATAATGTACCAGCACGTGAGGGTTTTTATACACGACAAAGAAGTACTTGAAAATGCCATCAGAACAGCGTTTTCACAAAACATGGAGCAATTTAACGTTAATTTAGTTATTGATGAATACGGAGGTGAGGATTTCTTATTAACACAAGAACAGTTAGATGAGCTCCGTCAAAAACATATTATCGAGATCATTTGTAGCAGAGATCAGATTCTAAATTATGCACATTCCTGCATTAAAGTCGATCAACTTAAAAAAATAATATTCCAGAATGAATAAAATAAGGAGCGGATTAAGAAATATTTTATTTTATTTTATTTTATCAGAAATATTTTATTTTATCAGATATATTTTATTTTTTTCTGAATTTCAGTGAAAAATTAACAAATTTCGTGTTTTTGATGGGTATTTTATCCATTTTGGGTGATTTTGTCCATCAGATCGTAGGGGTAAGTTGCTTGATTCTCTAATTGATTTCAATTGAATAAAATATCAAAATCAGTAAAATCCAGTAAATCAGTAAAAAATTACATATTTTTTGAGATAATTTTACTGATATTTGAGCTAATTTTACTGATATTTGAGCTAATTTTACTGATTTTTTCTAATTTTTGTTGGTTTTGGTATTTTATTCAATTGAAATCAATTAGAGAATCAAGCAACTTACCCCCCCCCCACGATCTGATGGATAATTCAGAAAATAAAATAAATAATAAATCTGAGTACCAACTAACCCATCAAAATTACGAAATTGATTGGTTTGCATGATTCAGAGTACCAACTAACCCATCAATCTCAGAATAAATATATAATATTTCAGAATAAATATAATCTCAGAAAAAATATAATAAATCTGAGTACCAACTGACCCATCAAAATTGCAAATTTGATCATTTTACATAAATCCGAGTATCAACTAACCCATCAAAATTACGAAATTGATTGGTTTGCATGATTCACAGTACCAACTAACCCATCAAAATTACAAAATAAATATAATATTTCAGAATAAATAATATTTCAGAATATAATCTCAGAATAAATATAATATTTCAGAATAAATATAATCTCAGAATAAATATAATATTTCAGAATAAATATAATATTTCAGAATAAATATAATATTTCAGAATATAATCTCAGAATAAATAAAATATTTCAGAATAAATATAATGTCAGAATAAATAAATAATTAATTCAGACAGGGGTGCTTTGGTCGTTTCCCGCTGATATAATTTTTCTTAAGTATCTTATGCGGGTACTGATTGTTTTATTCGTTTCGTACTCGTGTGATAACAGCGATCTGACCTTTTCTACTGCGGCAGAAAGAGGAACAAATTTATTTACTTGATCATCGCTCACCATAGCCAGTGACTGAAACATAGCTGACTGAATCCGCTTTATGAACTTATATTGAGATGATATAACGTACTTATTTTCGTCCTTAAGCTCTTCCAACGTTTCAAAATCAGATATTATTTTTTCAGGATTTAGTTCATCAGATATATTAATTCTGTTTTCTTCTAGGTTTTTGATAGCAGAAATAATGTCATTGATATTTTCATGGTTCATTATATAATATATAAATCTTTAAAATAAAAAAAAAATATCCCTAGAACCCCTATCGAGTCTTTAGCGAGTTCGTCGGGATGTTTCAAGGACAGTACAGCCAAGAACTCGCAGATTGCCATCGCATTCTACCAAGTTCACCAGGCACACAGAACATTTAATGAATGAAGAACCCCTATCGAGTCTTTAGCGAGTTCAGATTATGCATGGACGGCACAGCCAAGAACTCGCAGATTGCCATCGCATTCTACCAAGTTCACCAGGCACACAGAACATTTAATGAATGAAGAGCCCCTATCGAGTCTTTAGCGAGCTCAGATTATGCAATGAATGACGGCACAAACATATATTATGAAATGCAACCTCTATTCGAGTCTTTTAGAAGGTTTATGCAATGAATGACGGCACAAACATATATTATGAAATGGAACCTCTATTCGAGTCTTTTAGCAGGTTCATTAAGTATGTAATGAGATGAAATATGTATAATGAGATGTGTAATGAATGAATGAATGAAATGAGATGTAATGTAATGAGGCCATTTTCTCCGCGAGAACACCCACCCACAATAATCAACCCGTGGGAAATACAAAAACATGTATCTACCACGTTTGACATGATAGGATGGTGTTCTCGCGGAGGGGGGCTGGCGGTGCCCCAATTAATTATAAAAATCGCTAATATGCGTAACCACCCGACCAATTGTCAGTCATGGGATTCGATCCTGGACCGCGAGCGTCACAGTCCAATACGATACTGATTGAGCTATCAAATCTTGTTAGAAACATATGTTTCGAAAGTTAATATATAACTAAGGAACTAATTTCAAATATATTTACACTAAAATAGCGGTTTCTGAATAATAATAATAATTTCTACATTTAAATAACTACCCGCATTCAAATAACGGTTTCTGAATTATAACAGCGGTTTCTGAATATATCTGTATTATGCAGACTGCAAATACCTGAGAAATCAATAACGGATTGTGAAATGCACCTGTACACTAACAACGGTTTCTAAGCTGATTGTATATAGCTACCTGCGGATCAATAAAAGCGGTTGTAAAATTGCCCTGATTTCTCGTAATGTTGTATGATGGGAAATATTTGAAAACCATAAATATGCTTCTACGAGTAATTAATTACGACGTAATTAGTTAAACTGACCAATTACGATCATAAAATATCAAAAATCTACGAAGAAAACTATATATTACAAAGTAATCTCCCCCTTATATAATCAAAAATTCAGTAGTGTATGGAGGACATACTGTGACATAAATTAAAAAAATTAATTTAATGTGGTGATGATAGTTAATAATGTGGTGATGATAATTATTGGTACTGAAAGATGATTCTCTGTTTATATTTTTTTGAGAAAGCAGATCTGGTTATATTTTCTGCGATAAATTGTACTAAACGCGGATTAATATTAAAGTATTTCGCAGCTACGTTCATAGACTGAAATGTAATTTCTTCACCGGTTTCTATGTTTGTGGAATTTACCGCCCTTCTGGAAACTGTCTTACATCTTCCAGTATTACCACGTGTATTATTCTCGCTGTGTGAGATAGCTTGTAAATTGGATAAATTATTGTTTTGAGTGTTCCGTCAATGTGATCGATCACAAGACCGTCTTTGATCACTCCGAAGAAACATTCGTACGTAAATCTATGACATAGATAATGTTTCCCTCCAGCAGTAAACATTAGATAACCAGTATTAGAAACATTCCCAACCGGTCTTTTAAGCATACAGTGTCTGATGACACCATTACGATCTGATTCGTGATTTGTTATTGTGGGATGTGGGACAAATTTATTTTGCTCCATTATAATAATATTATTTGTTTAAGTCATTGTTTGTCTGAAATCTTGATATATAATCCTCCACAGATTTTATAGCGTTTTCACCATTATTATTTATTTTGTCATAATATCTTTTAAGCTCTCTGAACCGTTTTGCACCGCAATTTCCGCATACTTTTGTTTTTCCTCGCACTCCAATACCACACCGCAGACACGGTATTGGTCCTAGACTTTCTCGCCCTATGCTTTGTGAGTGCATCCAACAAAATTCACCTCTACAGAATTTGTTGCATCGATTTACTGAACCGATCATCAACCATCTGCATTGAGACATTGTATATATAATATTTTTTATTTAAATATTTGTTTTAATTATATGAACGAGTTTGAGAAATTATCCCAAGCTAGGCCTGTTAAGTATAAATTCAACCTCGACAGATTATCTTCTGACTTGCCAGTACGAGATCTGGTTGATCCGAAAAATAAAAGTCTGATCTCGAAAATTCACGACGCCAAGAAGGAATTTTACACAGATGGTGCATCTCATACATGGTCAACGTTCAAGATTATAGGCAATACTGTCAAGGAAGCCACAATGAATGATAAGCGAGCGGCAACTATCATTAACTACATCACTGAATACGAGGGCAATCAAAAATATTTCTTCAAAGTAAAATTTATTGTATTAACAGAAACAGGTAGTTGGATTATCCGTGACAAATATGATCCTGTCCTTGGCAATAATAAAACTGTCATGTTAAGTAAAAATTCCAGACCGGGTCTACTGACGGGTGTTGACAAACCGTATTATGAGCGAGCGTATCCTGTAAAAGCGGTTATTTATGGAATTTATGAGATAAATAAAAAACCCAACGTTGATAAACTGGCAGCCATGAAATTTTCAAGGTTAAATTGTGTAGCCGAACGAGTAATAGAACACTTTACAAAACGCGATGCGTGGAAACGGATTAACTGATTTAAGACGTAAAAAAATAAACTCGTGGGCTGATTCAGTTAAGGATAAAGGTGCTACAATAAAAGATGTTGCTGAGTTAGGAAAAATATTAAAATTTCCAATAGCAGTATCAACAATAACGGGAGAAGTACTGTACCAATCGAAACATAAATCGAAAGGAGCTCCAATAAATATTGATCACAACGCGCATGCATGGACCAGCGCAGAAGCAATATTTCCACGAGATCGAACTGTTAGATTTTACTCCCCAGATATGGGGGTAGACAGTATGTTTGATTTTATCAACGAAATAAGTAAAAACGATCCTGTATCGGTATGGTCATTTAAAAGTAATGAGGAAGGTGAATTTGATCAGTTTGTTAGACCAAATGGTGAAATATATCGAACAGAATCTCTCCATGACGAGATGAAAAATCTCGCGGATAAGTTTTTCGCGGAAAATACTGACAAATTACTAACTAATTGTTTTACCGTTCCATCTGTTGCGGCTTATTTCGCCAGAGAACGAAATTCATGGAAACCAACACGTTTTGATTTACTCGAGGACGTACGCGCAAGTTGTGTCGAATACGGACACGGTGGATTGTGGAATACCAAATATAATTACGATGATGTTATTTCGGTTGATATGGTTGCATGTTATGCAGGAAGTTTTCTAGGATACGGAGATTGTTCTGTGTACTTTAAAAGATTCGGTCACCCCACAAACGAGATGACGCGAGTAGCAATTAATGGACCATTACCTGATTTTGATCTGACTGGATTTGCTTGTGTTGAATCATTCGAGTTTAACCAAAATCTTCACAAGATTTGTTATGTTTGGTTTGGCAGACATTTTTGTGAAAAACATTGGGTGCCTATAGTTTTGTTACGATATATGCTAGATTGTGCGATACTGACATCGATGGTGGTCAGTGAGGCAATTATATCATATCATGCACAGACCGAAGTTTGGTTGCCCATGCCAGATTATATCAATCTCGATGAAGTTATTAGCGAGTTTAAGGAAAAATGTCCTGATGTTTCCGAAGATGATATTATCAAAGAAGCTCCTAAAATTCTCGAGATTAAACTTAAAACCGCAAAAGATCTCGGTAGAAAAATTATAGGTAAATTTACTCAAGGTGGTGCATATGATCATAAAAGACATTACGCACGGTTAATTTTAGATGATGCCGAGTACGATTTTATAATCGCTGATACAACAGCGAGAAATATATTTGTGAATCGAGAAAGTGTTTATTTCTCCGACGGAACAAAATTGGGCACGATCGTTAGCTACATAAATGACGTCTCCCCACAGTATACTCATCTAAGATCTTCCATGTTGGCTTATGTTTCTATAAATTTATTATCGATGATTAATAGATTTCCCAAGACCGCAGTCAGAGTCGCAACAGATTCGTTTTATATTTCGAGTAAATATTTAAAATCTGTTATGAAATTCACAAGTAATGATGAACGATGGGGTTCGTGGCAGATAAAAAAAGAAATATTACACAATTACACAGAATCAGCAGATGTTCCAATGAGAGATTTTTATCGTGAGGGTAATAAAATATCAGAAAGGTCGAAAGCGCCGCCGGTGAGTGATCTAATAACCAGATATAAGACAGTATATCTCAATGGACCTGGTGGATGCGGCAAAACGACTCGAGCAATTAATGTTTTTAGAAATTCGGATATGATCGTGCTGACACCCACACATAGACTTGCACGCGAGATGAAACAACGGCAAGTACAATCTTGCACGTATCATAGTTTCTTTCGGTGGCGCGGGGATACATGGACTCCTGAACGAATGGGAGAAAAATATATACCTAAAATAATTATTTGCGATGAGATATGTACGGTGTCATTAGATACATTAAACACGTTTCTTGATTGGTTGTTGACGAAAAATACCGCTATAATAATGTGGCGATCATGGTCAACCACCGCCTTTTGTTGGACCATCTCCACATGATTGGTTAAAAAATTTCGTTGATTATTACGAAGAAATGGATGATGATCATAGAGCTCTCGATGCAAATTTGAAGGAGTTTAAAAAATTAATCAGATTACAATCAAACAAAATTCAGTGTGAAATATTACGCGGAGTAATCTCAGAGACCTCAATGAGCGATTTTTTAAATTTATGGAGACCCAACGATTTGATCGTAGCAAGCAGAAAAATAATCAGAGACGATTTACAACAGCAGTTATTTCAACTACATAAAGAAAAATATTCAGAATTACCCGTACCGTTGTGTTATAGACCATCAGATACACGAAAACAAAATATTAATGTTGATATTCCAGGGCAGACTGAAAAACAGAATCTCGTATTAAATGATATTGTCGCCGCTGATATCAGTGTGGTCGAAGATGCATTACACGCTGACAAATCTCCATTGGTGTTGGGATACGCTATGACGATCCACTCGTCTCAGGGATTAACTATTTCTGATACACGAGTCTAGATTGTAGACGATCACATCGAGTGGTCAAATTTAGTTTATTTAGCGGTATCGAGGGTCAGAAAAATATCTCAATTACGTAGAATTATAATTCCTGAAATCGTTGATAAATTTAACATCATCGATGATGATATAATAAGAAAAAAATTAATCGGATATAAACAATCTGATAAAAAAAATAAACGCGACTTTGATCTTGATGCTGAATTTATTATTGAGTTAAAACAGCAGCAGAATAATCATTGCACAAGTTGCAATTGTATAATGTTATGGCGGTATTCGAATAATGATTCAAGACAATTTACTGCAGATAGAAAAGATAATAGTCGCGGTCATACACGAGAAAATACCATGTTGACCTGTCTCGAGTTTAATCGACGTAGAGGCGCCAGCGCTAGTTAAGTGATCGCGGTGGTAGTTGTGTATCCGTGGGGATTATTTGTAGTTGCTCACGTGTAAATCCACGTTGAGGAGCAGCCGAATCTAATCTGTAGATTGCTGGTCTACCTGAGGATCTTGTCACGGTGGATATTTTGTGTGTGGTAACACTCCAAATAGGATCAGTCGCTCTAGCTTTACCACCTTCAAGTTCACCAGGCTCATATAAATATCTGACTGTGACATCACCCAATATTTTCTGTGTTTCAACATCTTTTTGTTGCGTTGGTATATTTTTTTCGTAATTGCATTAATGGGTTTCATGTTGGTTGTTCGTGTGATCTCATTATTTAACGCTGCTATCACGCTTGGTAATCTTGCAACCCACTCGCGAGATCTTTTATCCTGAATAAATTCCCTCGCGTATTGATATCCAAATAACCGCTCGGCAAGTGTTCGATTAAATCGCTCAACAATTGCCCGATCACGGTGAATTGCAGTATGTACTCGTCGTATTTTGGTATTATGTTGTTTCATCAACGATGATACTGGACCAAGAAATTCCTTACCAGGATCAACCTGTAGTAGCTGTGGCCATCGTAGACCACCTCGTGGTCCACCACCTCGTTGATAAATTCGCTCAAACGCATCGGCTACTTCAGATGATGTTTTCGTCGATAACGGTTCTGCTTCTTTATATCTACTTGCAACATCAACTACGGTTAACGCGTACTTGTACGTTTTTCCACGCACAGTATCATGCGGTAAAAACAGAATATCAGCTTGATGAACTTCATTGGGAATACTGACATCGAAATACGCGTAGTGAATTTGTTTAGGACGTGGTAGATAAATTTGCCATATTGCTTGTTTAGATAACCACGTTTTAGCAGTAGAATGTTTAACCGCTGCTGCATCAGCAAGTTTACCAATTGCTGCTTTGCCTCTCCAGTATCCTCTTGGTGAATAATAAATTAATTCCATTTATATATTACCAGCCCCAAGCGCTAATTTACTTTTCATCGCGGATCTTACTAACCAATTAGCTAATTTTTCTTTGATATTTTTATTTTTTATAGAATCTAGCGCGTGAATTAATTTCACATCTGCAATATGTCTATCTTGTAGATTTTTACTTTTATACGCAACATCATGAGCGTGACAAGCTCGATCAATAGCGTTTATTGGTTCCTCGCCTGGTTTTGGTTGATTTTGATTATCGAGCCTGATATCAAGTCTGGTACCAGGACCGCAATAATTATATCCTGGTAGATGTTTTTCTCCGCTGTATTTAGCCCATGGAGCACCTGGAAACTTTGACATCAAATCAGCAATATCACCACCGCGCTTATTAGGTTAAAACGAAAATTTCTTCCTACCGCACACAGAACATTTTCCACCATACGCTATTTTTTTATTTTTTGTTGTAACCGTAGCTAAATCAACAGTTGGAGTTTTAAATCTTCAGCGTAAACAATATAAACTCATGATATAATATATATGGATATAATTTATTTCTCAGCGACAAGAAAACGAGAGCCAGTTAAACATCATCCTGCGCTACCGAAATCCATCCGAATGATTATCATAGGACCATCTGGATCGGGTAAGACGCAATTATTACTTAATTTGCTAATGAGATGGTTGAAATGGGATAAATTGTATTTAGTAGCGCCATCCGCTGATGATCAACGATGTTATGATGTACTTAAAGATTTCAGTGCAAACGCGCGATTACTGGATGAAGGTAATGATGTTATAGAGTTTATAACCGATATTGATGAAGCACCGTCCGTAGATGTTTTAGACGGATTTATCAATAATTTAGTTGTATACGACGATGTGATGCTAGATAAACAATCAAATCCAGCCGGAATATTTTCCCGAGGTAGACATAAAAATACAGATGTGATCTATGTTGCTCAACGATATACACAAATACCAAAAGTGATCAGGGACAACTGCAACATTTTAGTTGTGTTTAATGGTGTAGACACACACACGCTGCGAAATATTCATCAAACTTGGTGTGGTGGTGACATGGATATAATTAAATTCAGAAATTTCTTCTCACGAGCGCAAGCTACTCCGCATGGATTTATAACAATAAATTTACATGATCCAAGAACAAGATATCGTGTGGGTCTTGATAAAATCTTTTAATTAATAGCAGCAGAGAGGGCGCCTACCAATGTTGGTCGTCCAGTAATGAAACAAAAAAATAAATAAACACGTAGAATATTTTATTTTTTTCAGCTACTTTTTCGATGGGGTTTTATCGATGGGGTTGGTTTCAACAAAAAATAAAATCATCTCAAGGAAACGTTTATTTGTGAAAATCTGGACCTTTCTACGTGTTTATTTTTTTTTTTTTGTTTGTTTTATTTGTTTGTCGGAATTCTATGGTCTGTTCGCCCTCTCTGCTGCTAAGGTAGCGAAATTACGGTGATAAAAAGAAGGGACAGATATATACAATTTGTCTTTACAGTCCCGAAATATACACTGTGTTTTACGAAACCCAAAATTAGCCCACAGCTAACAAATTACATGTACGGAGATCAGTACACTTTGTTTCAGCTCCACGGCTGCTACAGTTTAGCTTCACAGCTGATACAGACTCCGGACACTCGGAACACTCTGGACATTAGACTCTCTGGACGCTCCAGACACAGACAGCTGATTGTTGTTGTTGTTGTTGTTGTTATAGGGTTTAACGCCATTTTTCAGCACAAGATAGGCTATACATAGCGGCCAGTTTTAATGGTGGTGGAAGAACCCGGGAAAACCTTTGAAAGAACCACCGACCCACGAGAAGCTACCGGCAAGCTTTCTCACATATCCACATTGGCCGAGCCCGAGACTCAAACCTACGCAGACAGGTGAGATGGCAGTGATCCGTAACGGAAAACTCTTTAAACCACTCGGCCACTCAAGGCCCTACACAATCAGCTGAAAATATATACAAGACCGTGTACTATGCATGCCCTAGGCATAATAACGTAATTACGTTATACACGGTAAGTTATATCAGCACAAGATTTAAAAATGGCAGGTTGAAAAAATAAACCTAATCCTGCTCGATAAGAATCCTACTTTATCAAACAGTTCTTAAAAAATGTAACTTTACATTGCTAATATGAATTCATTGCTAACTCACAAAAAAATAATAGAAATACGTGCATTATACTGCGTAAATCAAGGCTACATAGCAAACATTTAAAAAATAAACGTAGTAATACAGTAGTTGTAACTTATTGACTAGAAATTAATAAACGAACATACCTATACAGCTGAAGATGTGCAAGTCTTTGAAACAGACTGCCGGCTGACAAGATTTATACGTATTGTAAAGAAATTTACGTACAGTGAGGTATTTATGCACAGACAGTCTGTGCATTATAGGGATTCGGTTCGTCCCATCAACAGCATTTCACACGTGCGGCATGGGATGAACCGAACTCACTGTTTCGAAATACCACACAATATACATATATCAACCTCGGATATCGTTGTACACAACAAAAAACGAAACATGTATTTAATGAATTAAAGAGTTTAATTCGTGACAGTGGCATTGAATGATTTTTTTTATTGCCCTAAATGTCTTCTATCACCTGTTCATAAACGTCTTTATTTGTATTGAACATTGCAATACTCAGAAAAGGGCCGTTGGGGTTTGTTAATCCAATTAGGTTAACATGCAAAATATTGCACTGGTCTTGTTTTCATCTTCAAGCGTCGTCGGACAACTGGCCCGAACATATGGCTACCTCGATGCCTTTTTTGGAACTCAAGCACGAATCCAGCGGCTAGCACTTCCTGGTAGCCAACTCTCGATGGCCTAGAAAAATGCCAAGAAATGTACCGTTAAATCGTATGCAACGCTTTAGACCACGCAGAAAAGAACGAAGGAAGACGCTTGTTTGCCCTTGTTTATCCAAGACGGAGTACATGGCTGAGCTCTATTTTAACTAAGCCATGATTAACACAAACAATAAAATACACGCAGCGCGTTTACGTCGTTGGCTGGGGCCCCGAGTGGCCGAGTGGTTTAAAGCGCTCTCCGTTGCAGATCACTGCCATCTCACCTCTGCTTGCGTGGGTTCGAGTCTAGGATTTGGTCAATGTGGGTATGTGATAAAGCTTGCCAGTAGCTTCTCGTGGGTCGGTGGTTCTTCCCGAGGTTTTTCCGGGCTCTTCCTCCACCATTAATACTGGCCGCCTTACATAGCCTATCGTGTGCTGAAAAATGGCGTTAAACCTCACACCACCAACAACAACAACAACGTCGTTGGCTAAAATCTTATTTTGGTGAATTACCAAAAAGAACCAGAGTTTGTACAGACCAACCGACTTGGAAATGTTATTATTGCAGCCTAATTGACGGTCCACGCTTGCTGATCATTGCACGAAGCAAGGACGGACGAACACCCCGGAAAAAAGATTCTGAGTTTTGTTAGCGAAGGTCCCAAAAATGACAAAATACCGATATGTGATACCGAGATCGAATGCAAATTCTAAGAATTGACGCTGAATCGAAAAACGAATCACATGGTGAACTTTGGTGCACCGAAAGAGGCTTTGCAGTCTGTATATGATGATCACTTTAGTCTAACTAGCTGTGAGCCACACACAATTATACAGTTGCAAACTTACCAAATCAGCAGTTGCCCTTTCGAAAATATGTGTAAAATCGTCTACCAAATGTGTGTTTACATCCAAATCAAATTGCTTTAACACAAAGACACGTTGAGTTTGCTCAGTATATAAAAGTGGAGACTTCCAAGACACACACTTCATTTAAGAGATGAAACCCAGGGATATAAATATCAATCCTTACACACAGATAAAGGCAAAAATGGGTTCAAGTTCATTAAAAAAAAAAAACGAGCACAATGCTGTGCCTTAGATCACATCGATGCCGTACTCTTCGATATTATGCATATAGCTTTAGATGGCGTTTCTAAACTTCTAACACCATACAAAGTGATGCTGCACGAGTAAAACATCGTGATGCGAAAGTTATGACATTTATTTCCATCAACTGGGATGTTGCCCAACCTTTCGGTTTACCAGTAAAATGATACCGTTCATCTATTCACTTTACAGATCTCACCCATGCCTGATCAAACTACTTTGGGTACCACCACCACCTTATCGGAATGCACTCTTCAAAAACGAATACTTGTTGCCAGCGGCTTAGTCTGGCTAATTTAACTGCACGCATTCATGGAAAGCGACCTAAATTAATGGTAGGACGTACACTATAAAAATTAGCCAGAAATGGATTCATATACTTGGGAGAAGGAGATAGAGTCAATAGTTTTAGTTGCGTTGTGCAACTTCACTTGTGAGGGCATATATAAACGGCTTGCCTGGAACACTCTCAATGGTTTCCGCACTGTCTCTACCTTCCTTTAGTGGAACATAAGATGCATCTTCTTGGATATTTTACAAGAAAACTTTTGTGGTTTGACACTGAAATTGAGAGAACGCATTTACAAAGAACTGGTCGACTTGCAAGTGAAATGCAAAGAAAAAATGCATGTGTTACAACTCTGATGTCTCAACTATTGGTACCCGTATGCTATAAGAATATTGATTTATTTCACAAGGGTTCAAATGGTTAGCTTGACGAGATCAAGAAGACTTTGGATGTTACTGCTTTCACTTACAAGGTCTCAATACTACGTACAATTCAAAAGGACGACTAAGAGAAATGCAACAGACATTTACAAGAACCAGCACTGCCTCAAGAAGAAACATCTGTGTGCCTGAGTTAGTGACTAAAAGGCACTGTAGTAAAAGAGGCTCAGTACAAATCTATAATCTCCGAAAAGACGAAAGTAGAAAGAGTTTTCAAAACACAAGTGAAACGCAAACGCAAAGTTATTCATCAAATTATTTCATTTTCCAAAGTACACGAATTTCAATTCTAGTAGGATATTACTTCAGTCACAAATATATAGAAGGGTATTGGCTACAACCCTGCGACGACGTGTCGAAAGGACATGTTATTGGATGACACTATTTCTACCACCATTACACACGTGGATATAAAAGCTTACTACCATGCCAATACATTTATAGTTAGCTTTGGAACAGATATTGTGGAAGGAATTCATTGGCATGTTCAGACCTTGGAGGGTTACCAAAGCCTTTTACAAGAACCGTTTCCTATTAATTCTCTACGCTATGTATTGTACGCGTTAGTGACTTAGTTTTTGGGGATTTCGTACCGGCATATTCCTTGTGAACTATTTACGAACAGTTCCTGCAAACGAATATTGACCTGTTCAACTTTATATTTATGAACAGTAACTGCAAATACATCACCCTTGCTCCTTTAAATGTGAACGTGACACTCATTCTGTTAAAAATATCTGCGCTTTCGTAGCGATACCTCTCAACCTCTGGGTGAAGAAAAAAAATCATGAAGCTTATATATTTTCGATGCTTATGAAGCTTTTTGTTTAGCTTGTGACTTACACCATCGCCGAAAAGATGTTCGTGACTGGAAAAGTGATGGCTTTGATGTTTGGAAGAAAGAAGCGGCTCACTATGCCCAATACAAATGTCAAAAACTGTGGACTTAAAACTTCAAATGAATATGTAACAATTTAAAACGGTATTATCTGCAGTTACAGAAGTACCCGACACAGAGGCAAAACAAGTTCAGGACAGCAGTACCTTCTACGTCATCGACGCGAATAAAAATCCAATCTGGGAGAAGAAATAAGAGGCTATCGATAGTGTAGAGACGGTAAGAACATTACAACATGTCCATATACATTATATAATAACAATTAGTCATTGAAAATATTGTTATTCTTGATCTGTGATCTCTTCACTTCACGTTTTACACGTACTTAACCATCTGGCTCTTCTGTGTTATTCTATTTAATAACAGGTTTCGACTCATTGAACACTGCGAGAACGTGCTCTGAAACTTATAAAATCAATTGTTTTGTCAAAGCCATTTTCATAATTTTGAACACATTTGCAATGGCTACATCATCTTCGTCAGCAGCAGAGGGGGCGAATCGGACATTTTGTCCAATCGTCATTTGGCTTAATTCATACCTTCTGCACTCAGCGGATCTAGCGTCGTCAGCGCCCGGTAAAAAAAAACGGGGGGATCGTCCAATCGTCATTTGGTTTAATTAATACCTTCTGCGCGCCGATCCCAGTGTCGTCAGCGTCCGGTAAAAAAGCGCGACGACCGCGTTGATGTCATCGCCCCCTCTGCTGCTAAGTGGCTATTTACAATGATCTTACAAACAGAGTGATCACTAACTCCTCCTCTTGTAGATCAATTAGGTTATTTGACTGATCGGTAAGTCTGAAATTAATTCTTGTTAAAAACCGATTATGGCATCGCATATAGACCGGATTAATTGGACTCTCAACGATTAAAAATCCCGGAGGGGCTGTTGGTGAAAATGAATAAAGGATATACTCCTGTTGAGCCTGATTTGATTGCTTGGTATTCACCTGGTAACTCCCTTCTATAACATCACACACTAGATTGATTGCTATCACAGACGTAATATTTACGTTGTATGGAGCAATATGCCTACCATCCTCTACGTTATCGTGTCTGAGGATAGTTGATGGGGCGAGAAAATCATTAAGAGATTTTCTTAGTTCTGGTGCGTTGTATCCTGGAAACTTGAAATCGGGTAAATCGGCTTCTGTGATATTATACTCGGTTAGGAATTTTTGTTTATTATCATCGCTGTTAGCAGATGTTGTCTTAACGATTCGTTCATTAATATATTCCATGTCTGATATAAGTTGATTTAACACCTCAACGTGTTTTCGTGCTTTTGTTTTCCGTAGCTGTTCTAGTTGTGATCGGTAATTACGATTAATCTCGGCAAACGCACCAGTGATATCATTTAAACTAACTGTGACCACGGCGGACGATTCAGGAGTTTCCTTATACGGAAAATACCATTGCATGGTATTCCTGTCTTGAAATATAAACCTGCTGGGTAATAACGTGTTTTTTATAATAGACAAATCATCTCGATAACTGGGATTAATTTCATGATACGATTGCGCATTCGTGTGCAAGTCCGCGGAGATTTCATGAGGTGGATTCTTAGGCCATCCTAGTATGGTTCTTATTGAACTGTTATAAATATCAACCATATACCCCGGTGTGCTTATTTCAATCGTCGACGATAACGTCGGTTCATGAACCGTAATAGCGATTTTTGATTCTTTTCCTGTGATCGATTTTATCCTGCGTTGAAATTCTTTATTGATTTGTTCTATTTGGTATGACCCAGTTGGTATTGTAACCTCCTTCCAGTCTGGGGTTCCATCGGGTTTATTTGTCCATGCAAAAACCAGCGAGTTATTAGGTTGTTGTCCGTTAAATGCGTCCGCTCGGATATTAGGCCAACTGTGATATACTCGCAATTTTGCCAGTGCTATTTCCTTTACTGGAACCGGTGATTGGAAGTTCACACTGAATTCGGGTTTCGTTGACGTTATCGATATCATACTTGTTTGTACCGGAGTGGTGTTCTCCGCGATCCGTTGAAGTAATTGAAACCCTTCGGGGTTCAGCGACATTATTATTATTTGCTGTTTCTAGTGTTTAATTTCAACACCGAATATTAACAACCTGCTTGTTTTCAGGAGAATATTTTAAGCCCATTGAAGTGGTTTCAGCGACGTGGTTTCCGGCTTCCAGTTGAAAATTTTCGATTTTTGACATCGCGGAGCCATACAACTGGACCATCGTGGAGAATTCAACATCGGATATGAACGAATTATCAATCGACAACGAGATCAACCCGGATAATTTCGAGTACGCGTCGGATACTATTTGATGTTTTACTGTATACTCGTTGAGTTTTTTCTGAGAACACGATGATATCTTTCTAGTGATTGCGCTGGCGACTTCAGCAATTGTTGTCGCCGCGGAGATAGCGATTGGAACAGCGATCGGGGCTATCATGGTCACCGTGGATAAAATGACACCGGTACCGGCTACTATACCGGACACCGAGTACACGGCCACGTCGATGGCGGTTATTTTACGACGGTATTTTTTTATTTTTGCGCGGTATTGTTCGGAAAGCGTTTTCAAGTTCGCGGAGAATTCTTTTGCGGTATCGAATCGATATTGATGTGACGTCGGTGATACCTCTGATTCAATTACCCTGGTGGTCATTTTATTTTAAAAAAACTAGTGTTTTCAATTACTTACTTAGATCCACTACAAATTGCACATACCATGTGATGTTTGTCCTAAATAGACCGCTATCAACGGCTCTAATTATAAACCGTTCGGTTGCATTTTTGTCAACGATTGTTGATATTGTATTGTTAAACCCGGATGAACTCGACGATGATATACTGAACTGCATCGCTGAAATCAATGTCAATCGATAAATGCCCTTAACAGTTGCGGTGATATTTACTGTATCATGCGTAGGAGTCCAATCGAATGATCCGTGTTGAACCGTGTATACGCTATTGCCGATGCTCCCATGAGGTGTTTTCATTTTTTCGAGTTGCTCTGTCATTCCAGGTAGTCTGTCTTTAATCTCTGTAATATCAGTTTTGACCGCTTTTATCCCCCGTTCATGCACGTCTATATTAGTTCTGATCGCTGTAATATTATTGTCGACTGCTTTTAATTCCCCTGTATGCGCGTCTATACTTTTTCTGTTCGCTGCAACATCAGTTTGATTGTTTTTATTTCCCATCCATGCACGTCTATACTTTTTTTGTTCGCTGCAACATCAGTTTTGATCGTTCCTATTTCCCGTCCATTCGCGTCTATACTTTTTTGTTCGCTGCAACATCAGTTTTGATCGTTCCTATTTCCCCTCCATGCGCGTCTATATTCCTTTTGTTCTCTTCAACATCAGTTTTGACTGTTTCTATTTCCCCTGTATGCGCGTCTATACTTTTTTTGTTCGCTGCAACATCAGTTTTGATCGTTCCTATTTCCCCTCCATGCACGTCTATACTAGTTCTGATCGCTGTAATATCAGTTTTGATCGTTCCTATTTCCCCTCCATACGCGTCTATATTCCTTTTGTTCGCTACAACATCAGTTTTGATTGTTTCTATTCTCCATCCATGCGCGTCTATATTATTCTTGTTCGCTACAATATCAGTTTTGATCGTTCCTATTCTCCGTTCATGCACGTTTATACTAGTTCTGATCGCTGTAATATCAGTTTTGATCGTTCCTATTTCCCCTCCATACGCGTCTATACTTTTTTGTTCGCTGCAACATGAGTTTTGATTGTTTTTATTTCTCCTCCATACGCGTCTATACTTTTTTGTTCGCTGCAACATCAGTTTTGATTGTTTTCATTTCCCCTCCATACGCGCCTACATTATTCTTGTTCGCTGCAACATCAGTTTTGATTGTTTTTATTTCCCCTCCATACGCGTCTATACTTTTTTTGTTCGCTGCAACATCAGTTTTAATTGTTCTTATTTCCCCTCTATACGCGTCTACATTTTTTTTGTTCGCTTCAACATCAGTTTTGATTGTTTTTATTTCCTGTCCATTCGCGTCTATACTTTTTTGTTCGCTTCAACATCAGTTTTGATTGTTTTTATTTCCCCTCCATACGCGACTATACTTTTCTTGTTCGCTGCAACATCAGTTTTGATCGTTCCTATTTCCTGTGTATGCCCGTCTACATTTTTTTTGTTCGCTTCAACATCAGTTTTGATTGTTTTTATTTCCTGTCCATTTGCGTCTACATTATTCTTGTTCGCTGCAACATCAGTTTTGATTGTTTTTATTTCCTGTCCATACGCAGTGATATCATTTATAGTTGTTGTAATCTCATCCAGCTTGGTATTTTTTTTACCAAAAAATTTATCAAAGTTGTCATCGATCCTGTTAACATTTTTTCGTAACGTGTAAAATTGGCCCGACAGCGTTGTAAACTCCGAAATAGTATTTTTTATTGTTGTAATATTCGGTTCGGTTACCGTCGGAGTCCCAAAAAAACTAGCGGTAGTGAGTTGTATATCGGTGACAGATTTTTTCACCTCGGTGACAGATTTTTTCACCTGCGTGTTAAGTTCGGTCACCAATCTATCCAACCTTATAAAACCGTCTTGGATTGATGTTACCCTATTCGTTATCGTCAGTAGATGTTCACCCGGTTTGAGTCGTCCGTCGCTGGTATACAGCGCGATAGCGTTCTCGGCGGCATCACGCTGTCGTGTTAAAACGTCATCCAGCGACACATTACTGGATTTCAATTTACCCTGGCGGTCTTGAAATACAACTATTTCGCCCGGGTCAACACTTGTCAGGTTCAACGTCTCAGCGATTTCATCCTAGATTAGTTTTTTTATGTCATCGGTGGCGGGCGTTTCCGTGGATTCTTTCAGCGCCGAAATAGGTCGTCCCCAAATATCAATCATTATTATCTAATGTAATTGTCTCTAAATTTCCCACTCGTGTATTCGTTTACAACCACATGAGGTGGTTTTCGCGATGATGAAATCGCCGCGAGTACGTTCAATACCTCACGGCCACATATCGGTGGGTCGCTTAATTGCTGTGTTGGCAGCGTGGAATAAAAAAACCGGGGCTGAACACGCCCGGATATACCGCATGAACTCGTTTGGCGGGGCTAACCCGTATGAATCAAAATAGACGATCGCGCGCGGATCAATCGCGTACGCAACCCAATGAGTTCCCGCTCCGGAGGATTTATCGAGGTTAATTATGCCGGTTTCAATATTCCTTGGTGCCGCCGGTAATTGATCCCTCATAAAAACACCTCTGAAGTTTTTTATCGCTAACACGTCGGCAGCATCTATTAAATCAAAATTAGACATAGGAGTCATTGACTCTTACGTTAATAAACGGTTCCCGGTAGTCTTAGACCCTTTCCCGAGTACCATGAATACGGAGTTCCCGGTAGTCTTAGACCCTTTCCGGCCACGGATCGTCCTTGTTTCTTTTTTTTATAGCCTCTTCCGGTTGCCTTCTTCAATGCCATCCCCGCCGCGGTACCAACGGTCCCCAACGCCGCCGCCTTAGCCACTGCTGGTGCGGCCGCGGCAATCAACGCTGGAATCGCAGCTAACAGCGGAAATATCCCACCGGTCTTTTCCATGTTTTTAATCGCTGCGGCCGAGAAATCTATTTGAATACTCTTTTTATTCTTCATTGCATCATTGAAATGTTTTATTTGACGCGCCGTCAACGATATCTTATGATTACCACCTACCATCTGCGACGGCTTTAGCGTTATTATGGTCCCGCATTGTTTAGCCGACTTTGATCGTAATTTCTTGACTTGACCATCAGTTAGAGTAACGCCGACAACACTATACGACATTTTATTGTAAACGCGTTTGTGTTTTCAATTACATGTTTTCCACTGGCGCATCAACGATTCTCATTCGTCCACCAACACCTTCTAGCAGCATTGATTTATCGCTGAGAATGACAGCAACCGCTCTATAATCGGCACCACCCGGGGCTATACGAGCTCGGAAGTGTATATCAACGACGGATTGTCTCGTTAAATCAAGATGTTCCAACGAAAAGTAATAAATCGGATACAGGTTTTTAAAATCAAGTTGTGATATTTGCAAACCAGTGTCGACGTTTTGATCACGACCCATATATGACAGCAATCGATGATACACACTTGCGATATGGTTGTCGCCGTAATTAAGCTGTATATCCTCGGATGGTTCCTGTTGTCCGTTTATTCTCAGCGAAACATCCCTGACTCCTAATTGATCAAATATCATATGGCTGCGTTCTTGATTACCCAATCGATCCATATTCTGTAGCGCTATAAATATATGACGCGGAGCTGAAACGCCTTGTTTTGATGCCAAGTGCCATGTAAATGTATCAGCGACATTATCCTCTTTAGCATCAGTTGTTACCGCTAGCCAACTCAATAATGATTTCCCCACCGTTCCATAAATGATAACAATCGTGCTTCCGTGGTAACTGATGCAGTTAACACCGGCATCCACAATGCTATTTTAGTTAAAACGACTTTACCGTTGGTGACGCCAGCAGCACGCCATATTGCATTGTTATCATCGCCCCTTCGCGTTAGCGCGATTGTATGCTTAGCCCCATATATAACTTTTCTGACATTTCTACAGAATCTGAATATGTGATGGAGTGGAATCGCGCATGAAAACTGTCGGCGTGGTCCTTGCAACATCCCTACTCGTGTTGCGAATCCTAAATTAAAATTATCGTTGATACTTTTTATGACAGTGAAATCAACGCCTGGTTTTGCTCTGCGGTCTGGATTAGCTGCTTCAGCCTGTGGGTCAACTGCGGTATTTTCTTTCGTCAGCACGCTAATGTGCTGAAGATGGTCAGCGTTATTAGTGGTATCCTTCGCGAACATCATAGATGGGCCCGCCGATCTTGTATAATCATCCGAGTATCTCGCTAACCCAATTATCGTTGTTGCAACATCAACCTAGCGTTCTATTAATTCAATTTCTCGCCCGTCAATAAGATATCTGGCGCTCTCAAATAACGCCATGATACCGTTGTTAACAAAGCCAACTCGAACACGATGGTCATCTGCGTATGGTGTATTAGTGGCAACATTTGTCACGAGTTCTCCCTCAATTTCGATAAACGCTTCACACGGCAAAAAGTATTTACTGGTATCTTGGACTTGAAGTTCAATTCGCGATCGTAGGTCGGCTTGTGGTGGTTGATAGGAATAAAATTGATAATCACGGACAGAATCATCCCTGCGCACTGGGGCATCCATATCAAACGCCGGATCAGCGGTTCGCGCAAACATTTTATTATTATCATGTGAGTGTTTTCAATTGAAATCCATCAACGTCGTTTTCGTCGTAAATTCTTTGAATTCTGTTTAAGACCACTTCCCGCTATCGCGTTCATGAGCGCGTTGGTTGTTGCATCAGTGGACGGCGAAGCCATCAACGACGGAGTCGTCATCAATGACTGAGCCGCCAATGACTCTAGTTTTTCTTCCACGGCGTTATTTATTACTTTACTGACATTTGCAGGCATCACTGTCGTTGATGGCATCACCGGTGGTTTCTGTTTTCTTTTTCTCACCAACGATTTTGAGGATATCCATCAATGTGATCAATAACGAGACCGTCGTTGATCAGTCCGTTAAACGCTTCATATACCATCCTGTGAATAAGACAGATTTTTTCCCAGCATTAAATCGCAAGTATCCGTGATTATTTACGGTACCAACCGGCTTCTTCAGTCTGCGGTTTCTAACAACGCCGTCGCGAGATGCCTCGTAATTAACAAACACAGGGTGAGGTCTGAACTCTTGGTCCATTTGTATAATAATACTACTTGTCTAATTCATTATTTGGTTTAATTATAAACCTTTCAATGTAGTCTTGAGGAGTTTTGATGATTTTGTCCTTGACGAAGTCAGCGGTGGGGTCAATGACGGCGTTTTTAATTCGCTTGTCATAATAGCGTTTTAGTTCCCTGTATCGTTTGCCGCCACAATTGATACATAATTGTGATTTACCACGCACCCCAACGTGGCAAACCAAGCACGGGAGGGGGCCAAGAGAACCATTACGAACGCTTTGTAAATGATACCCGCAGAATTCACCTCTACATGAGTTATTGCACGGGGTTGTCGACCCAATCATCAACCATTTGCAGTGATTCATTATACTATATTCTTTAATTTAAATACTTGTTTTAATTATATGGAGGAGGAGTTCAAGAAATTAGCAGCAATTAAGCCCTGGAAAAATATTAAATTCAATCTCGATAGAGTCCTCAAGGACACACCAAAAGCGTTAATAAACGATAGAACCCTGTTGAATAAAATCCGTGATTGTATCAATGAATTCAAGCGTGATGGTGCATCTCATAGTTGGTCAACATTTCGAATTGATGGTGTTGTTGATGCTACCATGAACGACAAACGCGCGGCAACGATAACATCACAACTTGGCTCCAGCGAGTATTTCTTCAGAGTAAAATTCATTGTCCGGGTGGAATCAGGTAATTGGATCATACGTGATAAATTTGAACCAGTTCTCAGCGACAAGAAAACAATTATTGTTAGCCGCGACTCCAAGCCGGGGTTGTTAACCGGAATTGACAGACCATACTATGAACGAGCGTATCCTGAAACAGCAGTTGTTTATGGAATATACCCGTTAAATAAGAAACCTGATATCGGAAAACTAGCGCCGATGAAACAGTCAACGGGGATAAATTGTGTAGCAGAACGAGTAATAGAGCATTTTACAAATGCATGTCGAGGAAATAAACTGACCGATTTACGACGTAGCAAAATCAACCAGTGGGAGGAGACAGTGCGCGAGCGTGGAGCAACCATCAGCGACGTAGCGAGATTAGAAACGTCGCTGAGATTTCCAATAACCGTTACAACGATAACCGGTGAAGTATTATACGAATCAAAGTATAAATCAAAGGGAGCCCCAATCAAAATTATTGATCATAACGAACACGCATGGACGTCCGCGATCACAGTATTTCCACGGGATAGAACAGTAAAGTATATACCTGAAGAATTCCTGGGAGAACAATTCTCCAAGGACGGTTTTCTCGCGGAGAGGAAACTATTTGATGCTATTGCCTGCTTGTGTAAAAACGACCCTGTATCAGTGTGATTACTTCGCAGCGCTGAAAACGATGCGGATACCTTTGATCAGTTTATAAGACCAAACGGTGAATTATATCGCACGGAAGCGTTTCACAACAAGATGAAAAAAACCGCCATGGAATTTGAAGAGCATAATGAACAACTGCTAACAAATTGTTTTACGATTCCATCGGTTGCGGCTCATGTTGCAGCAAAGAAAAATGCGTGGAGTCCAACACGCAAGGAATTTCTACCGGATGTGCAATCCAGTTGTTTGGAATACTATCACGGTGGACTATGGAACACTGAATACAACCGCGACGCTATGATTTCCGTTGATATGGTTGCCTGTTATCCAGCGAGTTTTCTCGGATATGGATCCGCCGCTGAGTACTTTAAACGATTTGGACACCCCAGACATGAAATGACTCGTGTTGCTATTAATGGACCACTGCCTGATTTTGATTTAACCGGATTCGCTCGCATAGTGTCATTTGAATTCTCAGCAGGACTTCATCGCTGTTGTTATATTTGGATCGGTAGACACATGTCTGAAAAGAAGTGGCTGCCAATAGCGCTGCTACGGTATATGATTGATTGTAAAATGCTAGTTTCGTTGATTGTCAGTGACGCGATTATATCATACCGGGCGCAGACTGAAGTCTGGTTACCGGAACCGGAGCGTCTAGATAGTATAATTGACGAATCCAGAAAACAGATTGATGCCGACGAGGAATATATCGTCGAATGGTCCAAAAAGATATTCAACCAACGAAACAGAGAGGCAAAAGATCTCGGTAGAAGAATAATTGGTAAGTTCACACAAGGTGGAAAAAACTGCGATTACAAACGATATTGCTCACGGCTGATTATAGATGACGCAGAATATGATTTCGTAATCAAGGACGCAGTGGCGAAAAATAAATACGTGAACTGTAAAACAGCTTTCTTGTCCAATGGAACAAGGTTGGGTACAGTTGTTACTTACAGCAATGGAGACAGCCCAGCATACCCGCATTTGAGGGCGTCTATGCTGGGTTATGCTTGCATAAATTTATTCTCGATGATAAATAGATTTCCCGACACCGCAGTTAGAGTTGCGATTGATTCATTTTATATTGACGTAAAGTATAAGGGAAACATAGCCGAGTTTACTAGTCCGGACGAGAGTTGGGGCACATGGAGAATTAAAAATGAAATACGACGCGATTATTCACCATCAGCAGATGTCACCGTTGAGAACAACTACTTACGCGGTGATAATCTATCAGAATGGTCTAATGCATCACCGTGTTCTGATCCAATTTGTAGACACAAAACAGTTTATTTAAGCGGCTGTGGCGGGTCAGGAAAGACGACCCGGGCAATTGAATTATTTCGAACGCGTGCAAGTATAATCGTGCTTACACCGACCCATAGACTAGCGCGAGAGATAAAACAACGAAATGTTGACGCCGTTACTTATCACAGCTTTTTTCGATACAGCGGCGGTGAGTGGACTCCTGATCGAATGGGGGAAAAATTTATTCCTGAGGTTATCATCTGGGATGAGATATGTACTGTTTCGTTAGATGTTTTACAAATGTTTCTTGAGTGGTTGCTGCGCGTGAATACAGCGGTGATAATGTGTGGCGACCATGGCCAACCACCACCATTTGTCGGCGAGGGTCCACATGATTGGTTAAAGGGTTTTGTGGACTATTATGAAGAAACCGATACTGATTACCGAGCACTTGATGAACAACTGCGCGAGGTTAAAAAGTTAATCAGATTACAGCCGGATAGAATTCAATGTGAAATAATTCGCGAGGTGATTCCGGAAACGCCGTTAAATGAATTCTGGGAAACATGGAGACCAAACGATTTGATTGTAGCGAGTAGAAAGATAGTCAGAGACACACTTCAGCAAAAGTTGTTTACGTTGCATAAGGAAAAGTTTCCAACGCGCCCAGTGCCGTTATGCTATAGACCCGTGGACACACGGCGGCAGAACATTGAAGTTGAAATCCCGGGCCCGACGGCGTCAGGGACAAAAAAACAGGTTCTCGTGCTGAATGATATCGTGCTCGTTAATATCAGCGTCGTCGAGGACGCGCTACGTCCTAATAAATCCCCGTGTACGCTAGGATACGCAACAACAATACATTCCTCGCAGGGACTAACCATCACGGACACAATTGTTTGGATGGTTGATAATCGCATCGAATGGTCAAATCTAGTCTATCTTGCAGTGTCCCGAGTACGCAGGATAAATCAGCTTCGAAGAATTGTTATTGACGAAGCCAGTGACGGAGTCACCGACAAAGTCACCAACGACATCATCGATGCAAGCGTCATCGATAGAAAACTCTCGGGTTACCGCCAACAGGATAAAAAAAAAAACAGCGGCATTTTGATATTGATGCCGAATTAATAATTGCGTTACGACAACAACAGAATAATCACTGCGCGAGTTGTAATTGTGTAATGCGCTAGCGTTATTCGGATAAAGAAGCTCGCCAATTTACCGTGGACAGGATCGATAACAGTCTCGGTCATGTCAAAAACAATGTGAGGTTAACCTGTCTTGAGTGCAATAGACGCAACGGCGCTAGTTAAGACCACGCGGGGGTAATTGAGTATCGTCAGGTATCACTTGTAGTTGCTCGCGTGTAAACCCCCGCGGGGGGCAGTTGAATCCAGTCTATAGATCGGTGGTCTACCAGTTGATCGTGTTATCGTTGATATGTTATGTGTGGTAACACTCCAAATAGGATCAGTAGCTCTTTTTTTACCGCCTTCAAGCTCTCCTGGTTCATACAGATATCTCACGGTGACATCGCCGAGAATCGGCTTGGAAACGCTATCTATTTTTGATCTTCCGGGTATATACCTTTTTTTAATCGCGTCGCTGGGCTTCATGTTGATTGCTCGGGTAATCTCGTTATTTAACGCTGCAATTACGCCTGGCAACATTTTGACCCATTCACGAGATCGTTTTTCTTGGATGAATTCCTTCGCGTATTGATATCCAAATAACCGTTCAGCAAGAGTCCGATTGAATCGTTCAACAATTGCCTGATCACGATGTAGCGCAGTATGACCTCGTCGTATCGCGACGCTATGATGTTTCAGCGTTGATAAAACAGCGCCGCGAAATTCACTACCAGGATCAACTTGTAATAGATTTGGCCAGCGCAGAGGACCTCTTCGATAAATCCGCTCAAACGCATCGGCCACTTCAGTTGCTGACTTTGTGTTTAACGGCTCCGCTTGTTTGTATCGACTCGCAACATCAACTACGGTTAGCGCGTATTTGTAACCGTTGTCATGCGGCAGAAATAGTATATCAGCCTGATGAACTTCATTAGGTACGCTGACATCAAAGTGCGAGAAGTTGATTTGTTTAGGCGGTGGTAGATAAATTTGCCATATAGCCTGTTTGGATAACCAATTAGCCGCAGTGGCCTTTGTTACCTTTGCAGCGCTTGCAAGCTTACCAATTGCGGCCTTCCCCTTCCAGTATCCTCTCGGAGAATAATAGATGGATTCCATGTTGTTATTAATTACCAGCGCCCATCATTAATTTACCTTTCATAGCCGATTTTACCAACCATGAAGCCAATTTTTCTTTGAAGGATTTATCAGAAATAGCATTTAGAGCGTGAATTAATTTTACATCCGCGATATGACGCTGTTGCAGATCGCTACTTTTGTAGTAAGCAACATCATGAGCATGACACGCCTTATCGATAGCGTTTATTGGATACTCACCGGGTTTGGGCTGATTTTGATCATCGAGTCTGATATCTAATCGTGTTCCGGGGCCACAGTAGCTATATCCTGGGAGGTGCTTTTCTCCTGGATACTTTGCCCACGGTGTTCCGGGGAGTTTTGATAACTTGGCTGCAATATCACCTCCTCGCTTTTTTTTAAAACATCCCCAGGTTTAATAGAAATAAATCTAAACTTCTTTATACCGCATTGTACACACTTACCAGTAAGTGCCGATCTATTATTTCTTGTTGTAACGGTTGTCATATCATTTGTGCCAGTACGCACTCTACACTTCACACAATATAGATCCATAATTTATGTATAGAGATATGAATATAATTGATTTTTCGGCGACTAAAACAAGAGAACCAGTTAAGCGTGTTGCAGCGTTACCAAACTCGATCCGGATGATTATCATCGGACCATCTGGATCCGGCAAGACGCAATTGTTACTTAATTTAATAATGAGATGGATGAAGTGGGACAAGTTGTATTTAATCGCCCCTAGCGTAGATGATCAACGATGCTACGAGGTGTTGAAAGATTTTAACGAGAATGCATCAGCGATCGCTGAAAAAAATGTTATTGAGTTTATTACAGGTATCAATGATGCACCAGGTATCGATGATATTGATGGCGACGTTAACAATCTAATCGTGTACGATGATGTTATGTTAGACAATCAAAAAAACCCAGCTAGGATATTTTCCAGAGGCAGACATAAAAACACCGACGTGATATATGTCACTCAACGATACACTCAGATTCCAAAAGTAATCAGAGACAACTGTATTATTCTTGCTGTGTTCAACGGCGTTGATACACACACGCTACGAAATATTTGGCAGACATGGTGCGGCGGTGACATGGACTTTAATGTTTTTCGAAACTTTTTTAGTCATGCTCAGTCGACCCCACATGGATTTGTAACGATAAATTTACATGACCCTCGGACACGATATCGTATCGGACTCGACCAAATATTCGGTTAAATTGTAAGATCATAAAGATCTTCATTGTAAATAGCCACTTAGCAGCAGAGGGGGCGATGACATCAACGCGGTCGTCGCGCTTTTTTACCGGACGCTGACGACACTGGGATCGGCGCGCAGAAAGTATATTAAACTAAATGACGTTCGATTTACCCCCCCGACGACGACGTCGTTTTTTTTTTACCAGGCGCTGACGACTCTGGATCCGTTGAGTGCAGAAGGTATTAATTAAGCCAAATGACGATTGGACAAAATGTCCGATTCGCCCCCTCTGCTGCTTCTTCTATCTCATTTTCCTTTGCTCCCAGTGTCATTGACATAAAGGTAGATTGTTTAAGTTAGGACTCGCTGTATCTGTACCATCTCTTTAACATATGGATTGCTGGACGAAGCAAAATCGACTTTAATCGAACACAAAACAATTTAATCGAGTATCCACCCCAACACATCGTGTGGTGTTACAAAGAGTGGCAATCGGCCTAAGGCTAATTTACAAAGTCATGGACAATCGATTGGTGTTTGGAAGGCAATGCTTGCGAAGGCTACTGGAACGTATAACGTATGAGTCAAATACATCTGGACACCTTCGACGACATGATAGATAATGTGCAATTCGATGGCGTGGGGTATATATTTTATTACGTTAGGTTACTTATTGTTTCGATGGAGAGTGTGACCGAAATAATGTTTAAGTAGAAAAGATGGTTTTGTGAGCATTATAGTTGTGTTTTGTATGTTAGATAGGAGACGTAGTATGCATCCATGATAAAACGTCCTTGATAAGTGAAAGTTGAGTTTGGATCAAAAACGTTGTAAACCTTGTAAATATGTTTGAAAACTGTTTTGACTTTTTGACTTGCATTGGAAGAAAACACATTTGTGAATAACATTGTTGATCATCTCTATATAATTCCTGGTCGACATTTCAATCGCGTTCTTGAAACGACATGGATGTTTTCCATCGCGTCAGAGTTTGATCCATATAAATTGGGGCGCACGCAATAAAGGACACAAATATGTTAAAAATAATGGCAACGCCAAGGAATATAACATGATCTAAAGCATCACTAGCGGGTGGTTTCAAACTTTCAACAATATCACAAACAGCAACATCGGTAGTAACATCGGCTGTATCAGACTAACTGAGGCAGTCAAACATAAACATAACGACTACTACGTATGCTGCCGCTGAGCTCACATCAGGAACCAAAATACGATCAAAATCAATAACATCAACAGCAACAACAACAATAACACCCACTGACGACTACCAAGACACAAAGACAAGTACAGTCACTCATATACATGCCTTTCCAGCACTTTCTTCCATTACCACCCTTGATACAGAACTTCCAGCTGCCTCTACCAACCAACTGGCTATTCGATAATACCAAGAATAAAAAGAAATAGCCAAAACCAAAGCGAGATGTGCACCAACGAGCTAATGATATATTTGAACAAATGAAAACTTGGGGCTTAACCTATTCACTCAACGACCGAGAGGAAGCTATAGCATCTCCTGGGGCCCAGCGAACAGTGTTAAATGTACAAGAAGAAACAAAACTACTATGATGGAGGCCTGAGTAAAAAATCTAAGAATAATTTGAGGAAACCAAGAAACTGGTAAATGGCGTCAGTACTCTGGGACAGCAGTTTTATGACTGCACATTCCCATTCCAGGCACTGATGACCAACTATTTAGTCCGATTTCAAGAGTGAAAATCTAACCAATCAAACCGCACCATGGTTACGATCGCTTGGTGCTCGGCGTCGTCATCGCACCATTCGATTACAAGAAAGACTCATCATTAAAGAAGAACTTCAACGTAATTTTACCCTGCTACCTGAGGTGTAACCTCAACCTTTCAAGGGGAAATAACACGCACTCTCCAGCGTTAGTGACTGCTCTCCACCCATTCAAACAATAACAGTCGCTGAGCAGGACCAGCTACCCGCAGTTCAACTGACGAATTGACGGGAACTTCAACCATATCTACCCCAACAACATTGCGGCAGATTGTTACAATAGGTCATGCGGTTCAAACTGAAATTCGCCCGATTAATATTATTGATTTTTGAGCCCGAGCAGGCAGCCAAAGCCGAAACCAGTGCAACAACATCTTGTGACAGAGGAATTGAAGATCAACAGTCAGAAGATGATAAGACAATGGAAAGGGGTAGACGAAAAGGAGAAGATAGAATAAATCGAATTAAGGATTTTGGGTTACACCCCGCGCTAGATTATATCAAGACAATGAAATTATTTCATCTTCCCGGTGAAATACTTAACGCGAAGATCGTTAAAAACTCGGAAACAGAGGCCGTAAAAGTGGCCGTTCGTGGTCTGGATAATCTGTATGAACTACCAAGAAGCTTTTCCTATGCAATTAATCTGGAATTTTCGCAAGAAAGTGTACACTATGTGTCTATTTTCATAGCATGAATCTAATTAATAATCGGGCTTATACAAAATTGACAAAAGACCCTAGCATGATTAAATTGCGGCGCATGATATGACCTCAGTACAGAGGGCGTTTCAGCTTTTTCAACATTTCGGCCGGTGCTTGGATTTCCATGCTGAGCCCAATGTTACGAAATACCTGATATGGCTTGCTTAGACCACCATAAATTCCAGTATTTGACGTGTTTCGCGCGCCATAGTTTCTTGTAATATACTTTTTCTTTGCATCGCGTGACGCCTTCATTGCTTGCGCGGCACGTGCGTAATATATGTTAACGCGCGCGACTATATATATTACATAGGGATCTTGACTGACACATCCATTAGAGGAAAGCTCTTTATGTATTTAGCTGTCGGGGCGGGAGCGCCGTTATGTCTAAGTCTGAGCCAACGAGTTGGGTGAGTTATATTATTTTTAATCAACTCTCTTTTTAATTAATGTTCAGTTTCGCAAAACACGTTCAATGTTGTATTATACGTTTGCGTTTGTTTCATCGTACTTGTAGTTTAATTCATCAAGAGTGTATGGCTTATGTAATTTGGTAGCGAGAGATGGTACGATTCGGATTATTAACAGGGATTTGAACATATATGCAATACTCCTGTTGGTAGGTCATCTTGTCGCTATTATAATTAATATTGAAGACATTAGGTATGAGAGTTTTAGTATATCATATTTCTATTTGTTGGTATGCCATTCGTACGTCATAGTCGTAGATAAGGAATATTTCAGGTGTGTTAATATTAATCCATTTGAAATGCTCATATATTTTAATCTAGATACACAGAAAGCAGGCTATTTGGAAAGTTGTTTCTTTTCATATTCAGCTAACTAGGTGTGGATAACTAGGCATGAGTGTCTAGGTGTGGATAACTGTGTGCGGACTGATTCGGTTTAGCCAGAGGCCGCAGCAATAGTGATGAAAGACCGCCAGGAAAGTGCCAACGTATATGTGCATGAAAAGTCTGGATGGTTGAAGTGACCGAGCCGGGAATCGGGTCAAAGGGCATATGAAATGTCAAGTAAACATTGGACATACATATAGGAATTTCATTATAGTGTTTGACTATAAGAAGGTCATAGTGTTTGACTGTAAGAAGGTCATAGTGTTTGACTGTAAGAAGGTCATAGTGTTTGACTATAAGAAGGTCATAGTGTTTGACTATAAGAAGATCATAGTGTTTGACTAAGAGAAATGTCATTATAGTGTTTGACTATAAGAGTTTCATTAGTGTTTGACTATAAGAGTTTCATTAGTGTTTGACTATAAGAATGCCATTAGTGCTTGACTATATAGGGAAAGGTCAGCATATTGATTGACCATAGAGACAAAAAGCATGGTAGTGTTTAATTATCCGAGACAACTTTATAATTATTGAACGTTAGTAGTGAAGTGGGGCTATCTAGGGACAATGGGACTTACCATTAAAAACAGGGTCGCGGCCCTCTGGGGACTATGTAAATTTAACATAGGAGATATTGTTGCGGCCCTCTGGGGACAATGGGAATTAACATGGGAATCTATTTTGGGTTAGTCTAGGGACAAGGGAAATTTAACATGGTAGAAAAAAGCAATTCTAGGACAAGGGGAATTTAACATGGGATTTGTTTTTTGTTTTTTTTTTAAAAAATAAAAACTAGGGTTGGCAATTGAAAGTAGATCTCTTTTCGATAAATTGGAGTGGCCCTGAAAAGGGCCTTTGGGTTTCTTCTAACTCCTCCACTTCTTCCACCATGTTCTCACTTTTGCCATTATTCCTTTCTTCTTCTTCTTCTTTTCATTTTCTGTTATCGAGTCAGGATGGCCCATCTCTCTGAATTTCTGTTGAATCTTCATCCAATTATTGTTAAGCCGCTCAAACTCTTCCTTTTTCTTTTTGTTTTCTTCCTCTTTTCTTTCTACAGTCCACTTTTCTTTGATGTTCTTGACCTCTTCTGTCAGCACTTTCCTCATTACTTCTTCCGCTGTCTTAAGCTTGTCTAAGCCCCACTTCACAAAAGAACAATCTGTCCATTCTACAATGTCTTCTAAAAAACACCTTACACTCGTCACATAAACTATCGCTTCTTTCAACTTGCCCACTTTCACATGTGGTGGGTTAATGAAACCTCTGATTCTCTTCTCCTCATCCTCTATCATTTCTTTCACAATATCGATGGCTAAGTTGAGGCTGGTTACTTGTCTTGAGACGAAGTCTTTTGTCACTGCATACCTCCATTCATGTTCAAGCCTTTCTGCTACATTCAATCCATCCACCATCCAATACCAACTTCCCATAAGGTTGTTATACAAAGCCGAAGCTGCTGGCATCTTCTTGTTTGCTTATTCCGTGAAATGAGCTCCAATGGCAAACACTTTTAGTTTTAGTTAAAGTGCTGACGTGAAGGAAAACATCACCCTAAAACGTAAAATTGATATTACCTCGATTATCACTTAAAACGCGCGGACGTGAAGGAATACATCCCCTACTTTTCTCATTTCATATTATCTACTATCCACATACGTGAAGCAGCAACAAACAAACCCCAAATCTACTATTCACACACGCAAAGCATTAAAATTAAATCCTAATCTACTATCACACAAACCAACTTAAGCTCTTACATAACCCAATAATCTACTATCCACACAAACTTACGTGAGCTCTTACAAACCAAACACACACACAAACACACACACACACAAATAAAGAGTCAGTGTTTATATTCACACTACTCTATATACACACATTGGCAAATCTATTACTATTTCTTTTCTAGAGTATTGGGTAGCCCTGAAAAGGGCTGTTTGTTTTTGAACTCCAGTGACACCTGGTTAATGATGGCACCTTCCAGGCCTGGCACCACACACACATCTTCTTCCCCAGTCTCCTTTCACTCTTTTGGGGGGAGAGCAGAGGCGGGATAAGTGGCTTCAGAACCCCAATCTTCTATCTCTGGGATTATAAAATTTCCTCTCTCCTTTTCTTCCTCATCTTTGTTTCTTCTCTCCTCCTCTTCTTTGTTTCGTCTCTCCTCCTCTTCTTTGTTTCTTCTCTCCTCCTCTTTTATCCTTCCCTCTTCTACTATGGCCTCTGCAGCCAGCTCATTCACTATACGCCTGGCATTTTCCAGGTGTACATGAAGTTCAAGCAGTTTAGCTAGTCTGGTGTTCATTCTGGTGGTGTTGATCAATCAACAAGGGTAGCTAGACTGCCGAGCGATTTTTAATTTATACTAAAAGCGCGGACGTGAAGAAAAACATCCCCCTAAAACAAAATTGATATTACCTAGATCATGACCAAACAACGCGCGGACTTAAAAGAAACACTCACTGACTTATTATACTACCCATCATTATTCTAAAAATTTCATTAAATCAATAATATACTATCCACAAACTCAAAGCAGTCAAATCAAACCCAAATATCTGCTATCCACGCACGTCAAACAGCAAAAAACATCATCATAATCTACTATTCACACAAACGTACTTGAGCCCTTACAATCACTCACACATATAAACCTATACAATCACACCAGAAATGAGTGAGTGTTTATATTCACACTACTCTACATACACACACATTGGCAAATCGATTGTCATTTCTTTTCTAGAGATTGGGGTAGCCCTGAAAAGGGCAGTTTTTTTTTTTTTTGTTTTTTTTTTTTTGCTTGCGTCAAGTTGAAGCCAGGGCCATCTTTTAGTTTCTAAGAATCCGAATCTTCGGAAAGAGAAGAAGAACTCTTTGGTGTCGATACGACAATCGACAAAGCCTCTGTCAGGTTCAGGTTGCTGCTGCTGCTGCTGTTGTTGTTGCTGCTGTCTCTGAAGTCTGTACTTCTCTGTCCATTCTTCTTTCTCCCTGTTCACTTCTTCTCTGAAGAGCTCTTCTATCAGGTCTTCAGTGACTTTTAACATTCTCACATTCTCTATCTCTTCAGGCTTCGGTATCAGACTGTGTCTGACCCTATGCAAATTCACGTAGGCTTCGTTTAGCTTAGCTAGCTTGGAGCACATCTTCGTAGGAGGATGAGTCGACAATGAATGGTTTGACTGGAAACTACCCCGGTTCTTAAAGTCAAAGTGCGGACGTGAAGGAAAACATTACTTCACGGTTTTCGAGCCGGAACGTTTAATTAGTGTCATGAGAGAGATAGAGAGAAGTCAAAGCGCATGAATCAAAATCCTTATAGCCAAATAAAAGACAAAGGCATTTTTTTTCAAAACTCAACATTTTTTTATTCAAAATTACTTAACACTAACAAACGACTATAAAATTTTTTTAACAATAACCCAACAATATAACATCAAACATTTTTTTCAAATACGAAACATTGTTTTCAATTTACACATTATTTTGGACAGGGCTGACAACGTTGTGAATGAAATTGTGATTTCCACTGTTGGAAGTCATTAGGCCATTGATGAACACTACGTTTCCTAGCTTGAGACAAAAGATAAGCATAATGGTCACAAAACCATTGATCTACTTTCACATCGTTTCTAGAAGAAGAACGAGGATCAAATTGAGTCACTAAATGTTCTAAGGAATAGCCCAGGCTGCGATGATGCAGAAAATACACACAATATTGTCCACACACCAAGGAATCTGTGCCTTGTAATTTCACATTATTGAATCGGGTGGTCTGAGCATTTCTTCTCATAAAATCAATGATATCGTCTTCCTGAGGGGGCAATCCATACGAATCGAAATATTCCACACATCCTTCTTGAGGAAAGTAGACGGCTACCCAGTGGGTTCCTGGGAGATGACTGTCGTCCGTGTTGATCACATAAGCTTAATGGTCTTGAGGTTTGCGATGAGGGAGTTCATCTTTAGCACAGACGACAGGATTCCAAGAAGCCGTGTACGAACTGTGGTTCAAAAGATAATAAAGTTCCCAGGTATCCATTGATTTGTGTGGGGCTTTTTCTTCACAGGTAATGATAAGTGATCAATTCGATCCTGATCTTTTGCTTGAAAATGTCTGACAAGTAAAAGGCGTTTAGCTCCGACTTCTTATTCTGGTCAAAGAGAGATTCGATGCGACGGCGCTCCAGAGACGTTAATGGAGGAGAAGAATGTTTATCCAAGCCTTTATACCACTCGTTCAACACGAATTCTATCTCGATGACAGCCCAAGCTTTGTCCAGATATTCGTCCAATTTTTCTTCTTGGCTTAACATCAGACATTTGTCGTGTTGAATTTGACTGGGATGATCGTTGTGACATCCATAGCACTCTTCCTTGATCAATTATTTTATTACATCTGTCAGGAAAGTAGCAAAACAGGAGACTAAATGGGCTTCTTGTTCTGGCCATCTTGACTTCATCATGATAACTTCTTCGTCTTGGGATTATTCTTCTTCTTCTTCTTCCACGGTCTCCTCACATTCCATCTTCAAAGTTTCTTCACTAGGTGAAGAGGGATAACAGTCTTCCATGGCTTCTAATAATCTAGAATGACTTATCTTAAACTGTTGATTTCTATCGTATTATCAAATTCGGCATACAGGATGACGTTCACTGTGTGCCCTGCTTCCAGTGCACCCGCAAACTGAATTTCCACACGAATCTGGCCTGTTTTTATAGGGTGGAAATGTCCCTCGTCGCTGCCTTGGTCTGGAGTGAAATCAAAAGCCCACAAAGCATAGCCTTCTGGATAATCGTTGTACGTAATACCGTGACTGGTGTTGGTTCCTAACTGTCCTATAGTTTCGTACAGAGACAAGTACGACCTCAAGTAATTCTTTGCTTCACCAAAGTCAGGTTCAAAAGGTCTGGTACACAAGGTCTTGCCATAGCGAATGACTCCGATTTCGGACACTTTGTAGTGTTGAAAGTTGAAAGGATTTTCGTTGTAGGCTCCGTTAAAGGCTGAATTCTTGACGATACCAACAACCAAACGCTTGGGTATCTGGCCTTGGAACAGATGATCTTCGATCATGGATCGCTGTCCAGCAGGAATGGTGAAAGTTTTCACTTCCACACGTCGTATGGGATACTTGGCGGTCGTTCTGCTCAACGTCTGACTGATGTCGTTTCACACTTTAGGCAACACTTCCACACGACGCACGTAGAGTCTAGCTTCTTGAATAATAGTTTTGTAAGTGGCATCAACAGCAGCCATCAGATGGAAAGAGGCACTGCTACGGTTCAGTCTCAGGCGGATATCCACACCGTTCAGCAAATACTTTTCTTGCAACCACATGTCCAAATGCAAGCGATCCATCAGTTCTGAACTACGATTTAGTGCAATTTTCTTTCTTCGTTCTACAAATCCCGTTAAATTTGAAGTATCCCCAGCAATTGAAGTGTTGTCGAACTTAGTCGGTCTGTCAGGTTTCCATACCACGCAAGCATCCGGATGAGTGTTCTTGGCTTCTTTTCCGTACGTCAAGAGATTTTCCAGGTACGCTTGGTAAGGGTAAGTATCCATGCTGCTGCTGACCAGTTTGTCATTCAAGTACAATTCCACTTCACTAAACAAGGAATGCATGAACTTATTGACGGGAGCTACTGCCTCATCAGCGTCTAGGTTAGCGTTGGGTGGTTCGATCACTTTGACTTTCAAATACAAGTAACTGCTATTCAGATCGATGTAATCTTCAGGTTGTCCTTTGATTTCAAACTCGATGGGAGAGGAATCCGTTAAAGAGGAGACGGGATGAAATTCCACCCACTGGGATTCTTGCATCGTCATCATGGTGGGTGGCATGGCAAACAGATCCAGTTCCGACTTGGAACAAGCGCAAGACTCTCCCTGCATCATTTTTTCTCTGTGTCTCAATAATCGAAAACATCTAAGTCTCGAACGGTTCTTCTTTTCTTAGTCTTTCTAGCTTTAGAAGTGTGAAGTCTGGTGAAAGGGTGTTTTCTTCGTCGTCTCTTTCTGCCTTGTCCTTGCTGAATGCCTGACTCGGTTGCGTGCAGAGCATTTATATGTGTTTCTCGTCGGCCCAAAAGGTCTTTACCCGTTTGCAGCAAGACATTTTTGCCTGCCCTCAAGAAAGCTTCTTTAGGGTTTTGTTTGTCGATGATGACATTTTGGAGAAATTCTTTACCGTCTGTCAGTGCCGCATCTTTCAAGGCGTGCAATCCGCGTGTCACCATCGGTTTCAACACAGGGACCACCGAACGAAAAGCCGATTTTAGCATATCTCCTAAACCGTGTCCTCGCTGTCGAGCAACCCCTCGGTACACTGGATACATGACTTACGAGTCGTTAGAGAACCGTTTTCGAAAATGGAGTTTCACCGTGACTTTCCCTTTGGTGAATGGAATATTTTGTCCCAAATCTCCTTTTATAGCAATGTTGACCGTGTCCAAATACGACTTGCTGACAGGCAAATAGTGAGGATGTACAAATTCGCGGTGGACGTGATAAGTGTTTCCACCTTCCTCGTCAGCGGCCGTGACAGAATCTACTTTGAAAGGATTGACACGCAGTAATGGCACGGAGGTGTGTCCAACCACGTTATACTCCACCACATCGGAATACACAAACATCAAATTCAGTCCTTGGTTCAACTCTACCGGGGTACGAAAATACTTGGCAAAATTTTCGTTGTCGTAAATGACTGCTGATTGGTCTTTATGTTGTTCTACAAAATAAGATACCCATGAATTTACTTTCAGGACATTTCATCAGGAGGCGACGAGCTGCTTTGTGGTACTCCAGCGTGACACTTTTTTGGACACTCTCCATAGCTTTCCCAAACGCAGCATTAAACCTGGAAGCTATGGTGCTGACCAAATATTGGCCACTAAAATAATAGCCTGCGGGAATGGACAAGGCATAGGTGTAATAGATTATATTTCTTGCGATATGGGTTTTTTGAGATTTTTGCCTTGCTTATCCAAGTACTCTCGCATTTGTTGGTCATGAACTTCCACCTCAGAAAAATTTTGATTGGGAAGGACATTGAGGACTTGGGTTGGGTGAATGATTTCTACTTAAGCCACTTCCCAATGGGCTTCGTGATCTAATGGGATGGCCTGAGGTAATTTGGCCGTGTAACAGCACAACGTGTTGTTGGTAAACACCTCCATGGAACTGTCGCTAGGTAAGGTTAAGTAAATTTGGTTATGGTGACTCATAATTCCAGAGTTCTGTGGCTGTCCGAGGGGTTACTAGACGTCAGAGGAGTGTCTCCGCCAAAAATAGGGTTGTTGTTTTTGTTGGAGTGGTGACTGGCACTGGCACTGGACACAAGGTTCCCGTTGTTCCCGTTTGAGGTGAATTTCAGGGAAGGATTAGGAAGCAGGTAACCGATGCAACTGCTCAATAAAATGGTCCACAATTGTTTGTCTTCTTGTTGCAAACTCAAATTGGCAATGGCTGCCCCGATGACACAATACACCACGAAGATTTGGCAGAAAAAGACGATTTGCGTTTTAGGCACACGTTCTCCACACCACACCCACAAGGGTTGTTTTGGTAAATCTTGCAGAGAAGAACTGGGTGAAGGAGTGGTCGACGTAGCTGCGTCTGTGTGAAAGGGCATGATGGTCACTTCTTTTTATAGTCGATGACTTGCGAAGCATCGATCCAAGAATCAAAACTGAGTGGATATCCTTTCCAACGTACTTTGACTTCTTTGATACGTCGTTTGCCCACTTTACGGGTTCTGCGTTCGAGAATGCTTTCGATGTCGTACACGTCGTCTTCTTTTTTGGTGACACTTTGTAACTCGGGCAAATAAAACGTTCCTTTGAGTACTTCTCCGTTCATGTCTTCCAATTTATAGACGGTAGGATCACGGCCATGCACTCTTCCAGTGACACGAAACAATTCGGTAGTCCAGTTAGGTAAGTAACCTTTGTCGAAAGTGCGTTTGGTTTTGCCAATGCGCACCCAATTTCCTACGGTTAACACTCCACTTTTCTTGGGGACAGCACTCGTCGGGGACGTACAACACAGGAGCTCAAACACCAGCACTTCGTTGTCGGGGGTCACCTCTTGCGGGGCACGTCCAATGCTTCGATGGTAAGATTGGTTGTACGCTTGCACCGGGTACTGTAAGATGTCGATGTACTTCAGAGTGTGGTGATGCGTAAAATATTTCCACATGCGTTCTTTCAAAGTGCGTTGAAAACGTTCCACGATGCTGGCTTTGGTTTCAGGATTCTCGGTGGTAAAAAAATGAATGTCACGTTTCTTTAATTCTTTTTGGAAAGCTTGGTTCAGAAATTCGGTACCTTTGTCCGTTTGCCATCAGCTTTGTTTCAACACTCGTTGCAGGGCTCGCACTAACTCGCTGCTCGATTTGGAAGTCAAGGGCTCGACCCAGGCAAATTTGGAAAAGACGTTGATGACACAAAACAAATATTTATAGCCGAGATTGTAGCTGGCCAAATGAGAGACATCGGCTAAGTCGGCTTGCCATTGATGATCGATGCCTTCCACTCGGGTGCGACTTCTGGCAAACTTGCGTCGAATGGGTTTGTGTAAAGTGTAAGTAGCTTGTTCTTGTAACCATCGTTGCACTTGAGGTAAACGGAGACTTTTCAGTCGAGTTTTGGCAGCATGATACAATTTTTGTACTTCTGCGTAATCTGCAGGATGGGAGGGATCGTAGTAAATGCTGGCTAACACCTTCTCCATTTTGTGTGTGCATGTGTTAATAAGTCACCCACTCTTCGGTGATGCTACTTTGGGTGGGACGAAAGGTTGGTTTGGAAACGGATTTACATGTCCGATGGGCTACGGGAGTAGAAGTCGAAGGTAGTGGTGGAGGTGGCAATGGAATGGCTTTGGTCTTCTTTTCTTTTTTCGTTTCTGGTTTCCCTTCTTTCTTTTTTACTTCTGTCAACGGAGGAGTGGACATCATCTTTTTAACCCAAGCTTTCATTTCTTCTCGTTGGGGTGTGGGGGACGGGGTCAACAAGGATGCTGCAATCTTACCAGACATGGGAGCTGCTGACGGTGTTTGAAACAGTTCTCGTATCTCTTCTTCCTCAGACCTTCGTGGGGTAGCATCTCTGGTGAAATTTGGGGATGGTAGTAGTGGTGGTGGTAGTGGTGATGGTGTGGGGGATGGACTTTTCATCAAGGTCTTAAAATCTTTCAGAGTGGGAAGAGCTGTTTCGTCTAAAGCTTTTTGGTGAAAGAGTTGCAGTCGTTGCAAGAGTTGACCGTACTTTTGCGATTCTCCTGTTTCGGACAAATCTTGGCGATCCATTAAGGACTGCAATTCATGTTGTAACTGGGACATCTCGTTGAAATTTTGATTGGGAGGTAAATGCGGGGTGCGTTGTTCTTGCCAACTATGGTATTCCATCCATCGTTTGTAAGGCACTAAAGCTAGTTTTCGTCCTTCCATGGGATGTCAAAGGTCGATTCTGAGATCCTGGGACTCCAGAGGGCCTTTTTATTTTGCTCCCATCAGTCCTCCCAACACGGTTCCCAAGACTCCTTTCAGTAAGGGACCTAGCAAGAGGGGTAAAATTCCTCCACGTTGGACCAACATCTTCTTCTTTTGTCAGAGGGGGATTTTCTTTTGAATCATTTGGCGAAGAAGGTGACGATGTTTGCCTAAGCATTGTTTCTGGTGTTTGGACAAAGGGATCGTGCCTTTCAACACGTTCAAACAACATTCGCACACGGTATCGATGACCTCTTTGGATGCCGTTTGAATGAGTTGTTTTCGTAGGGGTGGAGAAGCCTTGGACAGGACAGATAACATGTCCCCATGTTTAACCAAACGTGGAGGCAGTCCTTTCCTTCTCTTTCCTTGCGGTTTAGAAGAGGAATGTTTTCTGGAGGGGGACATCTTTGCTTGTGGGTTCCGGGACATTCACCAAACAGACACTAACATCGATGACTTAACACACGCCCTTTTATCTTTTTTTTTTGGGGGGGGACTATCGCTTGGTCATAAAAGTGACACCGTTTTTTCCAAAATTGCCAAGGAATCCTCCCCTTTGTTGACGCCTCTTTTTCTTGGAACGACTGTCTTTTCTTAGGGTAACGTCGATGCTTGGCTAAGCGCTTTCTCGGATGACGAGTCTGCCTTTGTCTCTTTCTTTTTTGACTTCTTGGAGGTGACATCTTTTGGAAGTTCACTGATACCCCTACTTGTTCGCAGGCCTTTTTTATACTGGAACGCGTCGCCACTGATTGTCTTTACGTCGTATCAACTTAAGGACAGGCATGACACGTCGTGTAGGGGTACGTAACGGACTAAATCGAGTCAGTTCTTGCTTGGACAAATCCAGTAAACTTTGTAACATGCCCGACCTTTCTTGGACTTTGATTTTGGGAGCAGGTACTTTGTGAGCCGCAACCACTGCCGTTAAATGGAAGGGTCCTGCCACTGGGGAAATTCTTCGGGTCATCAACGGAGAAGTTCTTGGTGTGATCAGCGTCTCCAAGTACTGTTCAGTTCTTGGTGACATCAACGGAGAAGTGACTGAACCTGAGGCTACAGGAGACGCGGTACCGCCGTGGCAGGTCGTGGTTTGCGAGTGTAAGGTTGCGTCCTGGCTGAAGTACCTCTCTTGCGACTAGTTTTCTTCTGTAGGCTTTTCTTTTTCTGGGGACTTTTTCCCTGTTTCTTTTTCTGGGGGCTTTTCTTTTTCCGGGGTGGTGTCTGGTAAGAGGAAGGTCCCGCCACTGGAGAAGTTCTTGAACACACGGGTCTCTTTGGGGACCTGGTCTTTTTCTTTTTCTTTTTCTTGGATCTTCGTTTGACTTCTTTTTTCTTGGGGAGAACCTTGGGAGCATTAGGATCCCATCTTAACAGAGAGCGAATGATGACCCCTCCTAGAGTACCACTCCCTCCAGGTTTCAAAATGATTTGTTTTTTGGTTTGAGTGTCGATGGGGGGATCGGCCAGTTGGGTCAAAGCGACTTTGTTTCGATCGAAAAAGCGTTTGGTTTGCTGAGGAATCTGAATGATTCCTTGAAGTAATTGACGTGCTCTCACCGTGAAACATCGTAAGACTTCTTTGAGACTAGCTTCTAAGACACGATCCCGTATTTGTGGATTTTTTTCTCGACTGATGCCATACAAGGCACGAATCAATTTGACGGGAAGATATGATTGAAGGGACGTCATGTTGACACTGTGTGAGACAGACGAAAAGTGTCTGAGGTTTTTATAGATATTGTTTTGAGTGAAGTTAAGTCGAAGACGGAGACGTGTACAGTACAGGCCCCCCCCCCCCCCCCGTCTTGGCACCAGTGGTGAAACAATTGGGTACAAAATCGCAAATCACCGGGAGTCGTAGGTTTCAAATCGACAAGTAAATAGGCGTGTGGAGTGTGAGTGGCATCGTCGTACGCCTGGGTCAGCCAAGGCGTTCCTACCTGTTTGGCTAAGACTTACACTTGCGATTTATCTCGAGGGCTTTTAAACAAGACCACGTAATGCGCATTGAGACTGATGGTGCGATGGGCTTTACTTTGTTGAAACAAATTTTGGGTGATGTAAACGACACTGGCATTACGATGATGCCCTTTGCGCGTGAACCACAGTTTAATTTCTTCTTCGCCTTCTCCTAACATGTCGTCGAAAATGACCAGTTGGGTTTGACGGGAGTCAGTGACGATGCCACCGTCATCTTTAGGAATGCCTTCCACAAATACGATGGAATCGCCTTGACTTTCTAGCACGAGACTGTACGCCGATTGCAACTCTTTGTAACACCACACGATGCGTTGAGGTGGACGATCGATCAAATGATGTTTATGTTCGATCAAACGTTTGACGAATTCGGTTTTGCCTGAACCGCTAGGTCCAGCAATGAGCATGTTAAAGGGATGGCGAAGATATAAAGCCTCCCAACTGGCACGATCTAAGTGTTCGTCGATGACTTTGACAGTAGAGGAAGAGGGAGCAGAGACAGCAGAGGTAGCCATAGTGTCAGGAATGTCACTTGTGACACGAAAACAAACAAGAGAAGAGTTTATATACTTTTTTCAGGACACGTTTATTGAATGTTTTAAACACGAATACGAAAGACAAAAATACATAAAAGCCAAAGACTTAAGTACAACGATAAAATGCACATCGAAATGATCAACGTGGAATAGAAACAAGTGTCTGTACAACACGTTTTGGGTAAGGTTCTAACCAGTTCTATAGGAGGTAAGGTCACACAAGTGTCTCTCGAAAGGGTCTTTCAGGCATGTCCACGACAGTCCTGTCCTGGGTGACGAGTTCTTCTTCTGGTACTGTCACTAACACAGGTTGAAAAGTGACTTTTTTCCTTGAACAACTCTCGTGCATACTGGGCCACTTCTTGGGTCCAAGCCTCAAAATCCCATTCTTTCCAGGCACGGACATCTGTCCAATGGGGGTGTAAGTCACAAGCTACACACACATCGTCATACACGTCTTGGGTAGCTAAAAGTTGACGAATCTTTTTTTCCCGTAGAGGTCGAGAAGTATCCAGATGAAAACGCAAGACTTTAAGCAAAAGAAGTCTTTCGTGACCATTTAAGGCCATTGGGTGGTAAGTATTGATCGTAAATAGTCCACAAGGAATCGGCTGGTAAACGAAATCCCAGAAAACAAGTCACTAAGACACACACTATGTGTCGACCCAAATTGAATGGGTACAGTTCTTGTAATACTCGATGGTAATGATCCACGGTTTGAATATGGTCATTGAGTTTCTTCCACGGAATCTGTTGCATCACATGTGACATAAGTCGTGGCATGGCAGCCTGTTTTTATAGTCTCTTTGTTTCGGAAACAATACACGTACTTTCTAGCCAGAGATCTTCGTTCTCCAGTGGGGAATCTAAATCTTGCATAATGTAACCGAAACGTCAGAGTTGGTTTAGATGTTTCCTCTTCCGCTAAGTAGATTCCTCGTAAAATATGTTGGTAATCCTTTAACTCGTCTTCCTCAATGCGTTTCACTAGGTGAATCTCGAAGTAACCAAAATCATCAACACGTCGATCATCGGGGGCCTGGAAGTATTGAACAAGGTCTGGCCACTGAAACAATTTCTGACGAATCAGTTCTTTTATACCATTCAGGTACCAGTGGTTAAAAATCTGGTGACGTAACGGATGCAACTGTTCTTTACGTTTGACTTGTATTTTGACCAGCTCTCGGTAAATGCGTTCTCTAAACTCCACAGGCAAAGCACGAATGTTCTGTTGTAAAGTATCCATAAACAGGTCATACTAAATCCTCTTTTGTCTGACAGAAGAAATGTACCGTTTGCACAGACATGGTTTTACTTCATTGTCAAACTTTAAATCGTTTAGTCACTAATTTACACATTACAATTCGTTCAGAAGTTTCCTCTTTCACTAAGTTGACATTCCTTAAAAGATGCCGGTAATTCGTTAACTCTTCCTCTGGAATTCGATGCAGTAAGTTTACGTTGTAGTAGATAGAATTATCAATAGCAAACCAATCCTTTTTAAAACCAGGGGGTTGTTGATCAATGTCTGTCCAATGGAACACTTTCAACTGGATCAGTCCTTTTATAGCATTCAGGTACCAGTGATTAAACATCTGGTGACGTAACGGATGCAATTGTTCTTTACGTTTCACTTGTATATTGACCAGCTCTCGGTAAATCCTTTCTCTCAACTCCACAGGCAAAGCGCGAATGTTCTCTTGTAAAGTATCCATAAACACATTATGGTAAGTTACTTCAATGTCTCGGTCCCACTAAGGGTAAGTAATGACAATTCGGTGACCATCGAGCATGTTCTAGGTAGGCCGAATCTTGTGGTTCCCAGTGGTGAAGTGACACACCGCAACTGAAGCACTTGATTTTATCTCCTTCGCCCAAGTAGAACAATCCGGCTCTGGCTAATTCTTCGGGGGTCTGTCCTCCCAGATACTTAGGCCATTTTCCTTTGAACGATTGACGACGATTTTCAAAGTCGCAGTATTCCAACAAACGCACAGGAAACGAATATTCGTCTTTCACAGGTTCGTTTCGATGAGGGTTGGGTGACATGGACAGGAGTTTGCTCAGGGCTGGATGACAGCCCGTAGGGGGGTAAACGTGAAGGTGAACATCCACCTTTAAAATGAAACCCAGTAAAGTGTCCAAGAGGACGAGCGGCATCGCTTTCGCATCCCTCAGGTTTGGCACGCACAGCATCACTTTCCATGATAGGGGTAGTGAAAACAAAGTTCCCATGATGCTTTACGGCATCGCTAAGGTCACAGCGTACAGCATCGTTTCCATCGCAAGGCTCACAATCGCATTCCACTTCAGAAGCCCCACACTTGAATTGTGCCTGTCTGAACTTGTTTTATGTTTCTCTGAAAGTATTCATCTTGTTCGCTTGGTCTTGGTAGTCACAATGAAGTATCGATCTTGCCTAGGGTTCCTTTTTATACTAGTCGCAATGCAGTCTCAAGCTTGTACATCGTTCCTTTTTTATGTCTTGTTTTGGAAGGTACCGTCTCTAAGGTGCCGTCACAATTGTACCGTAGTGTCATGGGCGGAAAGGCCATAGAAAGGTAAGGGCAGTGCGGAGACCATCGAGTATGTTCCAGAATAGCCGAATCTTTATAGATACATAGATCCATTCGTAACTTCAGGCCACAACTGAAACACTGTACTTCGTATCCCAATCCTGACTCGGGTCCCAAGTAAACAAATCCTGTTCTAGCTAAAACATTCGAAGAAGGTAATCCTTTCCTATCCGTAGGCCATTTTTGAAACGTGTCCAATCGACGGGCACAATCAGAATAGTCAGGTAAGAAGACCGGAAAATGGTAGGGTTTGAACTTGGAGTTCTCATCGGGTTTCTCACTCGATTCTTGTTGTGGAGAAGTCATTCTTCTGATGAGTGGCTATCCTCTTACAACCAATGTTTTATACCAACGTGTCCATACGGTAAAGTAAAGTGGTTGGGAAGTCGCACTCGCTTCTGGTAAACGATTTGATAGACTTTTTCCAAGGGTCGACTGACGATGTGGTGAGTGGGTAAACGTACGATCTTGTTGGGTTCATAGGTAGTCACTTTAAAGTGCTGATCTTTTCCAGAGTGTAAGGCTTCGTTCAATACCCCAAAGTTGACCACTCGACTGGTACGATAATTCAGAGTCAATCCTTTCACTTTACACTTCGTGTGCACTTCTCCTTGTTTGTCCCGGTATTCATAGCCGTAATTTTTAGGACCGCCACTAGCGAAACTTAGAATCTTGTCGTCGGGGTGCTCGTCTGTCCAGGCTCCTAAACGGTCTCCTTCGATGTCAGGGTGTTGTTGACTCGGGTGATCGATGTAAATGCAACTGTCCGTGTCAAAGTACAGGACGCGTTCCCCTAACAGCTCTAAAGCTTCGTACAATTTTAAGCGAGCATGAGCTGTCACGTAAGCCGCAATGATGACATTTCCAAAGGGGTCGTCTTGTACAAAGTCCAGATCTTCTTCGTAATTGACCAAGATCAAATCTTCGCGAACGACGTCCACGTGTTTCATGAATTTAGTTTTATCGTGAATGATCTGGAAGTAGCGGGAAGGTTCTGTCAAATATTCCGTCTTGGTTAAACACGGTCGTTGTGCCATTTTGCCCCACAAGCAATTTAACATCACTTTGGCAAACGATCGCCTGCCTTCGTTTTTCTCGATGTGATCTAAAGTGATGCCTTCTTGTGCCCAGTATTTCTCTTTGAATGTCTTTTGGTCTTCGCGAGTGTGACACCAGGACGGATAGCCGCTGGCTTCTTGTTTCAGTTTCAAAAAGGCATCCACGTAGTCTGCGAAAATGCCTTTCTGCGTGAGGTCACCCTTGTGGTATTGTTGTGTCTTGGGAAAGTGACAAATTTCGTACACTTCTAACAGTTGGTATCCCATGTCCAGAGCTTTGAACAATTCTACGCTGACCCAGGTTCCCGCCAAGGCACGTTCTTCCTGGGTGTGCTGACAAGGCTGATCTTGGTTGCACGTTTCGGCACAAGTACGGCACAAGGGAAACATCAGTTTGCCTTGACAATGGTGAGGTAAGACGGGATGGTATAGGTTCGTGGGAGGCAAAACTTTACACTTGATGAAGCCTTCGTATTGTCGAATGTTTTTCATGTCGATGTGTTCCGTCTGCAATTGCGGGTGCCCTGCAGGAAAGCGACAATATTTGCACACGTAGGGATACAGCGAACACACGTCCAAGTATTTCATTTCTTCTCCTTTCTCTTCGTCGGCTTGGTACAGCAAACAGTGGCATTGGTCCTTCCTCCGTACAAACTATCCCTCGGTTCAGCGGGTCCATGAACTGGTAACTTTCCACGAGGCGTTTAAACTCGGGATCGGTTTTCAAACGGTAATCGTACTCGTGTTCCCACATTTCCACCACTTGGTATCCTTCCTGTTCTAACTTTAGACGTCGCTGACAAGTAGCCTGGTACAAGTCTTCCATGGTTCGTTGTAAAAACTGATTTTTAGTGCCGCGGTCAGGGTAACAGACGGGACATCCATGAAATAAGCAACCGTTAAACTCGTACACGATCTTGGGGTTTTCTAAATCGCAGCCATCGACCGAATGCGCTCCGATGGTCTTTTCGCCCCCTCCGTTGCGAGCATGCTGAATCCATTTGTCTTCCTTGTCGCACAAGTAATGTAACCAGCGTAGGGCTTTGACCGAGTTTTGACGTTTGACATAGTTGGTCGTTTGAGGACTGATGACAGCCACGGTGTTTTCAGGCATGAGTCGTTGCCGCTACACTAAGGAACACGCTTTGGCAATGGTGCAAGCTTCTTTCAAAGGATCGACCCCTCCGTGTTCCATGAACAGTTCTCGAAATTTTCCACAGCAACGTCGTAAAATGTCCACGTCGGAACGACAATACTTTAACATTTCTTCCTGAAAGTCGAAAGGGTCGGAGGCATGGGCCTGGTACCAAGCGTAGAAAGCTTCTCGGTACGCATGTTGTCGGGGTCGTAGTCTTTAGCCTCAGGCAAATGGGGTAGAACGGCATGTTGATTGGCTTCCGTATTGAAAAAGTGTGGAAAATACCCTTTAGCCATTTCTGTCATTCCAAACGTTTTAGGCATTCGACTCAAAGGCATGGCCAAGTAACTCATCGAATCTTTAAACTGTACTTGTCCCACTTGCATGAAAATGATTTTGGCTCCGTTCAAAGTGACTTTAGGACGTTCGGTGCCTTGTTCCGTATAGTACCTCAAAAGAAACTGTCCTTCGTATCCGGAGAAATTGTGAGCCATCACTGTGGCATGACGATGACAATCTCCGTAACGTTCGATGTCCTCTTGGCTCCACGTCTTGTCGATGGGGTCTAAGACCCATTGGGCAAAGTCGGCTAGCGTGTTCACTCCCCGAAAGATTTTTTCACGCCCTCCAGGAATCTTACTGCAGTGAGGGCAATGACTGAAAATAGGTTCTTGAATGCACTTCTCGCACGCTCGATGAGCCACGCAGAAATTAGGAATGTGAATGCCAGTCTCTTGCATGCATTCGAAATCGAAAAAGATGAAATTGCCTTTCTTCTTGTGACAGTCCTCTTTCTCTTGTTGGGGTTGGTATTTTTGCACGTAGCATTCGTGTTCCAAGTCCACGATGTGGTGACAAATGTGACATTTTTTCTTTCCTCGACATACGTGTGCCTTGACATTATTCGAAAGTATGCCTTGTCCACACGTAGGGCACAATCGCAGCAGTTGACAAACAAATTTCTTCTGTGAACCTTGCGTCTTCAAATGTTGTTGGTAACAGGCAGGGCTGACAAACGTACGCAGACAAGCAGAACAATGCACTAGTTCTTGTCCTTCGTTCAGACAGGGTGGAGAGGCCAAACATCCTGAGCATTTCGATCCGCAATGCTTGGGTTGCTCTCGTTTATTATAACCATAGTCACATTTCTCGCAATAATAAGCATATCCCAGGAATCCGGTGTTAGTGGTAATGGTATCGAAATGGTCATCGTGATGATAGAGGTGAATGTATTTTCCATCCTTAAAGTCTTGGCCTCGAAACAACAGAGGTCCGCGCATTTTTTGAGGGTGCACTTTCAAGGTGAAGCGTGGAGCTAGGACATCTTGCAATTTTTGCATTTCAGGAATACCGCAGGGTGTGTCTTTGGGCATGCCGGCTTGTTGTAACAGGAGTTCTGCTCCGTTTCGTTGTTTGGCTCGGTTCGATTTTCGAATGTTTTCCCAGGCTCTTTTCCATTCTACCGTGTCGTTTTTGTCGGCGTAGGTTCGTCCCACCACGATAGCCCTGGCTAAACACATCTGGTCTTGAGGGTTGTAAATTCGGACGAGACTTGTTTTGGTGCTACGAAGGACGTCCACCCATAACACCTTTTTGCGTTGTCCGGTCCCTTGAGGAGGTGAAACGTGGGTCATGTCTAGTGTGGCTTTTCCATCGGTGATGTCAAACTGGTTATTGGATTGTTGTACGTGTTGAATCTTGTCCATGACTTTGGAAGCGGTCAATTCTGCAGGGCTGCTAAACTCGATCCAAACAGGGCATTTCAAACCGTCGTGTTGTATGGAAAGTCTCAAGCGATCGTCTTCTTTGGGTTGACATTGTCGCTTGAGTGTGGTAAGTAAAGAATCCCACACCCCGGTGATGAACCCTTCTGCTTTCTCCAACGATACGTCGGACTTGAAATCTAAACTTCACCGTGTATTTGTAAGCCGTGGTTCTAAATTTTCTAGAGGAGCGCTTTTCGGTCTCTCGAATGGAATAGTATTTGTCAGGGTTAACTAAGGGTGGTGAACTTTGTTTAGAGGGTTTGGATTCTGGTTCACTCATGTCCTCTTCAAAATCACTGGCATGAATTTGTGCCAAGACTTCAGCTCTGGTACGAGGCGATATATCACGTTTCTGCCTCTTACTTTCTTCTTCTTTCTTCTCAGATGAATTGGATCGTTTCATCTTGAGTGCAAAACGTCAAATGACTAAAGTTTAAACACCATGGGCTACTTTATAGTCATGCCAGACCGGTGTATATAAAGGGTATGTGTCTTGTCCTTTCACTATTCATTTCACTCTCAAACCGAGCACAACGATGGAAGAGACTACCCAAATCGAACGTTTCATCAGAGCTTTGCGAGGGGTCATTAGAACATTTTCTTCAGACCAGCCTTCGGACTACTCTCCTTCTTTGCGAGATAAAAGTGATGATACTTGCTATATCTGTCAGAAGAAAGGGCATTGGTCTTCAGAGTGTCCAGACCGTCAAAAAGAAAAAAAGGCGTTAGAAAAGACAAAAGTCAAGATACCTGTTATTATTGTCAAGAAAAAAGATATTTGTCTCCAGATTGCCCAAAAAGGAAACAAGAGGAGTCAGGAGAAGAGATGGATTCTTCATAGAAAGAAGAAGAGGAAGAAGAAGAGAAAGAAAGCAAACAGGTGAAGAAAAAGAAACAGGAGAAGAAAAGAAGGGAAGAAAGTGAGCAGGAAGAAGAGGAAAAGACTGTGACGGTGAAGAAATTTAAAAGAAACAGAGAGTGAACAATGAGACAGAAGAAGTCTATGAACTTTTTAGAGTGTTTTGTTGTGAATTGTGAATTGAATTGTAAATATTTATAAAAGAGTAAATTAATTATATAAGGTAAGTGTCTTTGGGTTTTGATTTTAAAATAAGAACCTGTACTCACGCACTTATACACAGACACGTACTATAGGGTAAAATGTTTGTGGGTTTTTTTTGAGTAATTGGCGACTGAAAGTCTATCTCTTTTCGAGAGACGTGGGTGGCCCTGAAAAGAGCCTTTTTTGGTGTAGGGGTGAGTTTAAGCAATCAACTTTAACTGCCTTAAGCCTTTGCCACGGCCGAGGACTACTTCTGATGATGATTATTTGGTTGAAATCACTAAGGGTGGTACGGTAGGCTTAGTCGCAGGGTTGGAGTGTTTAGCTCGGGAAGGTCGTATTCTCTTCGGTCGTGAAAAAGAAGTCTGATACATTTGTTTCAGACTTCTTAACTCCGCTAAAATGTCTAACAGTACCGTGACGGTTTGACTTTCACCCTCTTGTTTCTTTGCTGCTTCTTCTTCTTGTTTTTTTTTTCCTTACCTCTTCTTCTTGCTGCTGTTGCTGTAGGAGAAAAGCTTGTTCTGCTTCCTTTTGCTGCTGTATAAATTTCTCCAATTCTTCTTTCTGTCTCTGTCTAAAATTCTCCACGTGCGGTAATGAAGGTGACGAAGGTTCCGGAACAAATTCTTGCGAGGTAAGAAAATCCACATAATCCCAATTTACCTCTTCTGAAAGTAAGTCCGGGTTCCCTTGGGTGGTCTCCACTGCTGGTGCACCCCAATTGATCGTTTTCTGAGTTTCCGTCATGTTGAAAAACTGTCGCATAGATTCACTGCACACAGGCGCTAGCGAATCTATATAGACCACGCGACGTCACAGACTGCTTTCTTCCGATTGGACGATGGCTGACTGAATTTTGTAACGCGTGTTTGGATTGGTCAATGAACACAATCCGTTTCAATCCTTCCTCTGCCTATAAATAAACGCAGTTCACTGCAATGATTCACCTGTTCTCGGCGCCTCAACATGTGGACCGACGTACACTCTTCAACGCTTGTGTCTTCGATGATGTTCAGGACGGACATACCCATGTATGTCCGATCCGAGTGGACAGTTGTCCATAGAACCGACACGAACCTATGGATACGTAGGATTTACGTGGAGAGGCAAGGATACCTCAAAATAGTGCTAGTTTATGGACCTACACTGAGACGAAGTTTCAGGCGAAGAAGATGTCGCAGATGCCATTTATGTTAAGGGCATATTAATATAAAACCAAAGGCCCTTTTCAGGGCCACTCCAATTTATCGAAAAGAGATCTACTTTCAATTGCCAACCCTAGTTTTTTATTTTTTTATTTTTTTTAAAAGAACAAAAAACAAATCCCATGTTAAATTCCCCTTGTCCCTAGACTAACCCAAAATAGATTCCCATGTTAATTCCCATTGTCCCCAGAGGGTCGCAACAATATCTCCCATGTTAAATTTACATAGTCCCCAGAGGGCCGCGACCCTGTTTTTAATAAGTCACATTGTCCCTAGATCGCCCCACTTCACTACTAACGTTTCAAATAATTATATATGTTCTTCATCATGGTTTTCCATTAGATCCATATTATGTACCTTTGTATTTATTTTGATGTCATGTTACTTTCATCATTAGTGTGAGAGAATAATACATCTTTTTATTGTCACTTGATACGTGTTTGTTATTTCTTAAATATCAATTCAGTCTCAAAGGGTGTTAGCTCGATCACGTTACACCCCATATTTACTTTTCCCTAGAACGGACTACACATTACGAATTTGTGTAGCAACTCCCACCCATCTACGAATAATGGGCCCTGAAGGACTTGTGAGCCCAGAACTGGGATGACTTCACCAGGGATATACCCAATCACTCCAGGCGTCTTATAATGAAAGATGATACAACATTACATTTAAGTGTATGCTGGTACCATCCCCACTCAAGTTCCGCAAACGCTGGGGATTTAATTGCCGCGACAATAAGACTGAAATTTAGAAGCATGCAGCAGCAGAGGGGGCGAATCGGACATTTTGTCCAATCGTCATTTGGCTTAATTAATACCTTCTGCACTCAGCGGATCCAGCGTCGTCAGCGCCTGGTAAAAAAAAAAACGACGTCGTCGTCGGGGGGTAAATCGAACGTCATTTAGTTTAATATACTTTCTGCGCGCCGATCCCAGTGTCGTCAGCGTCCGGTAAAAAAGCGCGACGACCGCGTTGATGTCATCGCCCCCTCTGCTGCTAAGTGGCTATTTACAATGAAGATCTTTATGATCTTACAATTTAACCGAATATTTGGTCGAGTCCGATACGATATCGTGTCCGAGGGTCATGTAAATTTATCGTTACAAATCCATGTGGGGTCGACTGAGCATGACTAAAAAAGTTTCGAAAAACATTAAAGTCCATGTCACCGCCGCACCATGTCTGCCAAATATTTCGTAGCGTGTGTGTATCAACGCCGTTGAACACAGCAAGAATATTACAGTTGTCTCTGATTACTTTTGGAATCTGAGTGTATCGTTGAGTGACATATATCACGTCGGTGTTTGTATGCCTGCCTCTGGAAAATATCCTAGCTGGGTTTTTTTGATTGTCTAACATAACATCATCGTACACGACTAGATTGTTAACGTCGCCATCAATATCATCGATACCTGGTGCATCATTGATATCTGTAATAAACTCAATAACATTTTTTTCAGCGATCGCTGATGCATTCTCGTTAAAATCTTTCAACACCTCGTAGCATCGTTGATCATCTACGCTAGGGGCGATTAAATACAACTTATCCCACTTCATCCATCTCATTATTAAATTAAGTAACAATTGCGTCTTGCCGGATCCAGATGGTCCGATGATAATCATCTGGATCGAGTTTGGTAACGCTGCAACATGCTTAACTGGTTCTCTTGTTTTAGTCGCCGAAAAATCAATTATATTCATATCTCTATACATAAATTATGGATCTATATTGTGTGAAGTGTAGAGTGCGTACTGGCACAAATGATATGACAACCGTTACAACAAGAAATAATAGATCGGCACTTACTGGTAAGTGTGTACAATGCGGTATAAAGAAATTTAGATTTATTTCTATTAGACCCGGGGATGTTTTAAAAAAAAGCGAGGAGGTGATATTGCAGCCAAGTTATCAAAACTCCCCGGAACACCGTGGGCAAAGTATCCAGGAGAAAAGCACCTCCCAGGATATAGCTACTGTGGCCCCGGATCACGATTAGATATCAGACTCGATGATCAAAATCAGCCCAAACCCGGTGAGTATCCAATAAACGCTATCGATAAGGCGTGTCATGCTCATGATGTTGCTTACTACAAAAGTAGCGATCTGCAACAGCGTCATATCGCGGACGTAAAATTAATTTACGCGTTAAATGCTATTCCTGATAAATCCTTCAAAGAAAAATTGGCTTCATGGTTGGTAAAATCGGCTATGAAAGGTAAATTAATGATGGGCGCTGGTAATTAATAACAACATGGAATCCATCTATTATTCTCCGAGAGGATACTGGAAGGGGAAGGCCGCAATTGGTAAGCTTGCAAGCGCTGCAAAGGTAACAAAGGCCACTGCGGCTAATTGGTTATCCAAACAGGCTATATGGCAAATTTATCTACCACCGCCTAAACAAATCAACTTCTCGCGCTTTGATGTCAGCGTACCTAATGAAGTTCATCAGGCTGATATACTATTTCTGCCGCATGACAACGGTTACAAATACGCGCTAACCGTAGTTGATGTTGCGAGTCGATACAAACAAGCGGAGCCGTTAAAAACAAAGTCAGCAACTGAAGTGGCCGATGCGTTTGAGCGGATTTATCGAAGAGGTCCTCTGCGCTGGCCAAATCTATTACAAGTTGATCCTGGTAGTGAATTTCGCGGCGCTGTTTTATCAACGCTGAAACATCACAGCGTCGCGATACGACGAGGTCATACTGCGCTACATCGTGATCAGGCAATTGTTGAACGATTCAATCGGACTCTTGCTGAACGGTTATTTGGATATCAATACGCGAAGGAATTCATCCAAAAAAAACCGATCTCGTGAATGGGTCAAAAGGTTGCCAGGCGTAATTGCAGCGTTAAATAACGAGATTACCCGAGCAGTCAACATGAAGCCCAGCGACGCGATTAAAAAAAAGTATATACCCGGAAGATCAAAAATAGATAGCGTTTCCAAGCCGATTCTCGGCGATGTCACCGTGAAATATCTGTATGAACCAGGAGAGCTTGAAGGCGGTAAAAAAAGAGCTACTGATCCTATTTGGAGTGTTACCACACATAACATATCAACGATAACACGATCAACTGGTAGACCACCGATCTATAGACTGGATTCAACTGCCCCCCAGCGGGGGTTTACACGCGAGCAACTACAAGTGATACCTGACGATACTCAATTACCCCCGCGTGGTCTTAACTAGCGCCGTTGCGTCTATTGCACTCAAGACAGGTTAACCTCACATTGTTTTTGACATGACCGAGACTGTTATCGATCCTGTCCACGGTAAATTGGCGGGCGTCTTTATCCGAATAACGCCAGCGCATTACACAATTACAACTCGCTCAGTGATTATTCTGTTGTTGTCGTAACGCAATTATTAATTCGGCATCAATATCAAAACGCCGCTGTTTTTTTTTTATCCTGTTGGCGGTAACCCGAGAGTTTTCTATCGATGACGCTTGCATCGATGATGTCGTTGGTGACTTTGTCGGTGACTCCGTCACTGGCTTCGTCAATAACAATTCTTCGAAGCTGATTTATCCTCCGTACTCGGGACACTGCAAGATAGACTAGATTTGACCATTCGATGCGATTATCAACCATCCAAACAATTGTGTCCGTGATGGTTAGTCCTTGCGAGGAATGTATTGTTGTTGCGTATCCTAGCGTCCACGGGGATTTATCAGCACGTAGCGCGTCCTCGACGACGCTGATATCAACGAGCACGATATCATTCAGCACGAGAACCTGTTTTTTTGTCCCTGACGCCGTCGGGCCCGGGATTTCAACTTCAATGTTCTGCCGCCGTGTGTCCTCGGGTCTATAGCATAACGGCACTGGGCGCGTTGGAAACTTTTCCTTATGCAACGTAAACAACTTTTGCTGAAGTGTGTCTCTGACTATCTTTCTACTCGCTACAATCAAATCGTTTGGTCTCCATGTTTCCCAGAATTCATTTAACGGCGTTTCCGGAATCACCTCGCGAATTATTTCACATTGAATTCTATCCGGCTGTAATCTGATTAATTTTTTAACCTCGCGCAGTTGTTCATCAAGTGCTCGGTAATCAGTATCGGTTTCTTCATAATAGTCCACAAAACCCTTTAACCAATCATGTGGACCCTCGCCGACAAATGGTGGTGGTTGGCCATGGTCGCCACACATTATCACCGCTGTATTCGCGCGCAGCAACCACTCAAGAAACATTTGTAAAACATCTAACGAAACAGTACATATCTCATCCCAGATGATAACCTCAGGAATAAATTTTTCCCCCATTCGATCAGGAGTCCACTCACCGCCGCTGTATCGAAAAAAGCTGTGATAAGTAACGGCGTCAACATTTCGTTGTTATATCTCTCGCGCTAGTCTATGGGTCGGTGTAAGCACGATTATACTTGCCCGCGTTCGAAATAATTCAATTGCCCGGGTCGTCTTTCCTGACCCGCCACAGCCGCTTAAATAAACTGTTTTGTGTCTACAAATTGGATCAGAACACCGTGATGCATTGGACCATTCTGATAGATTATCACCGCGTAAGTAGTTGTTCTCAACGGTGACATCTGCTGATGGTGAATAATCGCGTCGTATTTCATTTTTAATTCTCCATGTGCCCCAACTCTCGTCCGGACTAGTAAACTCGGCTATGTTTCCCTTATACTTTACGTCAATATAAAATGAATCAACCGCAACTCTAACTGCGGTGTCGGGAAATCTATTTATCATCGAGAATAAATTTATGCAAGCATAACCCAGCATAGACGCCCTCAAATGCGGGTATGCTGGGCTGTCTCCATTGCTGTAAGTAACAACTGTACCCAACCTTGTTCCATTGGACAAGAAAGCTGTTTTACAGTTCACGTATTTATTTTTCGCCACTGCGTCCTTGATTACGAAATCATATTCTGCGTCATCTATAATCAGCCGTGAGCAATATCGTTTGTAATCGCAGTTTTTTCCACCTTGTGTGAACTTACCAATTATTCTTCTACCGAGATCTTTTGCCTCTCTGTTTCGTTGGTTGAATATCTTTTTGGACCATTCGACGATATATTCCTCGTCGGCATCAATCTGTTTTCTGGATTCGTCAATTATACTATCTAGACGCTCCGGTTCCGGTAACCAGACTTCAGTCTGCGCCCGCATTTTTCTTTGCTGCAACATGAGCCGCAACCGATGGAATCGTAAAACAATTTGTTAGCAGTTGTTCATCATGCTCTTCAAATTCCATGGCGGTTTTTTTCATCTTGTTGTGAAACGCTTCAGTGCGATATAATTCACCGTTTGGTCTTATAAACTGATCAAAGGTATCCGCATCGTTTTCAGCGCTGCGAAGTAATCACACTGATACAGGGTCGTTTTTACACAAGCAGGCAAAAGCATCAAATAGTTTCCTCTCCGCGAGAAAACCGTCCTTGGAGAATTGTTCTCCCAGGAATTCTTCAGGTATATACTTTACTGTTCTATCCCGTGGAAATACTGTGATCGCGGACGTCCATGCGTGTTCGTTATGATCAATAATTTTGATTGGGGCTCCCTTTGATTTATACTTTGATTCATATAATACTTCACCGGTTATCGTTGTAACGGTTATTGGAAATCTCAGCGACGTTTCTAATCTCGCTACGTCGCTGATGGTTGCTCCACGCTCGCGCACTGTCTCCTCCCACTGGTTGATTTTGCTACGTCGTAAATCGGTCAGTTTATTTCCTCGACATGCATTTGTAAAATGCTCTATTACTCGTTCTGCTACACAATTTATCCCCGTTGACTGTTTCATCGGCGCTAGTTTTCCGATATCAGGTTTCTTATTTAACGGGTATATTCCATAAACAACTGCTGTTTCAGGATACGCTCGTTCATAGTATGGTCTGTCAATTCCGGTTAACAACCCCGGCTTGGAGTCGCGGCTAACAATGACTGTTTTCTTGTCGCTGAGAACTGGTTCAAATTTATCACGTATGATCCAATTACCTGATTCCACCCGGACAATGAATTTTACTCTGAAGAAATACTCGCTGGAGCCAAGTTGTGATGTTATCGTTGCCGCGCGTTTGTCGTTCATGGTAGCATCAACAACACCATCAATTCGAAATGTTGACCAACTATGAGATGCACCATCACGCTTGAAATCATTGATACAATCACGGATTTTATTCAACAGGGTTCTATCGTTTATTAACGCTGATGATTGGGTCGACAACCCCGTGCAATAAATCATGTAGAGGTGAATTCTGCGGGTATCATTTACAAAGCGTTCGTAATGGTTCTCTTGGCCCCCTCCCGTGCTTGGTTTGCCACGTTGGGGTGCGTGGTAAATCACAATTATGTATCAATTGTGGCGGCAAACGATACAGGGAACTAAAACGCTATTATGACAAGCGAATTAAAAACGCCGTCATTGACCCCACCGCTGACTTCGTCAAGGACAAAATCATCAAAACTCCTCAAGACTACATTGAAAGGTTTATAATTAAACCAAATAATGAATTAGACAAGTAGTATTATTATACAAATGGACCAAGAGTTCAGACCTCACCCTGTGTTTGTTAATTACGAGGCATCTCGCGACGGCGTTGTTAGAAACCGCAGACTGAAGAAGCCGGTTGGTACCGTAAATAATCACGAATACTTGCGATTTAATGCTGGGAAAAAAATCTGTCTTATTCACAGGATGGTATATGAAGCGTTTAACGGACTGATCAACGACGGTCTCGTTATTGATCACATTGATGGATGTCCTCAAAATAACAGACTGTGTAATCTAAGAGCTGTTACACCGAGTCAAAATTCCAAATTTGGAAAAACAGGAGGGATGAGAAAGGCAAAACCCGTAAAATCATTTGATACAATAACGCACGAAGAAAAAATATTTCGCTCTATGAATGCGGCTGGTAAATACTTCGATATTTGTAGTAAATCAGTTCGAGATGTTGCAGAGAATATAACTAAAACAGCGATCTCAAAAAAGACCGGACACAAAATTCGATTTTCATATTATCTGAATGGGCATCAAGGGAGTTAACTCGTTTTGTGATAGCGTCGCATGGCAAGAGTTACGTCCCTTGAAGTCCAATTAATGTTACGATTAATTAATCATTTTACGATGAAAACTAATGAAATACACGCTGTTATCTAACAGCTGTATTCTTTTTTTTAATGTTTTATTCAAATATTTGGTTTCATTTAAACGCTGTGAAACACCATTAATAAGTATTTAAGGATTTAACGATTCAAGGGAATTCAAATTAAGACACACCTTGTGACTGACGCGGTTGTACTAGTCACCTTATATATAAGATGACTCGTTATAAGCCTGGGGCTTTTGAAAGCCAATTCAACTAATCAAAACTAACCCACGCTCTTGACCCGGGCGTGTGGTTGTCTTTTGTTCACAATCATGCAACCGGGTTAATTTAATTGGGTTGCTTTTGATTGGTTGAATTGGCCGTAGAGTTCCGCCCCGCCGTTTTATGTTTGTGCTGTCTTGTGCCGTCCCATCATCCATCAATCATTTCATTGTAAATATATCCATCCTTAATTAAGTACATGTAGTGATGTCCCCCCAAGCATATCTTCTGGGCGGTCTACGATGACGTTTGTCACCCTAGGCCTCCCTCCCGGAGATATATGTTTTGGGGTTCCCTTGGGCTCAGATGGATGCGAAGGCACCCAAGGGGTTCCAAGATGTGTTGTTGATGAATGTCCTTAATTAAGTAACCGATGAACCTCTCTGACGTCATAGGGCGCCAGCGGGGTTGCCAAACGGGTCTTTTATGTATGTGGCGTCCAATCATAATACTCTCTGTTAACACGAAGATGCGGTGGCAACTTTATGTTATACGAGTCCATAATCACGCACATATTTCTCTAGGCAGTAAAGATGTTAACAGCATCTTTATGTGCCTAGAGTTCATTTTGTAAAACATTTTTTTTTATATTAGAAATAAAGATGTTTATAAGAATATGAATATCAATAACATCAATAACATTTTAACTGAAATTTCAAAATTAAAAAATCAAGGAATTGTATTATCTGATAAGCTTGATAACCAAAAAATATTGTCCGATTATGAAATTATTAACGAGCAATCAAAGAAAGGTCGATATACCTTGCCACGTGAGTATTCTTTTATAAAGCGATTACAATATACGATCAATGAAAACCTGTATGGCAATGACGTAAATGCATTTATTGGATTGTTTACTACCGTTGAAAAAATACGACGAAAACTCGGACAGGCTTTTGAACGGCGTTGAGAAATCTCTAATAAAATTAAAAACATCAGGAAGATTCTAGACGAAGACGCTGCGGAGGAGAGAACTCTCTCAATTGAAATCACCGATTATACTCATTGAAGTTACTTGTGTGTACAAGTAAAAAAAAAATAAAACGTTAAAACAACATTTTTTTTTGCCATCAGCGAAGTCATATACGTGTGCAGGTATATTTCTACATAGGATTTTCTCCTCCAAGAATTCTTATCAATCTGGATTTTCCTATACAACTATGTGCGTACTGAATTAACTGTTTGTGGTCGCAGATAATTACTGCGACACCGCCGTTTTCACGTAGTTGCTGATATTGCTGTGGTGTTAGCAAGAATCTATCATCACCGTGTTCAGCAACCAATAGTTTAAAACCCTCCCCGTGATTATTTTTGAAGCATTCCCGGATTGCGTCGTATAGTTTGACTTTGTCGTTGATGGATACTTTGACCTGGTAGTACATTATTAAATAACTTAGTACTTAATTGCAATGACGTGTTGGGGGTTTGTATTATAAAATTAGAAGAATTTTATGTATAATAAATGGTAGGTGAATCACTTACAACGAGATTAGCACGTGAAAGACTAGCAGCGCTTCAAAAGTTTATACCGTTACGAGACAGAGTGAGAGAGAAACTTCAAACGCGGCAACAAATGCAAACTGATTTTGCTGTTGGAAGTGAACAGTTATTTGCCCCGGTAACTAAAGCGACTAAGGATGTTACAGCGGCAACAGAACGAGCAATATATGGAGATATTCCTAAGGAGGGCAAGCGACGAGAAGTGCCTCTTCTTCCTGTACTTGAAAAGATAGCAGCAGAGACCGAACAAACAAAAAAGTCTCTGGAAACACTTCCCGTGGATATAACAACTACTGGACAGCAACAACGACAACAAGAACGAGTACTAGAAGAACTACGACGACAAGGTGATACTGAAGAAGAGGAAGGAGACGTTACTATAAAAAAAATGTATTCACCACAAAATATATTTACACACGATGTATACAATAAAATTAAAAGTTTAGATGTCACTGAATTAGCTAAATTCACCGCGCTGAATTTTTCACCTGATCTAAGAGAAAACGCTGTAAACAAAATGTATAAAGAGTATATAAAAAATGACAAGAATTGGATAAAAAAAGTATACCTGGCAAAACGTGACAAATTTAAAATCACAAAAAATATCCGCAATGATTTCGAGGATTTTAAAGAGATGGTATTGAGTAGAGTGGATAAAGAAAAGTCAACTGGAGATGGATATTTAGGCAGCGGCTTAGTTGGAAACGCTAGTGTTACTTGTCCTGGTAATGTTCTCAGTGATATATCACGGTTAGAAGTACTTATCGGAGGGAAACGAGCCGGAAATAATTCCAGAGAAATTATTAATGAAGCCGCTGATATTTGCAGGCGGCTATTTGCCGGCGGTGTAATGGGTATTAATATATATCGAATGCTCATAAACGAACTCGTGGATGGTTTTGATGACCACGGTCATCACAGCGATTGACCAATCACTGGTGATCACAATTACTAATTGGAAAACATTAACATGATAATAATAAGATGATCATACACTACAACCATGATAAACCAGTACTCGTCTACGTGGTAAACTCGCGATTGCCTGTTTACCGCGCGTACTATGGAGATGGTCTCGGTAATACCATTGCGGGGTTATTTACAAGAATGGCTCCAAAAGTAGCGCCGTTAGCCAAACAATTAGGAATGAAGGTTATTGATGTTATTCGTGATAGGGGTATTAGTGCTATTGGAGATGTTGCCGGAAGGGCGTTTTCTGCTGCACGAGATAAACTAGCATCGTTGGTAAGAAAAAGAAAACAGAAACCACCGGTGATGCCATCAACGACAGTGATGCCTGCAAATGTCAGTAAAGTAATAAATAACGCCGTGGAAGAAAAACTAGAGTCATTGGCGGCTCAGTCATTGATGACGACTCCGTCGTTGGCGGCTCAGTCATCCACCGATGCAACAACCAACGCGCTCATGAACGCGATAGCGGGAAGTGGCCTTAAACAGAATTCAAAGAATTTACGACGAAAACGACGTTGATGGATTTCAATTGAAAACACCAACATGAATAATAATAAAAATGTTTGCGCGAACCGCTGATCCGGCGTTTGATATGGATGCCCCAGTGCGCAGGGATGATTCTGTCCGTGATTATCAATTTTATTCCTATCAACCACGACAAGCCGACCTACGATCGCGAATTGAACTTCAAGTCCAAGATACCAGTAAATACTTTTTGCCGTGTGAAGCGTTTATCGAAATTGAGGGAGAACTCGTGACAAATGTTGCCGCTAGTACACCATACGCAGATGACCATCGTGTTCGAGTTGGCTTTGTTAACAACGGTATCATGGCGTTATTTGAGAGCGCCAGATATCTTATTGACGGGCGAGAAATTGAATCAATAGAACGCGAGGTTGATGTTGCAACAACGATAATTGGGTTAGCGAGATACTCGGATGATTATACAAGATCGGCGGGCCCATCTATGATGTTCGCGAAGGATACCACTAATAACGCTGACCATCTTCAGCACATTAGCGTGCTGACGAAAGAAAATACCGCAGTTGACCCACAGGCTGAAGCAGCTAATCCAGACCGCAGAGCAAAACCAGGCGTTGATTTCACTGTCATAAAAAGTATCAACGATAATTTTAATTTAGGATTCGCAACACGAGTAGGGATGTTGCAAGGACCACGCCGACAGTTTTCATGCGCGATTCCACTCCATCACATATTCGGATTTTGTAGAAATGTCAGAAAAGTTATCTATGGGGCTAAGCATACAATCGCGCTAACGCGAAGGGGCGATGATAACAATGCAATATGGCGTGCTGCTGACGTCGATAACGGTAAAGTCGTTTTAACTAAAATAGCATTGTGGATGCCGGTGTTGACTCCATCAGTTACCACGGAAGCACGATTGTTATCATTTATGGAACAGGGAGGGAAATCGTTGTTGAGTTGGCTAGCGGTAACAACTGATGCTAAAGAGGATAATGTTGCTGATACATTTACATGGCACTTGGCATCAAAACAAGGCGTTTCAGCCCCGCGTCATATATTCATAGCGCTACAGAATAGGGAACGATTGGGTAATCAAGAACGCAGCCATATGATATTTGATCAATTAGGAGTCAGGGATGTTTCGCTGAGAATAAACGGACAACAGGAACCATCCGAGGATATACAGCTTAATTACGGCGACAACCATATCGCACGTGTGTCTCATCGATTGCTGTCATACATGGGTCGTGATCAAAACGTCGACACTGGTTTGCAAATATCACAACTTGATTCTAAAAAACTGTATCCGATTTATTACTTTTCGTTGGAACATCTTGATTTAACGAGACAATCCGTCGTTGATATACACTTTCGAGCTCGTATAGCCCCGGGTGGTGCTGATTATAGAGCGGTTGCTGTCATTCTCAGCGATAAATCAATGCTGCTAGAAGGTGTTGGTGGACGAATGAGAATCGTTGATGCGCCAGTGGAAAACATGTAATTGAAAACACAAACGCGTTTACAATAAAATGCCGTATAGTGTTGTCGGCGTTACACTAACTGATGGTCAAGTCAAGAAATTACGATCAAAGTCGGCTAAACAATGCGGAACCACAATAACGCTGAAGCCGTCACAGATGGCAGGTGGTAATCATAAGATATCGTTGACGGCGCGTCAAATAAAACATTTCAATGATGCGATGAAGAATAAAAAGGGTATTCAAATAGATTTCTCGGCCGCAGCGATTAAAAACATGGAAAAGACCGGTGGGATATTTCCGCTGTTAGCTGCGATTCCAGCGTTGATTGCCGCGGCCGCACCAGCAGTGGCTAAGGCGGCGGCGTTGGGGGCCGTTGGTACCGCGGCGGGGATGGCATTGAAGAAGGCAACCGGAAGAGGCTATAAAAAAAAGAAACAAGGACGATCCGTGGCCGGAAAGGGTCTAAGACTACCGGGAACCCCGTATTCTTGGTACTCGGGAAAGGGTCTAAGACTACCGGGAACCGTTTATTAACGCAAGAGTCAATGACTCCTATGTCTAATTTTGATTTAATAGATGCTGCCGACGTGTTAGCGATAAAGAACTTCAGAGGTGTTTTTATGAGGGATCAATTACCGGCGGCACCAAGGAATATTGAAACCGGCATACTTAACCTCGATAAATCCTCCGGAGCGGGAACTCATTGGGTTGCGTACGCGATTGATCCGCGCGCGATCGTCTATTTTGATTCATACGGGTTAGCCCCGCCAAACGAGTTCATGCGGTATATCCGGGCGTGTTCAGCCCCGGTTTTTTATTCCACGCTGCCAACACAGCAATTAAGCGACCCACCGATATGTGGCCGTGAGGTATTGAACGTACTCGCGGCGATTTCATCATCGCGAAAACCACCTCATGTGGTTGTAAACGAATACACTAGTGGGAAATTTAGAGACAATTACATTAGATAATAATGATTGATATTTGGGGACGACCTATTTCGGCGCTGAAAGAATCCACGGAAACGCCCGCCACCGATGACATAAAAAAACTAATCGAGGATGAAATCGCTGAGACGTTGAACCTAACAAGTGTTGACCCGGGCGAAATAGTTGTATTTCAAGACCGCCAGGGTAAATTGAAATCCAGTAATGTGTCGCTGGATGACGTTTTAACACGACAGCGTGATGCCGCCGAGAACGCTATCGCGCTGTATACCAGCGACGGACGACTCAAACCGGGTGAACATCTACTGACGATAACGAATAGGGTAACATTAATCCAAGACGGTTTTATAAGGTTGGATAGATTGGTGACCGAACTTGACACGCAGGTGAAAAAATATGTCACCGAGGTGAAAAAATCTGTCACCGATATACAACTCACTACCGCTAGTTTTTTTGGGACCCCGACGGTAACCGAACCGAATATTACAACAATAAAAAATACTATTTCGGAGTTTACACCGCTGTCGGGCCAATTTTACACGTTACGAAAAAATGTTAACAGGATCGATGACAACTTTGATAAATTTTTTGGTAAAAAAAATACCAAGCTGGATGAGATTACAACAACTATAAATGATATCACTGCGTATGGACAGGAAATAAAAACAATCAAAACTGATGTTGCAGCGAACAAGAATAATGTAGACGCAAATGGACAGGAAATAAAAACAATCAAAACTGATGTTGAAGCGAACAAAAAAAATGTAGACGGGCATACACAGGAAATAGGAACGATCAAAACTGATGTTGCAGCGAACAAAAAAAGTATAGACGCGTATGGAGGGGAAATAAAAACAATCAAAACTGATGTTGAAGCGAACAAAAAAAGTATAGACGCGAATGGACAGGAAACAAAAACAATCAAAACTGATGTTGAAGCGAACAAAAAAAAATGTAGACGCGTATAGAGGGGAAATAAGAACAATCAAAACTGATGTTGCTGCGAACAAAAAAAGTATAGACGCGTATGGAGGGGAAATAAAAACAATCAAAACTGATGTTGCAGCGAACAAAAAAAGTATAGACGCGTATGGAGGGGAAATAGGAACGATCAAAACTGATATTACAGCGATCAGAACTAGTATAGACGTGCATAAACGGAGAATAAGAACGATCAAAACTGATATTGTAGCGAACAAGAATAATATAGACGCGCATGGATGGAGAATAGAAACAATCAAAACTGATGTTGTAGCGAACAAAAGGAATATAGACGCGTATGGAGGGGAAATAGGAACGATCAAAACTGATGTTGCAGCGAACAAGAAAAGTATAGTCGCGTATGGAGGGGAAATAAAAACAATCAAAACTGATGTTGAAGCGAACAAAAAAGTATAGACGCGAACGGGCAGGAAATAAAAACAATCAAAACTGATGTTGAAGCGAACAAAAAAAATGTAGACGCGTATAGAGGGGAAATAAGAACAATCAAAACTGATGTTGCAGCGAACAAAAAAAGTATAGACGCGTATGGAAGGGAAATAAAAACAATCAAAACTGATGTTGCAGCGAACAAGAATAATGTAGGCGCGTATGGAGGGGAAATAAAAACAATCAAAACTGATGTTGCAGCGAACAAAAAAGTATAGACGCGTATGGAGGAGAAATAAAAACAATCAAAACTGATGTTGCAGCGAACAAAAAAAGTATAGACGCGTATGGAGGGGAAATAGGAACGATCAAAACTGATATTACAGCGATCAGAACTAGTATAAACGTGCATGAACGGAGAATAGGAACGATCAAAACTGATATTGTAGCGAACAAGAATAATATAGACGCGCATGGATGGAGAATAGAAACAATCAAAACTGATGTTGTAGCGAACAAAAGGAATATAGACGCGTATGGAGGGGAAATAGGAACGATCAAAACTGATGTTGCAGCGAACAAAAAAAGTATAGACGCGCATACAGGGGAAATAGAAACAGTCAAAACTGATGTTGAAGCGAACAAAAGGAATATAGACGCGCATGGAGGGGAAATAGGAACGATCAAAACTGATGTTGCAGCGAACAAAAAAAGTAGAGACGTGCATGGAGGGGAAATAAAAACAATCAAAACTGATGTTGCAGCGAACAGAAAAAGTATAGACACGCATACAGGGGAATTAAAAGCAGTCGACAATAATATTACAGCGATCAGAATTAATATAGACGTGCATGAACGGGGGATAAAAGCGGTCAAAACTGATATTACAGAGATTAAAGACAGACTACCTGGAATGACAGAGCAACTCGAAAAAATGAAAACACCTCATGGGAGCATCGGCAATAGCGTATACACGGTTCAACACGGATCATTCGATTGGACTCCTACGCATGATACAGTAAATATCACCGCAACTGTTAAGGGCATTTATCGATTGACATTGATTTCAGCGATGCAGTTCAGTATATCATCCTCGAGTTCATCCGGGTTTAACAATACAATATCAACAATCGTTGACAAAAATGCAACCGAACGGTTTATAAATAGAGCCGTTGATAGCGGTCTATTTAGGACAAACATCACATGGTATGTGGAATTTGTAGTGGATCTAAGTAAGTAATTGAAAACACTAGTTTTTTTAAAATAAAATGACCACCAGGGTAATTGAATCAGAGGTATCACCGACGTCACATCAATATCGATTCGATACCGCAAAAGAATTCTCCGCGAACTTGAAAACGCTTTCCGAACAATACCGCGCAAAAATAAAAAAATACCGTCGTAAAATAACCGCCATCGACGTGGCCGTGTACTCGGTGTCCGGTATAGTAGCCGGTACCGGTGTCATTTTATCCACGGTGACCATGATAGCCCCGATCGCTGTTCCAATCGCTATCTCCGCGGCGACAACAATTGCTGGAGTCGCCAGCGCAATCACTAGAAAGATATCATCGTGTTCTCAGAAAAAACTCAACGAGTATACAGTAAAACATCAAATAGTATCCGACGCGTACTCGAAATTATCCCGGTTGATCTCGTTGTCGATTGATAATTCGTTCATATCCGATGTTGAATTCTCCACGATGGTCCAGTTGTATGGCTCCGCGATGTCAAAAATCGAAAATTTTCAACTGGAAGCCGGAAACCACGTCGCTGAAACCACTTCAATGGGCTTAAAACATTCTCCTGAAAACAAGCAGGTTGTTAATATTCGGTGTTGAAATTAAACACTAAAAACAGCAAATAATAATAATGTCGCTGAACCCAGAAGGGTTTCAACTACTTCAACGGATCGCGGAGAACACCACTCCGGTACAAACAAGTATGATATCGATAACGTCAACGAAACCCGAATTCAGTGTGAACTTCCAATCACCGGTTCCAGTAAAGGAAATAGCACTGGCAAAATTGCGAGTATATCACAGTTGGCCTAATATCCGAGCGGACGCATTTAACGGACAACAACCTAATAACTCGCTGGTTTTTGCATGGACAAATAAACCCGATGGAACCCCAGACTGGAAGGAGGTTACAATACCAACTGGGTCATACCAAATAGAACAAATCAATAAAGAATTTCAACGCAGGATAAAATCGATCACAGGAAAAGAATCAAAAATCGCTATTACGGTTCATGAACCGACGTTATCGTCGACGATTGAAATAAGCACACCGGGGTATATGGTTGATATTTATAACAGTTCAATAAGAACCATACTAGGATGGCCTAAGAATCCACCTCATGAAATCCCCGCGGACTTGCACACGAATGCGCAATCGTATCATGAAATTAATCCCAGTTATCGAGATGATTTGTCTATTATAAAAAACACGTTATTACCCAGCAGGTTTATATTTTAAGACAGGAATACCATGCAATGGTATTTATCGTATAAGGAAACTCCTGAATCGTCCGCCGTGGTCACAGTTAGTTTAAATGACATCACTGGTGCGTTTGCTGAGATTAATCGTAATTACCGATCACAACTAGAACAGCTACGGAAAACAAAAGCACGAAAACACGTTGAGGTGTTAAATCAACTTATATCAGACATGGAATATATTAATGAACGAATCGTTAAGACAACATCTGCTAACAGCGATGATAATAAACAAAAATTCCTAACCGAGTATAACATCACAGAAGCCGATTTACCCGATTTCAAGTTTCCAGGATACAACGCACCAGAACTAAGAAAATATCTTAATGATTGTCTCGCCCCATCAACCATCCTCAGACACGATAACGGAGAGGATGGTAGGCATATTGCTCCATACAACGTAAATATTACGTCTGTGATAGCAATCAATCTAGTGTGTGATGTTATAGAAGGGAGTTACCAGGTGAATACCAAGCAATCAAATCAGGCTCAACAGGAGTATATCCTTTATTCATTTTCACCAACAGCCCCTCCGGGATTTTTAATCGTTGAGAGTCCAATTAATCCGGTCTATATGCGATGCCATAATCGGTTTTTAACAAGAATTAATTTCAGACTTACCGATCAGTCAAATAACCTAATTGATCTACAAGAGGAGGAGTTAGTGATCACTCTGTTTGTAAGATCATTGTAAATAGCCACTTAGCAGCAGAGGGGGCGATGACATCAACGCGGTCGTCGCGCTTTTTTACCGGACGCTGACGACGCTGGGATCGGCGCGCAGAAAGTATATTAAACTAAATGACGTTCGATTTACCCCCCGACGACGACGTCGTTTTTTTTTTACCAGGCGCTGACGACGCTGGATCCGCTGAGTGCAGAAGGTATTAATTAAGCCAAATGACGATTGGACAAAATGTCCGATTCGCCCCCTCTGCTGCTCATGCTTTGTATGCAGAAACTCGTAGAAAAGCATGGCTCGAATTCCCCCCCCCCCCCCCCCATACGACAAAAGATATATCCCACTGGTGCGAAAGCAAAATGAAAATAAACTTGTGTATGTCATTATGACCAGCCATCGTTGACTACTCAACATTTAAAAACATGCTGATTACAGACACATTTCGAGGGTCAGATTGACATGGAATATGATAGCAGCCTCCAGTAGCAACTATCCATTGAAACTATCGAGTAGGCAGGGAAAATACCGGAAGAAAAATAATAGATCCTTACTCGGCTAGCAGCAGAGGGGGCGAATCCGACATTTTGTCCAATCGTCATTTGGCTTAATTAATACTTTCTGCACTCGGCGGATCCGGTGTAGTCAGCGCTGGTAAAAAAAAAAACGACGACGTCGTTGGGGATCGTCCAATCGTCATTTGGTTTAATTAACACCTTCTGCGTGCCGATCCCTAGCGTCGTCAGCGTCCGGTAAGCACATCGACGACCGCGTCGATGTCATCGCCCCCTCTGCTGCTAAGAAGTTATTTACAATGAAAATTATTTACAACTAACCGAATATTTGGTCAAGTCCGATACGATATCGTGTCCGAGGATCATGTAAATTTATCGTTACAAATCCATGTGGGGTCGACTGAGCATGACTAAAAAAGTTTCGAAAACCATTAAAGTCCATGTCACCGCCGCACCATGTCTGCCAAATATTTCGTAGCGTGTGTGTATCAACGCCGTTGAATACAGCAAGAATATTACAGTTGTCTCTGATTACTTTTGGAATCTGAGTGTATCGTTGAGTGACATATATCACGTCGGTGTTTTTATGCCTGCCTCTGGAAAATATCCTAGCTGGGTTTTTTTGATCGTCTAACATAACATCATCGTACACGACTAGATTGTTAAAGCAGAGGGGGCGAATCCGACATTTTGTCCAATCGTTATTTTGCTTAATTATTACTTCTGCACTCAGCGGATCCGGTGTAATCGGCGCTGGTAAAAAAAAAAACGACGTCGGTCCATCCTACACGATGGTGACGTCATTTGGTTTAATTAACACCTTCTGCGTGCCGATCCCTAGCGTCGTCAGCGTCCGGTAAGCACATCGACGACCGCGTCGATGTCATCGCCCCCCTGCTGCTTACAATGATCTTACAAACAGAGTGATCACTAACTCCTCCTCTTGTAGATCAATTAGGTTATTTGACTGATCGGTAAGTCTAAAATTAATTCTCGTTAAAAACCGATCATGGCATCGCATATAGACCGGATTAATCGGATTCTCAATGATTAAGAATCCGGGAGGGGCTGTTGGTGAAAATGAATAAAGGATATACCCCTGTTGAGCTTGATTTGATTGCTTGGTATCTACCTGGTAACTCCCTTCGATAACATCGCACACTAGATTGATTGCTATCACCGATGCGATATTTACGTTGTACGGGGCAATATGCCTACCACCATCTCCGTTATCGTGTTTGAGGATATAAGTTGATGGACCGAGAAAATCATTAAGAGACTTTCTTAGTTCTGGCGCGTTGTATCCTGGAAACTTGAAATAGGGTAAATCGGCTTCTGTGATATTATACTCGGTTAGGAATTTTTGTTTATTATCATCGCTGTTAGAGAATATTGTCCCGACGATTCGTTCATTGATATGTTTCATGTCTGATATGAGTTGATTTAACACCTCAACGTGTTTTCGTGTTTTTGTTTTCCGTAGTTGTTCTAGTTGCAATTGGTAATTACGATTAATCTCGGCAAAATACCTATTAATATCATTTAAACTAACTATGACCACGGCGGATGATTCAGGAGTTTCCTTACACGGAAAATACCATTGCATGGTATTCCTGTTTTGAAATATAAACCTACTGGGTAATAACGTGTTTTTTATAATAGACAAATCATCTCGATAACTGGGATTAATTTCATGATACGATTGCGTATTTGTGTGCAAGTCCGCGGGTGGATTCTTGGGCCATCCTAGTATGGTTCTTATTGAACTGTTATAAATATCAACCATATACCCCGGTGTGTTTATTTCAATCGTCGACGATAACGTCGGTTCATGAACCGTAATAGCGATTTTTGATTCCTTTCCTGTGATCGATTTTATCCTGCGTTGAAATTCTCCATTGATTTGTTCTATTTGGTATGACCCAGTTGGTATTGTAACCTCATTCCAGTCTGGGGTTCCATCGGGTTTATTTGTCCATGCAAAAACCAGCGAGTTATTAGGTTGTTGTCCGTTAAATGCGTCCGCTCGGATATTAGGCCAACTGTGATATACTCGCAATTTTGCCAGCGCTATTTCCTTCACTGGAACCGGCGATGGGAAGTTCACACTGAATTCGGGTTTCGTTGACGTTATCGATATCATACTTGTTTGTACCGGAGTGGTATTCTCCGCGATCCGCTGAAGCAACTGAAACCCTTCGGGGTTCAGTGACATTATTATTATTCGTTGTCTTTAGTGTCTAATTTCAACAACCAGGTGGTTCCGGCTTCCAGTTAAAAATCCTCGATTTTTGACATCGCGGAGCTATACAACTGGACCATCGTGGAGAATTCAACATCGGATACGAACAAATTATCAATCGATAACGAGATCAACCCGGATAATTTCGAGTACGCGTCGGATACTATTTGATGTTTTACTGTATACTCGTTGAGTTTTTTCTGAAAACACGATGATATCTTCCTAGTGATTGCGTTGGCGACTCCAGCAACTGTTGTCATCGCGGAGACAGCGATTGGAACAGCGATCGGGGCTATCGTGGTCACCGTGGATAAAATAACACCGGTACCGGCCACTATACCCGACACCGAGTACACGACCGCGTCGATGGCGGTTATTTTTCTGCGGTATTTTTTTATTTTTGCACGGTATTGTTCGGAAAGCGTTTTCAAGTTCGCGGAAAATTCTTTTGCGGTATCGAATCGATATTGATGTGACGTCGGTGATACCTCTGATTCAATTACCTTGGTGGTCATTTTTATTTTAAAAGAGCTAGTGTTTTAATTACTTAGATTCGCTACAAATTCCACATACCATGTGATGTTTGCCCTAAATAGACCGCTATCAACGGCCTTAATCACAAACCGTTCAATTGTGTCCTTGTCAATGATTGTTGACACTGTATTGTTAAACCCGGATGAACTCGACGATGATATACTAAACTGCATCGCCGAAATCAATGTCAATCGATAAATGCCCTTAACAGTTGCGGTGATATCTACTGTATTCTGTGTAGGAGTCCAATCGAATGATCCATGCTGAATTGTGTATACTGTGTTGATGATGTTCTTATGAGGGGTTTTTATTTTTTCGAGTTGCTCTGTTCTCGATAGTCCTTCTCTAATCGCTTCAACAATAAATTTGATTATTCCTATTTCCTGTCCATACGCAGTGATATCATTTATAGTTATTGTGATTTCATCCGGTTTGATATTTTTTTTACCAAAGAATTTATCAACTGCGCTATCAATCCTGTTAACATTTTTTCGTAACGAGGGTAAATTGGCCGACAGTATCGTAAACTCCAAAATAGCATTTTTTATTGTTTCAAGATTTGGTTCGGTTACCGTCGGGGTCCCGAAAAAACTAGCGGTTGTGAGCTGTATATCGGTGATAGATTTTTTCACATGCGCGTCAAGTTCGATCACGGATTCATTCAACCTTATAGCACCGTCTCGGATTAATTCTATCATATCCTCTATATCCGATATATATTTACCCGGTTTGAGTCGTCCGTCGCTGGTATATAACGCAATAGTGCCATCGCCGGCATTACGCTGTCGTGTTAAAACATCATTCAGTGACACATTACCGGATTTCAATTTACCCTGGCGGTCTTGAAATACAACTATTTCGCCTGGGTCAACACTTGTTAAATTCAACGTATCAGCGATTTCATCCTCAATTAGTTTTTTTATGTCATCGGTGGCGGCCGTTTCCGTAGGCTTTTTCAGCGCCGAAACCGGTCGTCCCCAGATATCAATCATTATTATTGTAAATGTTATTCTCTAAAATCCGTTGAGCTTCTACGACCCCACTAGTGTATTCGTTTACAACCACATGAGGTGGTTTTCGCGATGATGAAATCGCCGCAAGTACGTTTAATACCTCACGGCCACATATCGGTGGGTCGCTTAATCGCTGTGTTGGCAGCGTGGAATAAAAAACCCGGGCTGAACACGCCCGGGTTGAACACGCCCGGACATACCGCATGAACTCTTTCGGCGGGGCTAACCCGTATGAATCAAAATAGACGATCGCACGCGGATCAATCGCGTATGCAACCCAATGAGTTCCCGCTCCAGAGGACCCATCGAGGTTAATTATGCCGGTTTCAATATTCCTTGGTGCCGCCGGTAATTGATCTCTCATAAAAACAGCTCTGAAGTTTTTTATCGCTAGCGCGTTTGCGGCGTCTATTAAATCAAAATTAGACATGGGAGTCATAGACTCCTGAGTCAATAAACGGTTCCCGGTAGTCTTAGACCCTTTCCCGAGTACCATGAATACGGGGTTCCTGGTAGTCTTAGACCCTTTCCGGCTACGGGTCGTTTTTTTTATAGCCTTTCCCGGTTGCCTTCTTCAATGCCATTCCCGCTGCGGTACCAACGGCCCCCAACGCCGCCGCCTTAGCCACTGCTGGTGCGGCCGCGGCAATCAACGCTGGAATCGCAGCTAACAGCGGAAATATCCCACCGGTCTTTTCCATGTTTTTAATTGCTGCGGCTGAAAAATCTATTTGAACACCCTTTTTATTCTTCATCGCATCATTGAAATGTTTTATTTGACGCGCCGTCAATGATATCTTATGATTACCACCTGCCATCTGTGACGGCTTTAGCGTTATTGTGGTTCCACATTGTTTAGCCGACTTTGATCGTAATTTCTTGACTTGACCATCAGTCAACTCTACACTGACGACACTATATGACATTTTATTGTAAACGCGTTTATGCTTTCAATTACATGTTTTCCACTGGCGCATCAACGATTCTCATTCGTCCACCAACGCCTTCTAGCAGCATTGATTTATCGCTGAGGATGACAGCAACCGCTCTGTAATTAACACCACCCGGGGATATACGAGCTCGGAAGTGTATATCAACGACGGATTGTCTCGTTAAATCAAGATGTTCCAGCGAAAAATAATAAATCGGATACAGGTTTTTAAAATCAAGTTGTGATATTTGCAAACCAGTGTCGACGTTTTGATCACGACCCATATACGACAGCAATCGATGATACACACGTGCGATATGGTTGTCGCCGTAATTAAGCTGTATATCCTCGGATGGTTCCTGTTGTCCGTTTATTCTCAGCGAAACATCCCTGACTCCTAATTGATCAAATATCATATGGCTGCGTTCTTGACTGCCCAATCGTTCCCTATTCTGTAGCGCTATGAATATATGACGCGGGGCTGAAACACCCTGTTTTGATGCCAAGTGCCATGTAAACGTATCGGCGACGTTATCCTCTTTAGCATCAGTTGTTACCGCTAGCCAACTCAACAACGATTTTCCTCCCTGTTCCATAAATGCTAACAATCGTGCTTCCGTGGTAAATGATGGAGTCAGCACCGGCATCCACAATGCCATTTTAGTTAAAATGACTTTACCGGCAGCGACGCCAGCAGCATGCCATATTGCATTGTTATCATCGCCCCTTCGCGTCAGGGCAATTGTATGCTTGGCCCCATAGATGACTTTTCTAACATTTCTGCAGAATCCAAATATGTGATGGAGTGGAATCGCGCATGAAAACTGTCGGCGTGGTCCTTGCAACATCCCTACTCGTGTTGCGAATCCCATATTGTAATTATCGTTAAGACTTTTTGTAACAGTGAAATCAGCGTCCGGTTTTGCTCTGCGGTCTGGATTGGCTGCTTCAGCCTGATCACCTGCGATATCTTTTTTCGCCAGCACGTTGATGTACTGAAGATGATCAGCGTTATTAGTGGTGTCCTTTGCGAACATTATAGATGGACCCGCCGATCTTGTATAATCATCCGAGTATCTCGCCAACCCAATTATCGTCGTTGCAACATCAACCTCGCGTTCTATTGATTCAATTTCTCGCCCGTCAATAAGATATCTGGCGCTCTCAAATAACGCCATGATACCGTTGTTGACGAAGCCAACTCGAACACGATGGTCATCTGCGTATGGTGCATTATCGGCGGCATTTGTCACGAGTTCTCCCTCAATTTCGATAAACGCTTCACACGGCAAAAAATATTTACTGGTATCTTGGACTTGAAGTTCAATTCGCGATCGTAGGTCAGGTTGCGCTGCATAATAAGAATAAAATTGATAATCACGGACAGAATCATCCCTGCGCACTGGGGCGTCCATATCAAACGCGGGATCAGCGGTACGCGCAAACATTCTATTATTTATCATGTTGATGTTTTCAATTGCGATTTTTTCGTCGTAGACCACTTCCAGCTATCGCGTTCATGAGCGCGTTGGTTGCCGCATCGGCTGATGGCGAAGTCGCCAACGACGGAGTCGCCGCCAACGACTGAGTCGTCGCCAACGACTCTAGTTTTTCTTCCACGGCGTTATTTATTACTTTACTGACATTTGCAGGCATCACTATCGCTGATGGCATCTGTTTTCTTTTTGAAAATCTCTTGGATTTCACCAATGACATTAGTTTGTCCCGCGCGGCTGAAAGCACCTTTCCGGCAACATCTCCAATGGCACTAATGCCCTTATCACGAATAACATCAATAGCCTTCATTCCTAATTGTTTGGCTAACGGCGCTACTTTTGGAGCCATTCTTGTAAATAACCCCGCAATGGTGCTACCGAGACCATCTCCATAGTACGCGCGGTAAACAGGCAATCGCGAGTTTACCACGTAGACGAGTACTGGTTTATCATGGTTGTAGTGTATGATCATCTTTATTAAAACCACCAGTTTTCAAATTAGTGATTGTGATCACCAGTGATTGATTACCCCCCCACCCCACCGAATCAAAAACCGGAATAAATTTTATCAAAATTTCCTTGGGTTTTTGCCCTCGATAAAAGTCTGGTTTTTTTCTGGTTTTTTCTTGATTTTTAGTCATTTTTGGTCGTTTTTTGTTGCCTATAGTCGTTTTTTTCTCGATTTTTCAGAAAAACATCGATTTTGTCTAAATGATTTCCTTGGGTTTCTGCCCTCAAAAAATGGCCAAAAACAGTCAAAAAATGGCCAAAAACAGTCAAAAAATGGCCAAAAACAGTCAAAAAATGGCCAAAAACAGTCAAAAAACGGTTAAAAATTAACAAAAACGATAATTTTATAATTTTATAATTTTTTTAATCATCCACGAGTTCGTCTATGAGCGTTCGATATGCATTAATGTCCATAATACCGCCTGCAAATAACCGCTTGCAAATATCAGCGGCCTCATTGATTATTTCCGGAGAGTTATTTCCGGCTCGTTTTCCTCCAATTAGTACCTCTAGCCGTGATGTATCACTGAGAACACTACCAGGACAGGTAACGCCGTAGGATTCTTTACCAACAGAGTATCCTTTTCCTTTTTTTGGTTTTATACTTTTTACTTTATTGTGGAATATTATATATTTATTATCACGCAGTGGTAATGCATCTTTATATTTACTCGCTAAATACACCATTCTTGTCCAATCCTTTAACGACTTTATATTTTTCTCGTAACCGCTATTGATATGCTTCTTATCTCGTATGCTCTTAGCAAAATTGTTGGCAGCAAAATTAATTAATTCTTCATGGCTGAAGCCTCTAATTTCATCTATTGTGTTCTTCTTGAGTACAATACGGGGTATATTCTCCTCTTTTTCTTCCGGTATTTCTTCTTCCGGTATTTCTTCTTCCGGTATTTCTTCTTCTGGTTCTCTTGCGGTGGCGCCTAGTTCTTCTTCATCGGCCATTGTAACATAGGGTTCTTGTGGTTCGGTTATAGCGAGTGGTGGTGGCCTCCGTGTTGTAGCAGCCGCTATTTTTGCAGGGAGTGTTTCTAAAGACCTTTTTGTTTGTTTTGTCTCTGCCGCTATCTTTTCAAGCGCATCGAGGACGGGCACAGTTGCCGCCGTAACATCTTTGGTCGCTTTAGTTACCGGGGCAAAGAGTTGTTCGCTTCCAACAGTAAAATCGGTTTGTAGTTGCTGCCGCGTTTGAAGTTGTTCTCGGACCCTGTCTCGTAACGGTATAAACTTTTTAAGCGCTGCTAGCCGCTCTCTGGCTAGCCGAGTAGTAAGTGATTCGCCTACCATTATTGCAATTGTGAAGCAATTTCTAATTTCTCGCCGGAGTTTTCGTCTATAATCCTTCTAATGTTTTTGATCTTGCTAGAAATCTCCCGGCGTCGTTCAAAAACACGTCCGAGTTTTTTTCGTATTATTTCAACGGCAGTGAATAGTCCAATGAATGCATTTGCGTCATTGTGGTACAAGTTTTCATTGATCGTATGTTGTAATCGTTTTATAAAAAAGTACTCGCGGGCCAGGGTAAAACGCCCCCGTTTTGATTGTTCGTTAATAATCTCATAATCGGATAATATTTTTTCACTGTCGAGACCATCAGATAATTCAATTCCTTGATTTTTTAATTTTGAAATCTCGGCTAATATATTATTGATGTCTTCGATATTCATTATTCTTATAAAACATCTTGTTTCTAAATAAAAAAAAAATGAAACCGCCGTGTATCAATTCCGAGGTGTTCATACTTTGTTTTCTTCCGGAACAGACAATAACGTTTCACACTGTCATGGTGGCCTTGTCACGGTGACTTCGTCACTCGCTAATTTCTGTTATATATGAAAATCGAATTCTATGCCCGGTCTTTTTTGAGATCGCTGTTTGATATACTCGTTCTGCTACTTTTCGTATTGAGGCTCTACAAATGTCAAAGTATTTTCCTGCCGCATACATGGAGTGAAATATTTTTTCCTCGTGAGTTGTTGTATCAAATGACTTTACGGGTTTTGCTTTCTTTGGGTATTTACCGGTTTGGCCTTTTTTATTGTTTTCACTCTGAGAGATGGCTTGCAAGTTTATAAGAGAATTATCAGTCTTATTATTATTAATATGATCAATCACAAGTCCATTCTCGATTAATCCGTTAAATGCTTCAAATACCACCCTGTGAACAAGATAAATTTTTCCCCCGGCACCAAACATCAAATACCCGTGATTATTTACGGTACCAACCGGCTTCTTCAGTTTGCGGTTTCTAACAATGCCGTCGCGAGATGCCTCGTAATTGACGAACACAGGATGCGGCTGAAATTCTTGGTCCATTTGTATAATAATACTATTTGTCTAATTTATTATTTGGTTTAATTATAAATCTTTCAACGTAGTCTTGGGGGGTTTTGATGACGAAGTCAGCGGTGGGGTCAATGACGGCGTTTTTAATTCGCTTGTCATAATAGCGTTTTAGTTCCCTGTATCGCTTTCCGCCACAATTAATACACAACTGCGATTTTCCTCTTACACCGACGTGGCAAACCAAGCACGGGAGGGGGCCAAGAGAACCATTACGAACGCTTTGTAAATGATATCCGCAGAATTCACCTCTACATGATTTATTGCACGGGGTTATCGACCCAATCATCAACCATTTGCAGTGATTCATTATACTATATTCTTTCATTTAAATACTTGTTTTAATTATATGGATGAGTTTGAGAGATTAGCAGCAATTAAACCCCGGAAAAATATTAAGTTCAATCTCGATAGAGTCCTCAAGGACACACCAAAAGCGTTAATAAACGATAGAACCCTGTTGAGTAAAATACGCGATTGTATCGATGAATTCAAGCGTGATGGCGCATCTCATAGTTGGTCAACATTTCGAATTGATGGCGTTGTTGATGCTACCATGAACGACAACCGCGCAGCAACGATAATATCACAACTTCACGGTAAAAGGTATTTCTTCAGAGTAAAATTCATTGTCCGGGTGGAATCAGGTAATTGGATCATACGTGATAAATTTGAACCAGTTCTCAGCGACATGAAAACAGTCACTGTCAGCCGCGACTCCAAGCCGGGGTTGTTAACCGGAATTGACAGACCATACTATGAACGAGCGTATCCTGAAACAGCAGTTGTTTATGGAATATACCCGTTAAATAAGAAACCTGATATCGGAAAACTGAAACCAATGAAACAGTCAACGGGGATAAATTGTGTAGCAGAACGAGTAATAGAGCATTTTACAAATGCGTGTCGAGGAAACAAATTGACTGATTTACGACGTAGCAAAATCAACCAGTGGGAACTAACCGTAAAAGAGCGTGGAGCAACCATCAGCGACATAGCGAGATTAGAAACATCGCTGAGATTTCCAATAACCGTTACAACGATAACCGGTGAAGTATTATATGAATCAAAGTATAAATCAAATGGAGCCCCAATCAAAATTATTGATCATAACGAACACGCATGGACGCCCGCGATCACAATATTTCCACGGGATAGAACAGTAAAGTATATACCCGAAGAATTCCTGGGAGAACAATTCTCCAAGGACGGTTTTCTCGCGGAGAGGAAACTATTTGATGCTATTGCCTACTTGTGTAAAAACGACCCTGTATCAGTGTGGTTACTTCGCAGCGCTGAAAACGACATGGATACCTTTGATCAGTTTGTAAGACCAAACGGTGAATTATATCGCACTGAAGCGTTTCACAACAAGATGAAAAAAACCGCCATGGAATTTGAAGAGCATGATGAACAACTGCTAACAAATTGTTTTACGATTCCATCGGTTGTAGCTCATGTTGCAGCAAGGAAAAATGCGTGGAGACCAACGCGCAAGGAATTTCTACCGGATGTACAATCCAGTTGTTTGGAATATTATCACGGTGGACTATGGAACACTGAATACAACCGCGACGCTATGATTTCCGTTGATATGGTTGCCTGTTATCCAGCGAGTTTTCTCGGGTATGGATCCGCCGCTGAGTATTTCAAACGATTTGGACACCCCAGACATGAAATGACTCGTGTTGCTATTAATGGACCACTGCCTGATTTTGATTTAACCGGATTCGCTCGCATAGTATCATTTGAATTAGCGGCAGGACTTCATCGCTGTTGTTATATTTGGATCGGTAGACACATGGCTGAAAAGAGATGGCTGCCAATAGCGCTGCTACGGTTTATGATTGATTGTAGCATGCTTGTATCGTTGATTGTCAGTGACGCGATTATATCATACCGGGCGCAGACTGAAGTCTGGTTACCAGAACCGGAGCGTCTAGATAGCATAATTGACGAGTCCAGAAAAAACATTGATGCCGACGAGGAATATATCATCGAATGGTCCAGGAGGATATTTAACCAACGAAACCGCGAGGCAAAAGATCTCGGTAGAAGAATAATTGGTAAGTTCACACAAGGTGGAAAAAACCACGACTACAAACGATATTGCTCACGGCTGATTATAGATGACGCAGAATATGATTTCGTAATCAAGGACGCAGTGGCAAAAAATAGATACGTGAACTGCAAAACAGCTTTCTTGTCCAATGGAACGAGGTTGGGTACAGTTGTTACCTACAGCGATGGAGACAGCCCGGCGTATCCACATTTGAGGGCGTCTATGCTGGGTTATGCCGCTATCAATTTATTCTCGATGATAAATAGATTCCCCGATACCGCGGTTAGAGTAGCCGTTGATTCGTTTTATGTTGACGTAGCGTATAAGGAAAACGTAGCCGAGTTTACTAGTCCGGACGAGAGTTGGGGTACATGGAGAATTAAAAATGAAATACGACGCGATTATTCCCCGTCAGCAGATGTCACCGTTGAGAACAACTACTTACGCGGTGATAAATTGTCAGAATGGTCTAATGCACCACCGTGTTCTGATCCAATTTGTAGATATAAAACAGTTTATTTAAGCGGCTGTGGCGGGTCGGGAAAAACGACTCGGGCAATTGAATTATTTCGAACGCGGGCAAGTATAATCGTGCTTACACCGACCCATAGACTAGCGCGAGAGATAAAACAACGAAATGTTGACGCCGTTACTTATCACAGCTTTTTTCGATACAGCGGCGGTGAGTGGACTCCTGATCGAATGGGGGAAAAATTTATTCCTGAGGTTATCATCTGGGATGAGATATGTACTGTTTCGTTAGATGTTTTACAAATGTTTCTTGAGTGGTTGCTGCGCGCGAATACAGCGGTAATCATGTGTGGCGACCATGGCCAACCACCACCATTTGTCGGCGAGGGCCCACATGATTGGTTAAAGGGTTTTGTGGACTATTATGAAGAAACCGATACTGATTACCGAGCACTTGATGAACAACTGCGCGAGGTTAAAAAATTAATCAGATTACAGCCGGATAGAGTTCAATGTGAAATAATCCGCGAGGTGATTCCGGAAACGCCGTTAAATGAATTCTGGGAAACATGGAGACCAAACGATTTGATTGTAGCGAGTAGAAAGATAGTCAGAGACACACTTCAGCGGAAGTTGTTTACGTTGCATAAGGAAAAGTTTCCAACGCGTCCAGTGCCATTATGTTATAGACCCGCGGACACACGGCGACAGAACATTGAAGTTGAAATCCCGGGCCCGACAGAAAAACAAATTCTCGTGCTGAATGATATCGTGCTCGTTGATATCGGCGTCGTCGAGGACGCGCTACGTGCTGATAAATCCCCGTGGACGCTAGGATACGCAACAACAATACATTCCTCGCAAGGACTAACCATCACGGACACAATTGTTTGGATGGTTGATAATCGCATCGAATGGTCAAATCTAGTCTATCTTGCAGTGTCCCGAGTACGGAGAATGAATCAGCTTCGAAGAATTGTTATTGACGAAGTCAGTGACGGAGTCACCAATGACAACGACATCATCGATGCAAGCGTCATTGATAGAAAACTCTCGGGTTACCGCCAACAGGATAAAACAAAACAGCGGCGTTTTGATATTGATGCCGAATTAATAATCTCGCTACGACAACAACAGAATAATCACTGCGCGAGTTGCAATTGTATAATGAGTTGGCGTTATTCGGATAAAGACGCTCGCCAATTTACCGTGGACAGAATCGATAACAGTCTCGGTCATGTTAAAAACAATGTGAGGTTGACCTGTCTTGAGTGTAATAGACGCAACGGCGCTAGTTAAGACCACGCGGGGGTAATTGAGTATCGTCAGGTATCACTTGTAGTTGCTCGCGAGTAAACCCCCGCTGTGGGGCAGTTGAATCCAGTCTATAGATCGGTGGTCTACCAGTTGATCGTGTTATCGTTGATATGTTATGTGTGGTAACACTCCAAATAGGATCAGTAGCTCTTTTTTTACCGCCTTCAAGCTCTCCTGGTTCATACAGATATCTAACAGTGACATCGCCGAGAATCGGCTTGGAAACGCTATCTATTTTTGATCTTCCGGGTATGTACTCGTATTTAATCGCGTCGCTGGGCTTCATGTTGATTGCTCGGGTAATCTCGTTATTTAACGCTGCAATTACGCCTGGTAATCTTTTAACCCATTCACGAGATCGTTTTTCCTGGATGAATTCTTTCGCGTATTGATATCCAAATAACCATTCAGCAAGAGTCCGATTGAATCGTTCAACAATTGCCTGATCACGATGTAGCGCAGTATGACCTCGTCGTATCGCGACGCTATGATGTTTCAGCGTTGATAAAACAGCGCCGCGAAATTCATTGCCAGGATCAACTTGTAATAGATTTGGCCAGCGCAGAGGACCCTTTCGGTAAATCCGCTCAAACGCACCAGCTACTTCAGTTGCTGACTTTGTTTTCAAGGGCTCCGCTTGTTTGTATCGACTCGCAACATCAACTACAGTTAGCGCGTATTTGTAACCGTTGTCATGCGGCAGAAATAATATGTCAGCTTGATGAACTTCATTGGGTACGGTAACATCAAAGCGCGAAAAGTTGATTTGTTTAGGTGGTGGTAGATAGATTTGCCATATAGCCTGTTTGGATAACCAATTAGCCGCAGTGGCCTTTGTTACCTTTGCAGCGCTTGCGAGTTTACCAATTGCGGCCTTCCCCTTCCAGTATCCTCTCGGAGAATAATAGATGGATTCCATGTTGTTATTAATTACCAGCGCCCATCATTAATTTACCTTTCATAGCCGATTTTACCAACCATGAAGCCAATTTTTCTTTGACGGATTTATCAGGAATAGCATTTAACGCGTGAATTAATTTTACGTCCGCGATATGACGCTGTTGCAGATCGCTACTTTTGTAAGCAACATCATGAGCATGACACGCCTTATCGATAGCGTTTATTGGATACTCACCGGGTTTGGGCTGATTTTGATCATCGAGTCTGATATCTAATCGTGTTCCGGGGCCACAGTAGCTATATCCTGGGAGGTGCTTTTCTCCTGGATACTTTGCCCACGGTGTTCCGGGGAGTTTTGATAACCTGGCTGCAATATCACCTCCTCGCTTTTTTTTAAAACATCCCCGGGTTTAATAGAAATAAATCTAAATTTCTTTGTACCGCATTGTGCACACTTACCAGTAAGGGCCGATCTGTTATTTCTTGTTGTAGCGGTTGTCATATCATTTGTGCCAGTAGCAGCAGAGGGGGCGAATCCGACATTTTGTCCAATCGTTATTTTGCTTAATTATTACTTCTGCACTCAGCGGATCCGGTGTAGTCAGCGCTGGTAAAAAAAAAACGACGTCGTCGTCGAGGGGATCGTCCGGACGTCATTTGGTTTAATTAACACCTTCTGCGCGTCGATCCCCAGCGTCGTCAGCGTCCGGTAAGCACAGCGACGACCGCGTCGATGTCATCGCCCCCTCTGCTGCTAAGTAGTTATTTACAATGATCTTACAAACAGAGTGATCACTAACTCCTCCTCCTGTAGATCAATTAGGTTATTTGACTGATCGGTGAGTTTAAAATTAATTCTCGTTAAAAACCGATCATGGCATCGCATATAGACCGGATTAATCGGATTCTCAACGATTAAAAATCCCGGAGGGGCTGTTGGTGAAAATGAATAAAGGATATACCCCTGTTGAGCTTGATTTGATTGATTGGTATCTACCTGGTAACTCCCTTCGATAACATCACACACTAGATTGATTGCTATCACCGATGCGATATTTACGTTGTATGGAGCAATATGCCTACCACCATCTCCGTTATCGTGTCTGAGGATATAAGTTGATGGATCGAGAAAATCATTAAGAGACTTTCTTAGTTCTGGTGCGTTGTATCCTGGAAACTTGAAATCGGGTAAATCGGCTTCTGTGATATTATACCCGGTTAGGAATTTTTGTTTATTATCATCGCTGCTATCGGATATTACTTTAACGATTCGTTCATTGATATATTCCATGTCTGATATAAGTTGATTTAACACCTCAACGTGTTTTTGTGCTTTTGTCTCTCGTAGTTGTTCTAGTTGTAATTGGTAATAATGATTAATCTCGGCAAACGCACCAGTGATATCATCTAAACGAACTGTGACCTTGGCTGACAATTCAGGAGTTTTCTTATACGGAAAAAACCATTGCATGGTATTCCTGTCTTGAAATATAAACTCGCTGGGTATTAACGTGTTTCTTATAATAGACAAATCATTCAGATAACTGGGATTAATCTCATGATACGATTGCACATTTGTGTGCAAATCCGCGGGTGGATTCTTAGGCCATCCTAGTATGGTTCTTATTGAACTGTTATAAATATCAACCATATACCCCGGTGTGCTTATTTCAATCGTCGACGATAACGTCGGTTCATGAACCGTAATAGCGATTTTTGATTCTTTTCCTGTGATCGATTTTATCCTGCGTTGAAATTCCTTATTGATTTGTTCTATTTGGTATGACCCAGTTGGTATTGTAACCTCCTTCCAGTCTGGGGTTCCATCGGGTTTATTTGTCCATGCAAAAACCAGCGAGTTATTAGGTTGTTGTCCGTTAAATGCGTCCGCTCGGATATTAGGCCAACTGTGATATATTCGCAATTTTGCCAGCGCTATTTCCTTCACTGGAACCGGTGATGGAAAGTTCACACTGAATTCGGGTTTCGTTGATGTCACTGATATCATACTTGTTTGTACCGGAGTGGTGTTCTCCGCGATCCGCTGAAGCAACTGAAACCCTTCGGGGTTCAGCGACATTATTATTATTCGTTGTCTTTAGTGTCTAATTTCAGCAACCAGGTGGTTCCGGCTTCCAGTTAAAAATCCTCGATTTTTGACATCGCGGAGCTATATAACTGGACCATCGCGGAGAATTCAACATCGGATACGAACAAATTATCAATCGATAATGAGATCAACCCGGATAATTTCGAGTACGCGTCGGATACTATTTGATGTTTTACTGTATACTCGTTGAGTTTTTTCTGAAAACACGATGATATCTTTTTAGTGATTGCGTTGGCGACTCCAGCAATTGTTGTCATCGCGGAGATAGCGATTGGAACAGCGATCGGGGCTATCGTGGTTACCGTGGATAAAATAACACCGGTGCCAGCTACTATACCCGACACCGAGTACACGACCGCGTCGATGGCGGTTATTTTACGACGGTATTTTTTTATTTTTGCACGGTATTGTTCGGAAAGCGTTTTTAAGTTCGCGGAGAATTCTTTTGCGGTATCGAATCGATATTGATGTGACGTCGGTGATACCTCTGATTCAATTACCTTGGTGGTCATTTTTATTTTAAAAGAGCTAGTGTTTTTAATTACTTAGATCCACTACAAATTCCGCATACCATGTGATGTTTGCCCTAAATAAACTGCTATCAACGGCTTTAATTATAAACCGTTCGATTGTATCCTTGTCGATGATTGTTGATATTGTATTGTTAAACCCGGATGAACTCGGCGATGATATACTGAACTGCATCGCCGAAATCAATGTCAATCGATAAATACCCTTAACAATTGCGGTGACATCTATTGCATTACGCGTAGGAGTCCAATTGAATGATCCGTATTGAACCGTGTATACGCCACTGCCGATGATCCCATGAGGTGTTTTCATTTTTTCGAGTTGCTCTGTCATTCTAGGTAGTCTGTCCTTAATCGCTTCAACATCAGTTTTGATTGTTTTTATTTCCCCTCCATACGCGTCTACATTTTTTTTGTTCGCTTCAATATTAGTTTCGAGTTGCTCTGTTATTCTCGGTAGTCCGTCTTTAATCGCTTCAACATCAGTTTTGATTATTTCTATTCTCCGCAAATTCGCGTCTATATTATTCTTGTTCGTTGCAACATTAGTTTTGATTGTTTCTATTTCCCGTGTATTCTCGGTCATACTTTTTTTGTTCGCTGCAACATCAAGTTTGATTGTTCCTATTTCATATGTATGCACGTCTATACCTTTTTTGTTCGCTGCAACATCAGTTTTGATTAATCCTATTCCCCGCCAATACGTGTCTACATTTTTTTTGTTCGCTTCAATATCGGTTTTGATTGTTCCTATTTCCTGTGTATGCGCGTCCACACCCTTTTTGTTCGCTTCAATATCAGTTTTGATTATTCCTATTTCTTGTGTATGCGTGTCCATATTATTTATGATCGTTGTAACATCAGTTTTGATTGTTCCTATTTCCTGTGTATGCGCGTCTACACTCTTTTTGTTCGCTTCAATATCAGTTTTGATTATTCCTATTTCTTGTGTATGCGTGTCCATATTATTTATGATCGTTGTAACATCAGTTTTGATTGTTTCTATTTTCCGTCCATGCGAGTCTACATTATTTATGATCGTTGCAACATTAGCGCCGATTATTTCTATTTCCCGCTCATGTACTACTACACCATTTCTGTTCTCTGCAACATCAAGTTTGATTGTTTTTATTTCCTGTCCATACGCAGTGATATCATTTATAGTTGTTGTAATCTCATCCGGTCTGGTATTTTTTTTACCAAAGAATTTATCAAAGTTGTCATCGATCCTGTTAACATTTTTCCGTAACGAGACAAATTGGCCCGACAGCGTTGCAAAATCCAAAATAGCACCCATTATTGCTGCAAGATTTGGTTCGGTTACCGCCGGGGTCCCGAAAAAACTAGCGGTAGTGAGTTGTATATCGGTGATAGATTTTTTCACCTCGGTGGCAGATTTTTTCACCTGCGCGTCAAGTTCGGTCACCGATCTATCCAACCTTATAAAACCGTCTTTGACTAATGTTACCGCCGATATATGTTCACCCGGTTTGAGTCGTCCGTCGCCGGTATACAGCGCGATAGTGCCCTCGGCGGCGTCACGCTGTCGTGTTAAAACGTCATTCAGCGACACATTACCGGATTTCAATTTACCCTGGCGGTCTTGAAATACAACTATTTCGCCTGGGTCAACACTGGTTAAATTCAACGTATCAGCGATTTCATCCTCGATTAGTTTTTTTATGTCATCGGTGGCGGGCGTTTCCGTGGATCCTTTCAGCGCCGAAACCGGTCGCCCCCAGATATCAATCATTATTATTGTAAAAAAAAAACAGCGTTTCTAATTAACCCGCCGGGTCTCTACGACCCCACTAGTGTATTCGTTTACAACCACATGAGGTGGTTTCCGCGATGATGAAATCGCCGCGAGTACGTTCAATACCTCACGGCCGCATATCGGTGGGTCACTTAACTGCTGTGTTGGCAGCGTGGAATAAAAAACCCGGGCTGAACACGTCCGGATATACCGCATAAACTCGTTCGGCGGGGCTAACCCGTATGAATCAAAATAGACGATCGCGCGCGGATCAATCGCGTACGCAACCCAATGAGTTCCCGCTCCGGAGGACCCATCGAGGTTAATTATGCCGGTTTCAATATTTCTTGGTGCCGCCGGTAATTGATCCCTCATAAAAACACCTCTGAAGTTTTTTATCGCTAGCGCGTTTGCGGCGTCTATTAAATCAAAATTAGACATGGGAGTCATAGACTCCCGAGTCAATAAACGGTTCCCGGTAGTCTTAGACCCTTTCCCGAGTACCATGAATACGGGGTTCCCGGTAGTCTTAGACCCTTTCCGGCCACGGGTCGTTTTTTTTTGTAGCCTTTCCCGGTTGCCTTCTTCAATGCCATTCCCGCCGCGGTACCAACGGCTCCTAACGCCGCCGCCTTAGCCACTGCTGGTGCGGCCGCGGCAATCAACGCTGGAATCGCGGCTAACAGCGGAAATATCCCACCGGTCTTTTCCATGTTTTTAATTGCTGCGGCTGAAAAATCTATTTGAACACCCTTTTTATTCTTCATCGCATCATTGAAATGTTTTATTTGACGCGCCGTCAACGATATCTTATGATTACCACCTGCCATCTGTGACGGCTTCAGCGTTATTGTGGTTCCGCATTGTTTAGCCGACTTTGATCGTAATTTCTTGACTTGACCATCAGTCAACTCTACACTGACGACACTATACGACATTTATTGTAAACGCGTTTGTGCTTTCAATTACATGTTTTCCACTGGCGCATCAACGATTCTCATTCGTCCACCAACACCTTCCAACAGCATTGATTTATCGCTGAGAATGACAGCAACCGCTCTATAATTAACACCACCCGGGGCTATACGAGCTCGGAAGTGTATATCAACGACGGATTGTCTCGTTAAATCAAGATGTTTCAGCGAAAAATAATAAATCGGATACAGCTTTTTAAAATCAAGTTGTGATATTTGCAAACCAGTGTCGACGTTTTGATCACGACCCATATATGACAGCAATCGATGATACACACGTGCGACATGGTTGTCGCCGTAATTAAGCTGTATATCCTCGGATGGTTCCTGTTGTCCGTTTATTCTCAGCGAAACATCCCTGACTCCTAATTGATCAAATATCATATGGCTGTGTTCTTGATTACCCAATCGTTCCCTATTCTGTAGCGCTATAAAAATATGACGCGGGGCTGAAACACCCTGTTTTGATGCTAGGTGCCATGTAAACGTATCGGCGACGTTATCCTCTTTAGCATCAGTTGTTACCGCTAGCCAACTCAACAACGATTTTCCTCCCTGTTCCATAAATGCTAACAATCGTGCTTCCGTGGTAACTGATGGAGTCAGCACCGGCATCCACAATGCCATTTTAGTTAAAATGACTTTACCGGCAGCGACGCCAGCAGCACGCCATATTGCATTGTTATCATCGCCCCTTCGCGTCAGCGCGATTGTATGCTTAGCCCCATAGATAACCCTCCTGACATTTCTGCAGAATCCAAATATGTGATGGAGTGGAATCGCGCATGAAAACTTTCGGCGTGGTCCTTGCAACATTCCTACTCGTGTTGCGAATCCTAGATTGAAATCATTGTTGGTGCTTTTTATAACAGTGAAATTGTCACCTGGTTTTGCTCTGCGGTCTGGGTTAGCTGCTTCATCCTGGTCTGCTGCGGTATTTCGTGGTGTCAGCACGTTGATGTACTGAATGTGATCAGCATTATCGGCGGCGTCCTTCGCAAACATCATAGATGGGCCCGCTGATCTTGTATAATCATCCGAGTATCTCGCCAACCCAATTATCGTCGTTGCAACATCAACCTCGCGTTCTATTGATTCAATTTCTCGCCCGTCAATAAGATATCTGGCACTCTCAAATAACGCCATGATACCGTTGTTGACGAAACCAACTCGAACACGATGGTCATCTGCGTACGGTGCATTATCGGCGGCATTTGTCACGAGTTCTCCCTCAATTTCGATAAACGCTTCACACGGCAGAAAGTATTTACTGGTATCTTGGACCTGAAGTTCAATTCGCGATCGTAGGTCGGGTTGCGCTGCATAATAAGAATAATATTGATAATCACGGACAGAATCATCCCTGCGCACTGGGGCGTCCATATCAAACGCGGGATCAGCGGTTCGCGCAAACATTTTATTATTATTCATGTCGGTGTTTTCAATTGAAATCCATCAACGTCGTTTTCGTCGTAGACCACTCCCCGCTATCGCGTTCATGAGCGCGTTGGTTGCCGCATCGGCTGATGGCGAAGTCGCCAACGACGGAGTCGTCGCCAACGACTGAGTCGTCGCCAACGACTCTAATTTTTCTTCCACGGCGTTATTTATTACTTTACTGACATTTGCAGGCATCACTATCGTTGATGGCATCTGTTTTCTTTTTGAAAATCTCTTGGATTTCACCAATGACATTAGTTTGTCCCGCGCGGCTGAAAGCGCCTTTCCGGCAACATCTCCAATAGCACTAATACCCTTATCACGAATAACATCAATAGCCTTCATTCCTAATTGTTTGGCTAACGGCGCTACTTTTGGAGCCATTCTTGTAAATAACCCCGCAATGGTGCTACCGAGACCATCTCCATAGTACGCGCGGTAAACAGGCAATCGCGAGTTTACCACGTAGACGAGTACTGGTTTATCATGGTTGTAGTGTATGATCATCCTTATTAAAAACACCAGTTTTCCAATTAATCATCCACGAGCTCGTCTATAAGCGTTCGATATGCATTAATGTCCATAATACCGCCTGTAAATAACCGCTTGCAAATATCAGCGGCCTCATTGATTATTTCCGTAGAGTTATTTCCGGCTCGTTTTCCTCCGATTAGTACCTCCAGCCGTGATATATCACTGAGAACACTACCAGGACAGGTAACGCCGTAGGATTCTTTACCAACAGAGTATCCTTTTCCTTTTTTTGGTGTTATAATCTTAACTTCCTTGTGGAATGCGTCGTAATCGGATTTACTACTATGTGTTAATGCATCTTTATGTTTACTTGCTAAATACACTATTCTTGCCCAGTCCTTTAACGACTTTATATTTTTCTCGTAACCGCTATTGATATGCTTCTTATCTCGTATGCTCTTAGCAAAATTGTTGGCAGTAAAATTAATTAATTCTTCCCTGTTGCTGAAGTCTCTAATTTGATCTATTGTGCTCTTCTTGAGTACAATACGGGGTATATTCCCCTCTTTTTCTTCCGGTATTTCTTCTTCTAGTGTTTCTTCGGGTATTTCTTCTTCTGATTCTTTCGCAGTAGCGCCTAGTTCTTCCTCGTCGGCCATTGTAACATAAGGTTCTTGTGGTTCGGTTATAGCGAGTGGTGGTGGCCTCCGTGTTGTAGCAGCCGCTATTTTTGCAGGGAGTGTTTCTAAAGACCTTTTTGTTTGTTTTGTCTCTGCCGCTATCTTTTCAAGCGCACCAAGAACGGGTACAGTTACCGCCGTAACATCCTTAGTCGCTTTAGTTACCGGGGCAAATAACTGTTCACTTCCAACAGCAAAATCAGTTTGCATTTGTTGTCGCGTTTGAAGTTTCTCTCTCACTCTGTCTCGTAACGGTATAAACTTTCTAAGCGCTGCTAGCCGCTCTCTGGCTAGCCGAGTAGTAAGTGATTCACCTACCATTATTGTAAATTGATCCGCAATTTTCTAATTTTCCGCCGAGTGTACCATCGGGAGCTGCACGGAGTTTTCGTCTATAATCCTTCTAATGTTTTTGATCTTACTAGAAATCTCCCGGCGTCGTTCATAAACACGTCCGAGTTTTTTTCGTATTATTTCAACGGCAGTGAATAGTCCAATGAATGCATTTGCGTCATTGTGGTACAGGTTCTCATTAATCGTATGTTGTAATCGTTTTATAAAAAAATACTCGCGGGCCAGGGTAAAACGCCCCCCGTTTCGACTGTTCGTTAATAATCTCATAATCGGATAATATTTTTTCACTGTCGAGACCATCAGATAATTCAATTCCTTGATTTTTCAATTTTGAAATCTCAGTTAATATATTATTGATGTCTTGGGAATCCATATTCTTATAAACATCTTATTTCTAATATCAAAAATTTTAATAAAATTTAAGTTTAAAGTTTAATAAAATTATTGGGGTCATTTTTGACCCCGTTTTTTGTATGGACAGTACAATGCCGTAGATCTCCACTCGAGTGTTGTGGCAGATTGCAGGCATATACATATACTTAATTAAGGATGAATATATTTACAATGAAATGATTGATGGATGATGGGACGACACAAGACAGCACAAACATAAAACGGCGGGGCGGAACTCTACGGCCAATTCAACCAATCAAAAGCAACCCAATTAAATTAACCCGGTTGCATGATTGTGAACAAAAGACAACCACACGCCCGGGTCAAGAGCGTGGGTTAGTTTTGATTAGTTGAATTGGCTTTCGAAAGCCCCAGGCTTATAACGAGTCAACTTATATATAAAGTGACTAATACAGCGGCGTCAGTCACAAGGTGTGTGTTAATTTGAATTCCCTTGAATCGTTGAATCCTTAAATACTTATTAATGGTGTTTCACGGCATTTAAATGAAACCAAATACTCAAATAAAACATTAAAAAAAAGAATACAGCTGTTAGATAACAGCGTGTATTTCATTAGTTTTCATCGTAAAATGATTAATTAATCGCAACATTAATTGGACTTCAAGGGACGTAACTCTTGTCATGCGACGCTATCACAAAACGAGTTATCTCTCTTTGATGTTATATATGAAAATCGAATTCTGTGACTCGTCTTTTTTGAGATCGCTGTTTGATATACTCGTTCTGCTACTCTTCGTATTGAGGCGATACAAATGTCAAAATATTTTCCTGCCTCATTCATCGACTGAAATATTTTTTCCTCGTGAGTTGTTGTATCAAATGACTTTACGGGTTTTGCTTTCTTTGAGTATTTACCAGTTTCCCCTTTTTTGGTATTTTGACTTTGCGAGATAGCTTGCAAGTTTGTAAGAGAATTATCAGTCTTATTATTATTAATATGATCAATAACAAACCCATTCTCGATTAATCCGTTAAATGCTTCAAATACCGCCCTATGAACAAAATACTTTTTTTTTCCGGCACCAAACATCAAATATCCCTGATTATTTTTCCATCCAACCGGCTTCTTCAGTCTACAATTTCTAACAACGCCGTCGCGAGATGCCTCGTAATTAACAAACACAGGGTGAGGTCTGAACTCTTGGTCCATTTGTATAATAATGCTACTTGTCTAATTCATTATTTGGTTTAATTATAAACCTTTCAATGTAGTCTTGAGGAGTTTTGATGATTTTGTCGGCGGTGGGGTCGATGACGGCGTTTTTTATTCGTTTATCGTAATAGCGTTTTAGTTCCCTGTATCGCTTTCCGCCACAATTGATACACAACTGCGATTTTCCTCTTACACCGACGTGATAAACCAAGCACGGGAGGGGGCCAAGAGAACCATTACGAACGCTTTGTAAATGATACCCGCAGAATTCACCTCTACATGATTTATTGCACGGGGTTGTCGACCCAATCATCAACCATTTGCATTTATTCATTATACTATATTCTTTTATTTAAATACTTGTTTTAATTATATGGATGAGTTTGAGAGATTAGCAGTAATTAAGCCCTGGAAAAATATTAAGTTCAATCTCGATAGAGTCCTCAAGGACACACCAAAAGCGTTAATAAACGATAAAACCCTGTTGAGTAAAATACGCGATTGTATCAATGAATTCAAGCGTGATGGTGCATCTCATAGTTGGTCAACATTTCGAATTGATGGTGTTGTTGATGCTACCATGAACGACAACCGCGCAGCAACGATAATATCACAACTTCACGGTAAAAGGTATTTCTTCAGAGTAAAATTCATTGTCCGGGTGGAATCAGGCGATTGGATCATGCGTGATAAATTTGAACCAGTTCTCAGCGACAAGAAAACAGTCACTGTCAGCCGCGACTCCAAGCCGGGGTTGTTAACCGGAATTGACAGACCATACTATGAACGAGCGTATCCTGAAACAGCAGTTGTTTATGGAATATACCCGTTAAATAAGAAACCTGATATCGGAAAACTGAAACCGATGAAACAGTCAACTGGGATAAATTGTGTAGCAGAACGAATAATAGAGCATTTTACAAATGCATGTCGAGGAAACAAATTGACTGATTTACGACGTAGCAAAATCAACCAGTGGGAACTAACCGTAAAAGAGCGTGGAGCAACCATCAGCGACATAGCGAGATTAGAAACGTCGTTGAGATTTCCAATAACCGTTACAACAATAACCGGTGAAGTATTATACGAATCAAAGTACAAATCAAATGGGGCCCCAATCAAAATTATTGATCATAACGAACACGCATGGACGCCCGCGATCACAATATTTCCACGGGATAGAACAGTAAAGTATATACCCGAAGAATTTTTAGGAGAAGAATTCTCCAAGGATGGTTTTCTCGCGGAGAGGAAACTATTTGATGCTATTGCCTACTTGTGTAAAAACGACCCTGTATCAGTGTGGTTACTTCGCAGCGCTGAAAACGATGCGGATACCTTTGATCAGTTTGTAAGACCAAACGGCGAATTATATCGCACTGAAGCATTTCACAACAGGATGAAAAAAACCGCCATGGAATTTGAAGAGCATGATGAACAACTGCTAACAAATTGTTTTACAATTCCATCGGTTGTAGCTCGTGTTGCAGCAAGGAAAAATGCGTGGAGACCAACGCGCAGGGAATTTCTACCGGATGTACAATCCAGTTGTTTGGAATACTATCACGGTGGACTATGGAACACTGAATACAACCGCGACGCTATGATCTCGGTTGATATGGTTGCCTGTTATCCAGCGAGTTTTCTCGGGTATGGATCCGCCGCTGAGTACTTTAGACGATTTGGACACCCCAGTCATGAAATGACTCGTGTTGCTATTAATGGACCACTGCCTGATTTTGATTTAACCGGATTCGCTCGCATAGTATCATTTGAATTCGCGGCAGGACTCCATCGCTGTTGCTATATTTGGATCGGTAGACACATGGCTGAAAAGAAGTGGCTGCCAATAGCGCTGCTACGGTATATGATTGATTGTAGCATGCTAGTTTCGTTGATTGTCAGTGATGCGATTATATCATACCGGGCACAGACTGAAGTCTGGTTACCAGAACCGGAGCGTCTAGATAGCATAATTGACGAGTCCAGAAAAAACATTGATGCCGACGAGGAATATATCATCGAATGGTCCAGGAGGATATTTAACCAACGAAACCGCGAGGCAAAAGATCTCGGTAGAAGAATAATTGGTAAGTTCACACAAGGTGGAAAAAACCACGACTACAAACGATATTGCTCACGGCTGATTATAGATGACGCAGAATATGATTTCGTAATCAAGGACGCAGTGGCAAAAAATAGATACGTGAACTGCAAAACAGCTTTCTTGTCCAATGGAACGAGGTTGGGTACAGTTGTTACCTACAGCGATGGAGACAGCCCGGCGTATCCACATTTGAGGGCGTCTATGCTGGGTTATGCCGCTATCAATTTATTCTCGATGATAAATAGATTCCCCGATACCGCGGTTAGAGTAGCCGTTGATTCATTTTATGTTGACGTAGCGTATAAGGGAAACGTAGCCGAGTTTACTAGTCCGGACGAGAGTTGGGGTACATGGAGAATTAAAAATGAAATACGACGCGATTATTCCCCGTCAGCAGATGTCACCGTTGAGAACAACTACTTACGCGGTGATAAATTGTCAGAATGGTCTAATGCACCATCGTGTTCTGATCCAATTTGTAGACACAAGACGGTTTATTTAAGCGGCTGTGGCGGGTCAGGAAAGACGACTCGGGCAATTGAATTATTTCGAACGCGGGCAAGTATAATCGTGCTTACACCGACCCATGGACTAGCGCGAGAGATAAAACAACGAAATGTTGACGCCGTTACTTATCACAGCTTTTTTCGATACAGCGGCGGTGAGTGGACTCCTGATCGAATGGGTGAAAAATTTATTCCCGACATTATCATCTGGGATGAGATATGTACTGTTTCGTTAGATACTTTACAAATGTTTCTTGAGTGGTTGCTGCGCGCGAATACAGCGGTAATCATGTGTGGAGATCATGGCCAACCACCACCATTTGTCGGCGAGGGTCCACATGATTGGTTAAGGGGTTTTGTGGACTATTATGAAGAAACCCATACTGATTACCGAGCACTTGATGAACAACTGCGCGAGGTTAAAAAACTAATCAGATTACAGCCGGATAGAGTTCAGTGTGAAATAATCCGCGAGGTAATTCCGGAAACGCCGTTGAATGAATTCTGGGAAACATGGAGACCAAACGATTTGATTGTAGCGAGTAGAAAGATAGTCAGAGACACACTTCAGCGGAAGTTGTTTACGTTGCATAAGGAAAAGTTTCCAACGCGTCCAGTGCCATTATGTTATAGACCCGCGGACACACGGCGGCAGAACATTGAAGTTGAAATTCCAGGCCGGACAGAAAAACAAATTCTCGTGCTGAATGATATCGTGCTCGTTGATATCGGTGTCGTCGAGGACGCGCTACGTGCTGATAAATCCCCGTGGACGCTAGGATACGCAACAACAATACATTCCTCGCAGGGACTAACCATCACGGACACAATTGTTTGGATAGTTGATAATCGCATCGAATGGTCGAATCTAGTCTATCTTGCAGTGTCCAGAGTACGAAGGATAAATCAGCTTCGAAGAATTGTTATTGACGGAGCCGGTGACGGAGTCACTGACGAAGCCGGCGACAAAGTCACCATCGATGCAAGCGTCATTGATAGAAAACTCTCGGGTTACCGCCAACAGGATAAAAAAAAACAGCGGCGTTTTGATATTGATGCCGAATTAATAATCTCGCTACGACAACAACAGAATAATCACTGCGCGAGTTGCAATTGTATAATGAGTTGGCGTTATTCGGATAAAGACACTCGCCAATTTACCGTGGATAGGATCGATAACAGTCTCGGTCATGTCAAAAACAATGTGAGGTTGACCTGTCTTGAGTGCAATAGACGCAACGGCGCTAGTTAAGACCACGTGGTGGCAATTGAGTATCGTTAGGTATCACTTGTAGTTGCTCGCGTGTAAATCCGCGCTGAGGAGCAGTTGAATCCAGTCTATAGATCGGTGATCTACCAGTTGATCGTGTTATCGTTGATATGTTATGTGTGGTAACACTCCAAATAGGATCAGTAACCCTTTTTTTACCGCCTTCAAGCTCTCCTGGTTCATACAGATATCTAACAGTGACATCGCCGAGAATCGGCTTGGAAACGCTATTTATTTTTGATTTTCCGGGTATATACTCGTATTTAATCGCGTCGCTGGGCTTCATGTTGATTGCTCGGGTAATCTCGTTATTTAACGCTGCAATTACACCTGGCAACCTTTTAACCCATTCACGAGATCGTTTTTCTTGGATGAATTCCTTCGCGTATTGATATCCAAATAACCGTTCAGCAAGAGTCCGATTGAATCGTTCAACAATTGCCTGATCACGATGTAGCGCAGTATGACCTCGTCGTATCGCGACGCTATGATGTTTCAGCGTTGATAAAACAGCGCCGCGAAATTCACTACCGGGATCAACTTGTAATAGATTTGGCCAGCGCAGAGGGCCTCTTCGATAAATTCTTTCAAACGCAGCGGCTACTTCAGTTGCCGACTTTGTTTTTAACGGCTCCGCTTGTTTGTATCGACTCGCAACATCAACTACGGTTAGCGCGTATTTGTAACCGTTGTCATGCGGCAGAAATAGTATATCAGCCTGATGAACTTCATTAGGTACGCTGACATCAAAGCGCGAGAAGTTGATTTGTTTAGGCGGTGGTAGATAGATTTGCCATATAGCCTGTTTGGATAACCAATTAGCCGCAGTGGTCTTTGTTACCTTTGCAGCGCTTGCAAGCTTACCAATTGCGGCCTTCCCCTTCCAGTATCCTCTCGGAGAATAATAGATGGAATCCATGTTGTTATTATAAACGCTATCGTTTTCAATTACCAGCGCCAGAAGCTCCGCTTCCAATCATTAATTTACCTTTCATAGCCGATTTTACCAACCATGAGGCTAATTTTTCTTTGACGGATTGATCAGGAATAGCATTTAATGCGTGAATTAATTTTACATCCGCGATATGACGCTGTTGCAGATCGCTACTTTTGTAAGCAACATCATGAGCATGACACGCCTTATCGATAGCGTTTATTGGATACTCACCGGGTTTGGGCTGATTTTGATCATCGAGTCTAATATCTAATCGTGTTCCGGGGCCACAGTAGTTATATCCTGGGAGGTGCTTTTCTCCTGGATACTTTGCCCACGGTGTTCCGGGGAGTTTTGCCAATTTGGCTGCGATGTCACCTCCTCGCTTTTTTTTAAAACATCTCCGGGTCTAATAGAAATAAATCTAAATTTCTTTGTACCGCATTGTACACACTTACCAGTAAGCGCCGATCTGTTATTTCTTGTTGTAGCGGTTGTCATATCATTTGTGCCAGTACGCACTCTACACTTCACACAATATAGATCCATAATTTATGTATAGAGATATGAATATAATTGATTTTTCGGCGACTAAAACAAGAGAACCAGTTAAGCATGTTGCAGCGTTACCAAACTCGATCCGGATGATTATCATCGGACCATCTGGATCCGGCAAGACGCAATTGTTACTCAATTTAATAATGAGATGGATGAAGTGGGATAAGTTGTATTTAATCGCCCCTAGCGTAGATGATCAACGATGCTACGAGGTGTTGAAAGATTTCAACGAGAATGCATCAGCGATCGCTAAAAAAAATGTTATTGAGTTTATTACGGATATCAATGATGCACCGGGTATTGATGATATTGATGGCGACGTTAACAATCTAGTCGTGTACGATGATGTTATGTTAGACAATCAAAAAAACCCAGCTAGGATATTTTCCAGAGGCAGGCATAAAAACACTGACGTGATATATGTCACTCAACGATACACTCAGATTCCAAAAGTAATTAGAGACAACTGTAATATTCTTGCTGTGTTCAACGGCGTTGATACACACACGCTACGAAATATTTGGCAGACATGGTGCGGCGGTGACATGGACTTTAATGTTTTTCGAAACTTTTTTAGTCATGCTCAGTCGACCCCACATGGATTCGTAACGATAAATTTACATGATCCTCGGACACGATATCGTATCGGACTTGACCAAATATTCGGTTAGTTGTAAATAATTTTCATTGTAAATAACTACTTAGCAGCAGAGGGGGCGATGACATCGACGCGGTCGTCGCTGTGCTTACCGGACGCTGACGACGCTGGGGATCGACGCGCAGAAGGTGTTAATTAAACCAAATGACGTCCGGACGATCCCCTCGACGACGACGTCGTTTTTTTTTTACCAGCGCTGACTACACCGGATCCGCTGAGTGCAGAAGTAATAATTAAGCAAAATAACGATTGGACAAAATGTCGGATTCGCCCCCTCTGCTGCTCCAGTACGTACTCTACACTTCACACAATATAGATCCATAATTTATGTATAGAGATATGAATATAATTGATTTTTCGGCGACTAAAACAAGAGAACCAGTTAAGCATGTTGCAGCGTTACCAAACTCGATCCGGATGATTATCATCGGACCATCTGGATCCGGCAAGACGCAATTGTTACTCAATTTAATAATGAGATGGATGAAGTGGGATACGTTGTATTTAATCGCCCCTAGCGTGGATGATCAACGATGCTATGAGGTGTTGAAAGATTTTAACGAGAATGCATCAGCGATCGCTGAAAAAAATGTTATTGAGTTTATTACAGATATCAATGATGCACCGGGTATTGATGATATTGATGGCGACGTTAACAATCTAGTCGTGTACGATGATGTTATGTTAGACGATCAAAAAAACCCAGCTAGGATATTTTCCAGAGGCAGGCATAAAAACACCGACGTGATATATGTCACTCAACGATACACTCAGATTCCAAAAGTAATCAGAGACAACTGTAATATTCTTGCTGTATTCAACGGCGTTGATACACACACGCTACGAAATATTTGGCAGACATGGTGCGGCGGTGACATGGACTTTAATGGTTTTCGAAACTTTTTTAGTCATGCTCAGTCGACCCCACATGGATTTGTAACGATAAATTTACATGATCCTCGGACACGATATCGTATCGGACTTGACCAAATATTCGGTTAGTTGTAAATAATTTTCATTGTAAATAACTTCTTAGCAGCAGAGGGGGCGATGACATCGACGCGGTCGTCGATGTGCTTACCGGACGCTGACGACGCTAGGGATCGGCACGCAGAAGGTGTTAATTAAACCAAATGACGATTGGACGATCCCCAACGACGTCGTCGTTTTTTTTTTTTACCAGCGCTGACCACACCGGATCCGCCGAGTGCAGAAAGTATTAATTAAGCCAAATGACGATTGGACAAAATGTCGGATTCGCCCCCTCTGCTGCTCGGCTAGTCAAGCGGCAGAGAAGAGTAGTGATTCCATAGACTGAGGATTGACCCAATGTGTTGCTATTGGCACATAGAAGACAGTCACCATATCAACATCAACAGGCACAACAAAGAATTCATAGGAAAGAAAGTTCAAAGACCCATAAGCAGATATTTGTGGCACTGGAGCGGACTATCCATCCATTGCATTCCTTGCTTTGACTGTGTATTGTAAAAATGACGGGGTCGCAACGTTGTCAGTAGTGCTCGGCCAAGAAATGCGGCCACTAACCAGCTGTACTAGAGTAAAACCATAAACGACATTTGCAGAGGCAACGAATCAATTTCCTTCCACATTATTTATGCGGCATTCAATTAAGATGGTATAATTTGTTTAGTTTGAATCAATATCATAAGTTCGACAGGTACAAACTTTTCATATAAATTTGTTTCGGCTATGACTCAAGCAAATGTCAATTTCCATACTCGAATCATTGCGTGTATAGTGTAGGATTCGAATAGTCGTCGAATGTATCAAAATATATCCTCTTTTCTTTTCCATATTTGGTATTCATTGACACCTCAGAAACTTTGCCAAGTTGCATTGAAAACACAGTGAACTCAAGAAAATAAAACGAATTTTAATAAAGACAAGACACATATTAGTGGTCTTGCCCAAATTGGATTTGCGAATGTAACTATTATATTCTGTACTTATTTTCAAATTCAGTACGTCCAGACAGCTGATGGAAGTTACGGGTCGAGGTATTACAGTGAATTAGTAGTAAGTGCATTAGTTAAGACAGTAATTAAAAAAGGAAATAAATTTACAGAGTAAACAATACCACTTCTTCAAAAACTAATAAACAAATTATACAATGTATAAAGAATAAAAAAGTTATCAGCTATATTTTCTAAATTACATCTGTAAACATGTAAGCAAAGGAGACCAAATGGGCAAGCAGTCATTTTAAATGTGTACGTCTGTTGTAAAGTCAAGCTGTATTCTCTATAACCTAAATTACACTCATCAATCATATAACACAATAAAGGGAATTAAACGTTATTTTCACAAGACCTAATGTACACAAGGTCTTTGTAAAGATGATCACTATAACCGGTGAGGGAAAGATGGACTTTTTTTTAAAGATCAAACTTTATGCAAAGAAAGAAAAGCCGAACCCTTAGTTAAAGTACGTAATCTCCGTACTTTTTTCCCATGATACACAACGTTGAAATCATCCACGAAATATTCACTGCAATTCAGGGGGAAGTTACTACAATTCATGTTATGGGAGTAATGCCACTGTTGTGCGATTGACAACAACGGTCCAACTAAAATTGAGACCGATTTTATTACATTCGTATCCGCTCCATATTCTGGCTGACGAACGTAGGATGGGTACCAGCAAACAAAAGTATTTACGTTCGTTTTTTTTTTCCTCACTGATCTCTTTGACAAATTGTATATCTGGAAATCACAGAATAAATTGAGAGATTTTTATAATATTCAAATTCCATAAAAACACGTGGGTATGCAATCCAGTTACTGAAACTTAATATCACCAGGGACCAGGGCGTTTTGCATAATTTCATTCATTTAACAATCACTTGGGTAAAATTACGTTTCAATGTGACACCAGATTCCTAAGTAACAAAAACAGAAGCAAAATAGTTTTAAAAGAATTGATAAAGCGAAAAAGAGTCATAATAAAAGTATTAATATTAAAAGAATTTGATAAAAGCGTGAACAATACATAACCTAAGAATAATGTTCTTACAAGATTGGATCTAATATAAATTTACATTTCAATTTATATATTAAATTAACGAAACAATGCTTGTAATGTTTGTAATGTGCACTCAATTATTTACCAAAAAGTAGTATTTGCCGATATGGTGGATCACATTGAACCAGCATATATATTTATTTAAAATCAAATGTCATTCAGGTCTCTTTATAAAGGATAAAATAGATCAATAACACTGACTGATTACGTTCATGAAATATAATACTGGCTTCTTGTAATTAAACAACTTCAATGTATAAGTTCGTTTATTTTCCTTCTCAGTGTCATTAGCCGATAGTTTTATCGTCGTTATGTTATGTGTTTAGGCTTGAATAAACAGCAACACAAGAAAGAATGAAAACAGCAAGTTCTGAAAGATACAATAATTTATTTCCCTGGAAAAATTCTGTAAAAATGAAAAAAATACAAATTTACGGTTTTATAGAATCAAATCCAAAATAATCAAAGAATAACCCAAGAATAAAATGTTTTGAAGTCCTAATAACAAAATATTCTACTGATTTCAAGTTCGAACCCCGACGAAGAATCCAAGATGGAAGACCATGACGTATGCTGCAATATGTAGTGTTGAAGTCTACGGTTCCTTGAGAAACTCCGGTTTTGTAAATCAACATAAATGTCTTAAAAAGCTGTCTTTCATTAAGAATCTCTCATGAGCTCATGTATAAACATAACAGAATTGATCCGTTTGATTCCATTTAATTTGAACTAACTCCAAACAGCACAACATTCAACTCCCAGTTTAACAGCCCAACTTCTGCTGAGAATAATTATCCAAAACAGAGGTTATATGGTCTAGAAAAACGTAGACAAACGGTCACGTGATCATGTTCAGTGTGACCCAGACAAAACCAATAATTTTACTCTAAGATATAAAAAATAAAGCAAACTGTTTACATGTTAAGTCCCATCATGACCTCGACAACAACCAATCATTAAAAACAACAATAGAACTTGTTTACGATGGTTCCTACAAATTTTGAAACAAGGTACAGATTTAGATCAACACCTCGTGTTTATAAAGTAACAGTCAAGGTCAAATTATTTTCTGAAAAACTATCATCTCTATTGAATAAATTTACATTATAAAATTATATGATAAAGAAAAACAAAACTTTAAAACTGACAATTAAATCAAATATACATAACATAACATAACAATCGAAAATGAATAAAATGAATCCCAATAATTACAAAGAAGAAACCAAATATCCCTCCACACATTTTCTGCTTTATAAAATACGGTAGATATATGAGTGTGTTATTTCTCATATGAAGTGCAAGTCCCCCACATTATGATAATACGTTAACATGTATGAGATCGGCAGTCATCTGATTCGATGCATCACCATCTTCCTTGATCGAAGTTGAATCTGCTACTTACATGTTTTCTTGTCCTTCATATCAATGTAAAATTCAATTTTGGAAAGTGCCAGCTAGGTAACACTCATGTGGGCGAATACGGTATATGTCAACCTTGAGAATGCTGTATTTTAAATAGCGCTACAGGCTCACAACGTCATGGAAGCCTGCAGCATAGGTGGGGGGGGGGGCACATATTACATATGAATTCATATTACAAATATAAACAATCAGTGGGATGACTGCATAGTTCAGTACTATAGAGCTGGCATCTTTATGTCTGAGAATTAGAAATGTTCACCATCATATACCAATGGCGGTACATACGTCAACGGAACGGGATATGATTGTTTCCTGGGATACAGCGGTACATGTTGTGAAAAAGGAGAGTAATAGTTGCCGTTATATTTTCTCAGAATAATTACTGCGGCATAAAATATATTCATTATAATCTCTAAGATTGTAAAGTGTATATTTTCGATTTTCCACGATGATAGAGGTCTCGTTAGGGAAATTTAAAGTAGAGACAACATAATGAGAGATGCCCACTGGTGTATCATTGCACTTTCAACCCTTTATTAGGCTACAACATGCTAAATATCTTTCCTAAGGACACACCCAGAGAGCCTACAAATCCCGGCCTGGGAACCACTCCGGTAGCCTAGTGGTTAGAGTGTCCGCCCCGTATGCGTGAGGTCGTGGGTTCAAACCCCGGCCGAGTCATACAAAAGACTTTCTAAAAATGGTACTAACAGCTGCCTCGCTAGGCGCTCAGCGTTAAGAGATTAGTGTTAGGATTGGTCGGCTTGGTGTCAGGATAATGTGCCTCTGTGGGACATCATGCCACGTGTCTGCGGCATGATGCCCCAGTGTTAGACATGATTTTAAACTGCCACAATAGCGATATGACTGGAAAATAGTTAAAGCTATGTTAAAAATCTAAATCACACACACACACACACACACACACACACACACACACATTCTTGTAAAACCTACAAAACGGAGACATATGAGTTTTACCATCAAAATGGGGACATATTTATTTTAACAAATTATGAGCGATACAGATCTATTTTAATATGCATTGGATACATACATGTCTTTTGTAATTGATTTGTGGTTGATTTCCAAGAAACATTGTATGAGAATCTTTACCATCAGAATGGGGACACACACATATACAGAATGGGGACACACACATATACAGAATGGGGACACACACATATACACAGAATGGGGACACACACACATATACAGAATGGGGACACACATATACAGAATGGGGACACACACATATACAGAATGGGGACACACATATACAGAATGGGGACACACACATATACAGAATGGGGACACACATATACACAGTGCTGGAAATTATACAATCAAATAAGGGACATTCAATAAGTATGTACTTTGATTCAAAATAGAAATCAATTCAATTGAAATACTGCAGTAATCTCACTTGATACACACAGTTCACATCCATATTAATACACTGAATTAAAATTATCATGTTGAATCTTTATATAATGTTTTTTGTATATATTAGTATAAAATGGTGTCCAGGAGTGTGAAGAAGTTGAATTGTCAGAATTGTGTGAAAATACAAAGAATGTATCCCTTTTTCTAAAATGAAATAATCAAAGATCTGCATGCCAATCTTCAGGTAAAATATTTGTATTGTCAAGACTACAGTTTAGAATTTAAAATGTCCCATACAATGACACATTTTTAATTTTGGTGTACAACAAAATTGCCATTTTAGTGCAATCCCTTTCATTAATAAGCATATGAATGATAAGATCTCTTCAATATGAAACACACCAAAAGTTTATTTTGTATGATGGCGTGGTTTAGTTTTAGTGAGCCCAGGTCAGAGCTGCATAAGTGTCCCTTTCGCCAAATAGGCCCTATTAAAATCTAATTGTGTGGATCGATTGTGTGACGCCATGTGCAGTATTCGTGATAGTGACTGGTAAATCGTACAGTTGAATGATCAAGAAGGGACTATCCCGTTATCTGGAGACGCCTTTTATTCTTACTATGATGGTAAATGTGGTGTAGAGTTACAGGCGAAATGAAGCTTAAAATCATGATTTGACTATTTAAGGTACCGTTGGAAAAATAGTTCCCGGTAGTTGATGTTTGAGTTTTGATTTGTATTTTATGGTAGTTAAGTACCGGCACTACGTTACGGAAATGTATTAAGGAGAAACAATGCAATTGTGAGGTAGGCAGGCAATTGTGAAGTTGTGATGAAAATGTGTAGTTGTGATATTGGTGGTCATGCATTAATTAGAGGAAAATTATTTTAGTTTGTTTCATTCGTTCACTAAAGAGACCTCTAGTATGTAACATTATGAATGTTCTACCTTTCGCTTAGTGAAGTCATTTGCAACTTTAAAGTTGCACATTTGTGGTCATTGATTGATTAGAGAAAAATTGACGACTGTTATCATCGAGTCCTTAGCAAAAGAGGAAAACAAGGGACGTACGGCCAGAAAGAAATGAAGCTAGCAAGAAGGAAGAACGACAGACATAAGTAACCAAGCTGAGAGAGAGAGAGAGAGAGAGAGAGAGAGAGAGAGAGAGACAGAGAGAGAGAGAGATACAGAGAGAGAGAATATAAAACGGTACTGACTAAACGACATATTTGATATTTTACCTCTGAGTCAAACAAAATGTATCTGATTGTTTTCTTTCACATTATGTATACTTCAGCCAGCATGCACATTTATTATACATCGACAAACACTAAATTTGAGTATACAAGCTTGCATTTTCAGCGTCGTGACTGGTGCCATGAACAAAAACTTACAAAAGTTATTTTTATTTCCTATTGGCTCAATCATAACTTGTTGGATTTAAATCTAATGCGATTAATTGTAGGAATGAAATGGTATTATGTTTTGGTTACCATGTAGACTTTTCGTTATTATGCTTCTAACTACATTTGAATGAACTAAAATCAATGTTGATATTTTCCTGCGTATTTCTTATCCAAATGTGCATAGCTCAGAGTTAAATATGAGATAAAATATACAAGCACAGATTAATTGCTAGATTATTTTGTCCATCGTAAAAACCGTGCATAATATGTGCATGAAACCTTTTATTCAGTTTTCTTGGTTCCCCATCTACTTTGGCGAAATGTGTTATGAACGTTGGACTACCCATTAATAAACATGTTTATCGATATTGCTGTCTGTGTTAAAATAGACAATATATCATATATATTTTCTATGTATATAAATGATTTAGATCCTGTTAGCTTTTCTTCATGCTATCTTTGGTCAATAATTCGGAAGCGATATGCGCAAGCCCCAGCACAACAGTATGAATTTTTACCGTGTAAACGGGGACGCAGTTTTCCGACTGATACACACTAGGCTTTGAATCGAGTGGGACGTGTGTATTATTGTGTATAGCATGATGTGAAAAAATACCAACAAAATTGGGACATGCTCAGATATGCTTATTTTAAGGTTTGTATCACTATATAAGGCCTTGGCATTCCATTGAAGCCGAAATAAAAAAAACGGGGACGTCTTCGTTTCGAGGTGTCCCCGGTCTGTTGGTGTGTATCACACTGATGTCCCCGTTTCGCGCCTTTTACAAACGCGCGCGCGCGCGCGCACACACACACACACACACAGAGTCCCGGCCTTGGCTAGTATACAACGCGCAACTCCTGGATTGCGAGTCCGACACTCTGCCACATTATGAACCGGGGCTTATACAACAACAACAAAAATAGAGATATAATGGACACATAAACGGACGCGGCTAGAATGATCAGTAGATAGATAGATGAATGTATACAAGTTAGAAAACACAAAATTGTACCGTGGATTAATTTTTCCGTTATTGTAGGTCTGAAATATTTATCAATGTAGAATCCCATATACAATCTGATTTTAGACTACTTAAATTAATACATAAATGAATGTCATAGGTAAAAACAAACATCAAAGCCTTTTGTTGATGCAAAGTCAGAAACCGGATACGTTTTCAGCACATAATCGTGTGCAGATTTCAACACTATACGTTATGATAACCAGTAAGTTATAAATCGACTGCTAAAGAGGAAAATAACTGATACATTTTTAGAAGTTTAAAAAATCCTGATACGCTGATCAATACCGTGATTATACTTAAAGTTGAAAAGAATGAAAGAAGGAAATAAAGAAAGAAAGAAAGAAAGAAAGAAAGAGCACCAGATATGTATATTTCAACTGCATTTGCATAACAACATATAAGCGATTCAAGAAATACCACGCATGTTTTCGACTTTCTAAAGACACGTTTCGATTGATTATGCCTGTGTTAGTCTTTTATAAATAATAATAATAAGAAGAAGAAGAAGGAATTGACTGGCGATGAAGTAAAATTGTGTCAATTTTTGTTGACATTTTTATTCGGTCCAAGCAAAATATCCACTGCTCAGCTTCTTCAGACTATCACATAACATTGGGCATTGAGCGTTCCCGCTTTGCAGCCATGATCTACATCGTGTTATGTATATTTAATTTGCATTTGTTGTTAGTATTTTTGAATTCATTGTATGATATGGATACTTGTAATGTAGACTTAACATTGCCAAAATTCGTGGTCATTTTCTACGTCTCACAAATTAATTGATTTGGTTTCGTAGATATGTTAATCTCAATCTGTGTCCAGTACATTTGAAATTCCCCCTGAAATGTTTATGGGTCTTGTTCTTTACCATGTTTTAAGTTCTAATTTTAGTAACAGACTTTCTAATTACAACTTAGGTTTTATCTCGTAAAGGTTTCGAGCCTTCTATAAAGATATTGTCAATTAGTAATAGTTTTTCTTCTAGAAAATGCTATTTGTAACGCGAGTCTACTAAAAGCTTCTATAATTTTGGTTAGAAAATATTCATTCGTGCTGTAAGGTCAGTTGTAGCATCAGTTTTATTATTGCTCTATCTAGTAGTTCATTTCGACTAGAATTTATTCAGTCAAATTATTTAATAAATACTATTTGTAGTGAAGTGTCAAAATAAGGATGTTTTTGTTGTTGTTATTTTTTTGTGTGAATGCCACTCAATTTTATTCAGAACTGTAACCATTAGGACTTATGCTTTAATTTCTAGGACTATTTGGAATATATTTCGCAAAACCATAAGTTTCTTTTTACATTTTTCACTTTGTGTTGTAGGGATTTTTTTAAAAAATTGTACCCAGCTTGGTGCTTCTTTCTCATTTCTTGTACTTATTTTAAGACCATGGGGTCGTAGTAATTGTAAAACTGAAAGATAGAAGTAGTAATAATGGGCGACTGGAACAAAAGCTGGGAATTAAATTACGCCGTAGGTTTAAAATGGTGATTGTGGCGACTTGACCTCAAACCGGAATTAAACGTCGGGGGAATTTGTGGCCTCAAACGAGAATTTAACATGTTGCAACACTCTGGCCTCACATGGGAATTTAACACTGGGGTAAAATACTAGGGTTCTGCTGTAAATTAACATGGGGATGGTACGCTGGAGCCCAATGAGCTGTGTATATTAAACAATAATTTGCAAGTAGTGAATAGGGATACCCTACGGACAATGGGAATTAGCATTACAGAACCCCTTGGGACAATCTACGGACAATGGAAATTTAACATGGCGAAAAATCGTGGGACAATCTACGGACAAGGGGAATTTAACATGGGAATAAATCGTGGGACAATCTACGGACAAGGGGAATTTAACATGGGAATAAATCGTGGGACAATCTACGGACAAGGGGAATTTAACATGGGAATAAATCGTGGGACAATCTACGGACAAGGGGAATTTAACATGGGATTTTTTTTTAAAATTTTTTTAAAAAAAGGGGTAGGCAATTCAAAGACTATCTCTTTTCGAGAAATATGGCTGGCCCTGAAAAGGGCCTTTGGGTTTATGTTAATGTATTCATAAACATAAATGGCACCGCATTGGTCTTCTTCTTCTCCTTAGGCTGCGTCTTACTGTTGGTCCGTACATCAGCACTCTTTTCAGGCATCCTTGTCTTTCGACGTAGATCCTACGTATCCACAGGCTGGTGTTGGTCCTGTGGACAACGGTCCACTTCGATCGGACATACATAAGCAAGTCTGTCCGAAACATCATGGAAGACACAAGGGTGGATGACTCAACTGTAGTCCACATCTTGAAGCGACGAGAATAGGTGAATCAATGCAGTGAACGGCGCTTATTTATAGGGACAGGAGGGATTGAAACGGATTGAGTTCATTCACCAATCCGAACACGCGTTACAGAATTCAGTCAGCCCGCATCCAATCCGAAGAGAGCAGTCTGTGACGTCACGTAGTCAATATAGATTCGCTAGCGCTTGTGTGCAGTCAATCTATGCGATAGTGATTCAACATGACGGAAACTCAGAAAACGATCCAATGGGGTGCACCAGCAGGGGAGACCGCCCAAGGGAACCCGGACTTACTTTCAGAAGAGGTGAATTGGGATTTTGTCGATTTTCTCTCCTCGCAAGAATTTGTTCCGGAACCTTCGTTACCTTCTTCATTACCGCAAGTGGAGAATTTTAGACAGAGACAGAAAGAAGAATTGGAGAAATTTATGCAACGACAAAAGGAAGCGGAACAAGCTTTTCTCCTACAGCAACAGCAACAAGAAGAAGAAGAGGTAAGAAAAAAACAACAGCAGCAACAGCAAGAAGAAGTAGTAGCAGCAAAGAAACAAGAGGGTGAAAATCAAACGGCCACGGTACTGTTGGACATTTTAGCGGAGTTAAGAAGTCTGAAACAAATGTATCAGACTTCTTTATCACGACCGAAGAGAATACGACCTTCCCGAGCTAAACACGTCAACCCTGTGACTAAGCCTACCGTACCACCCTTAGTGATTTCAACCCAATCATCATCAACATTACGCAGTCCAGAAGTAGGCCTTGGCCGTGGCAAAGGCATAAGGCAGTTAAAGTTGATTGCTTAAACTCACCCCTTCACCATGAAGAAAAAAAGGCCCTTTTCAGGGCCACCCACATTTCTCGAAAAGAAATACAATTTCAATTTGCCAATAACTCAAAAAAAAAAAAATAACCCACCCATTTTACCCTTATAGTACGTGTCTGTGTATGAGTGCGTGAGTGTAGCTTCTTATTTTAAAATCATAACTCAAAGACACGTAACTTATATCATTCATTTATTCTTTTCTCCATTTTTTACAATTCAATTCACAATTCACAACACAACACTTTAATTAAAAGTTCATTGACTTCTTCTTTCTCCTTGTTTAGTCTCTCTCTTTTTTGAATTTCTTCACCGTCTCACTCTTTTCCTCTTCTTCTTCTTCCTCCTCGCTTTCTTCCCTTCTTCTTTTTTTCTCTTGTTTCTTTTTCTTCACCTGTCTTCTTTCTTCCTCAGAAGAATCCCTCTCTTCTTCTGAAGAATTCCTCTTTTCTTCTGACTCCTCTTGTTTCTTTTTTGGGCAATCTGGAGACCAATGTCCTTTTTCTTTACAATAATAACAGGTATCTTGACTTTTGTCTTTTTTATCCCCTGTTTTTTTTCTTTTTTGACGGTCTGGACACTCTGAAGACCAATGCCCTTTCTTCTGACAGATATAGCAAGTATCTTGACTTTTATCTCTAAAGGAAGGAGAGTAGTCCGTAGGCTGGTCTGAAGAGAATTTTCTAATGACCCCTCGCAAAGCTCTGACGAAACGTTCCATCTGGTCAGTCTCTTCCATCGTTGTGTTCGGCTTGAGAGTGAAATGAATAGTGAAAGGACAAGACACACATCCTTTTATATACGCTGGTCTGCTATGACTATAAAGTAGTTTATGGTGTTTGAACTTGAGTCATTTGACTTTTTGCTTTCAAGATGAAACGATCCCATTCATTCGAGAAGAAAGAAGAAGAAAGTAAGAGGCAGAAACGTGATCTATCGCCTCGTACCAGGGCTGAAATCTTGGCACAAATTCATGCCAGTGATTTTGAAGAGGACATGAGTGAACCAGAATCCGAACCCTCTAAACCAAGTTCACCACCCTTAGTCAACCCTGAAAAGTACTATTCCATTCGAGAGACGGAAAAGCGCTCCTCTAGAAAATTTAGAACCACGGCTTACAAATACACGGTGAAGTTTAAAGATTTCAAGGCTGAAGTGCCGTTAGAGAAAGCAGAAGTGTTCATCACCGAGGTGTGGGATTCTTTGCTCACTTCACTCAAGCAGCAATGTCAACCCAAAGAAGACGATCGCTTGAGACTTTCCATACAACACGACGGTTTGAAATCCCCTGTTTGGATCGAGTTTAGCACCCCTGCAGAATTGACTGCTTCCAAAGTCATGGACAAGATTCAACACGTGCAACAATCTAATGACCAGTTTGACATCACCGATGGAAAAGCCACACTGGACATGACCCACGTCTCTCCTCCTCAAGGGACTGGACGCAAAAAGATGTTATTGGTAGACGACCTTCGCAACACCAAAACAAGTCTCGTCCGAATTAACAACCCTCAAGACCAGATGTGTTTAGCCCGTGCCATCGTGGTGGGACGAACCTATGCCAACAAGAACGACACGGTAGAATGGAAAAGAACCTGGGACACTATTCAACGTTCCGACCGAGCCAAACAACGAAACGAAGCAGAACTCTTGTTACAACAAGCCGGATTGCCCAAAGACACACCCTGCGGCATTCCTGAGATGCAAAAATTGCAAGATGTCCTAGCTCCACGATACACCTTGAAAGTGCACCCTCAAGAAATGCGCGGACCTCTATTGTTTCGAGGCCAAGATTTTAAGGACGGAAAATACATTCATGTTTATCATCACGATGACCATTTCGATACGATTACCAGTATCACCGGATTTCTGGGATACGGTTATTACTGTGAGAAATGTGACCATGGTTATAATAATCGAGAGCAACACAAGCATTGTGGATTGAAATGCTCAGGATGTTTGGCCTCTTCACCCTGTCTGAGCGAAGAACCAGTGCCTTGTTCCACTTGTCTGCGCACGTTTGTCAGCCCTACCTGTTACCAACAACATCTAAAAACGCAAGGTTCACAGAAGAAATGTGCTTGTCAACTCCTGAGATTGTGCCCTACGTGTGAACAAGTCATATGTACCAATGCTGCCAAGGCACACGTATGTCGAGGAAAGAAAAAATGTCACATTTGTCACCACATCGTGGACTTGGAACACCAATGCTACGTGCAAAAATACCAACCCCCACCAGAGAAAGAGGACGGTCACAAGAAGAAAGGCAATTTCATCTTTTTCGATTTCGAATGCATGCAAGAGACCGGCATTCACATTCATAATTTCTGCGTGGCTCATCGAGCGTGCGAGAAGTGCATTCAAGAACCTATCTTCAGTCATTGCCCTCACTGTAGCAAGATACCCGGAGGGCGTGAAAAAATCTTTCGGGGACCAAACACGTTAGCCGATTTTGCCCAATGGGTCTTAGACCCCGTCGACAAGACGTGGAGCCAAGAGGACATCGAACGTTACGGAGATTGTCATTGTCATGCCACGGTGATGGCTCACAATTTCTCCGGATACGATGGACAGTTTCTTTTGAGGTACTATACGGAACAAGGCACCGAGCGTCCTAAAGTGACTTTGAACGGAGCCAAAATCATTTTCATGCAAGTGGGACAAGTACAGTTTAAAGATTCGATGAGCTATTTGGCCATGCCTTTGAGTCGAATGCCTAAAACGTTTGGAATGACAGAAATGGCTAAAGGGTACTTTCCACACTTTTTCAATACGGAAGCCAATCAACATGCCGTTCTACCCCATTTGCCTGAGGCTCACTATTACGACCCCGACAACATGCGTACCGAACAACGAGAAGCTTTCTACGCTTGGTACCAGATTCACGCCTCGGACCCTTTCGACTTTCAGGAAGAAATGCTAAAGTATTGTCGTTCCGACGTGGACATTTTACGGCGTTGCTGTGGAAAATTTCGAGAACTGTTCATGGAACACGGAGGGGTCGATCCTTTGAAAGAAGCTTGCACCATTGCCAAAGCGTGTTCCTTAGTGTACCGCCAACGATTCATGCCTGAAAATACCGTGGCTGTCATCAGTCCTCAAACGACCCACTATATCAAGCGTCAATACTCGGTCAAAGCCCTACGTTGGTTACATTACTTGTGCGACAAGGAAGACAAATGGATTCAGCATGCCCGCAACGGAGGAGGCGAAAAGACCATTGGAACGTATTCGGTGGATGGCTGGGACTTAGAAAACCCCAAGATCGTGTACGAGTTTAACGGTTGCTTATTTCACGGATGTCCCGTCTGTTACCCTGACCGTGGCACTAAAAATCAGTTTTTGCAACGAACCATGGAAGACTTGTACCAGGACACTTGTCAGCGACGCCTAAAGTTAGAACAGCAAGGATACCAAGTGGTGGAAATGTGGGAACACGAGTACGATCACCGTATGAAAACCGATCCCGAGTTTAAACGCCTCGTGGAAAGTTACCAGTTCATGGACCCGCTGAACCCGAGGGATAGTTTGTACGGAGGAAGGACCAATGCCACCTGTTTGCTGTACCAAGCCGACGAAAAGAAAGGAGAAGAAATCAAATACTTGGACGTGTGTTCGCTGTATCCCTACGTGTGTAAATATTGTCGCTTTCCTGTAGGGCACCCGCAATTGCTGACGGAACACATCGACCTGAAAAACATTCGACAATACGAAGGCTTGATCAAGTGCAAAGTTTTGCCTCCCACGAACCTCTACCATCCCGTCTTACCTCACCATTGTCAAGGCAAACTGATGTTTCCCTTGTGCCGTACTTGTGCCGAAACGTGCAACCAAGACCAGCCTTGTCATCACAGCCAGGAAGAACGGGCCTTGACGGGAACCTGGGTCAGCGTAGAATTGTTCAAAGCTCTGGACATGGGATACGAACTGTTAGAAGTATACGAGATTTGCCACTTTCCCAAGACACAACAGTACCGCAAGGGTGATCCCAGTCAGAAAGGCATGTTCGCAGACTACGTGGATGCTTTTTTGAAACTGAAGCAAGAAGCCAGCGGCTATCCTTCCTGGTGTCACACTCCCGAAGACCAAATAAAATTCAAAGAGAAATACCTGGAACAAGAAGGCATCACTTTAGACCACATCGATAAAAACGAAGGCAGGCGATCGTTTGCCAAAGTGATGTTAAATTGCTTGTGGGGTAAAATGGCACAACGACCGTGTTTACCCAAGACGGAATATTTGACAGAACCTTCCCGCTACTTCCAGATGATTCACGACAAAACCAAATACATGAAACACGTGGACGTCGTTCGAGAGAATTTGATCTTGGTCAATTACGAAGAAGATCTGGACTTTGTACAAGACGACCCTTTTGGAAATGTCATCATTGCGGCTTACGTGACAGCCCATGCTCGCTTAAAATTGTACGAAGCTTTAAAACTGTTAGAAGAACGCGTCCTGTACTTTGACACGGACAGTTGCATTTACATCCATCACCCGATTCAACATCACCCTGACATCGAAGGAGACCGTTTAGGAGCCTGGACAGACGAGCATCCCGACGACAAGATTCTAAGTTTCGTCAGTGGCGGTCCCAAAAATTACGGCTACGAATACCGGGACAAACAAGGAGAAGTGCACACGACGTGCAAAGTGAAAGGACTGACTCTGAATTATCGTACCAGTCGAGTGGTCAATTTTGGGGTATTGAAAGAAGCCTTGCAATCGGGAGAGGATGGAAACTTTAAAGTGACCACTTACCAACCGAACAAGATTGTACGTTTACCCACTCACCACATCGTCAGTCGACCCCTGGAAAAAGTCTATCAAATTGTGTACCAGAAGCGAGTTCGACTTCCCAATCATTTCACCTTACCGTACGGTCACATCGGTATTGGTCTTTATATAAAAAAGGAACCCTAGGCAAGATCGATAGTTCATTGGGACTACCAAGACCGAGCGAACAAGATGAATACTTTGAAAAAGACATCGTTCCAGTTTGGGGATTGTAAAAAAGCTGTATCTTTCTCTACTGGATGGATAAGACCCAGACATTGCGACGGAAAATGTCCGGAAGGAAACTGCGATTGTCCATGTGGTTACCATTGTAATTGCGTAACGGAGTTTGCAGACGAGTGCGATTGTGAGCCTTGCGATGGGACCGATGCTGTACCTTGTGACCTGAGCGATGCCGTAAAGCATCATGGGAACTTTAGTGCCCCTACCCCTGTCATGGAAAGTGATGCTGTGCGTGTCAAACCTGAGGGATGCGAAAGCGATGCTGCTCGTCCTCTTGGACATTTTACTGGGTTTCGTTTTAAAGGGGAATGTCGACCTTCACGTTTACCTCCCTACGGATGTCATCCAGCCCTGAGCAAACTCCTGCCCATTTCACTCAACCCTCATCGAAACGAACCTGTGAAAAACGAATATTCGTTTCCTGTGCGTTTGTCGGAATACTGCGACTTTGAAAATCGTCTTCAATCGTTCAAAGGAAAATGGCCTAAGTATCTGGGAGGACCGACCCCCGAAGAATTAGCCAGAGCCGGATTTTTCTACTTGGGCGAAGGAGATAAAGTCAAGTGCTTCAGTTGCAGTGTGTCACTTCACCACTGGGAACCGCAAGATTCGGCCTACGTAGAACATGCTCGATGGTCACCGAATTGTCATTACTTACCTTTAGTGGGACCGAGACATTGAAGTAACTTTTTTTACCATAATAATCTGTTCATGAATACTTTACAAGAGAACATTCGTGCTTTGCCTGTGGAGTTGAGAGAACGCATTTATCGAGAACTGGTCAAAATACAAGTGAAACGTAAAGAACAATTGCATCCGATACGTCACCGGTGTTTGAACCACTGGTACCTGAAGGCTATACAAGGACTGATTCAATTGAAAGTGTTCCATTGGACAGACATTGATCAACGACCTCCTGGTTATAAAAAGGAATGGTTTGGTATGGACGATTTTATCTACTACATTGTAAACGTACTGCATCGAATTCCAGAGGAAGAGTTAACGAATTACCAACATCTTTCACACAATGTCAACTTGGTGAAAGAGGAAACTTCTGAACGAATTGTAATGTGTAGATTAGTGACTCAACGATTTAAATTCGACACTGAAGTGAAACCATGTTTGTGCAAAGAGTACATTTCTTGTGTCAGACCAAAGAGAATTTAGTATAACCTATTCATGGATACTTTACAAGAGAACATTTGTGCTTTGCCTGTGGAGTTGAGAGAACGCATTTACCGAGAGCTGGTCAAAATACAAGTGAAACGTAAAGAACAATTGCATCCGTTACGTCACCAGATTTTTAACCACTGGTACCTGAATGGTATAAGAGAACTGATTCGTCAGAAATTCTTTCAATGGTCAGACATTGTTCAAAACTTTGAGGTCGCTAATGATCGACATGTTCATGATTATGGTTACTTCGAGATTCACCTACAGCAATACATTGAGGAAGACAAGTTAAAGGATTACCAACATATTTTACGTGGAATCTACTTAGAGGAAGAGGAAACACCTAAACGAACTCTGACGTTTCGGTTACAGTATGCAAGATTTAGATTCCCTACTGGAGAACGAAGATCTCTGGCTAGAAAGTACGTCTATTGCATCCGAAAAAAAGAGAATATAAAAACAGGCTGTCATGCCACGGTTTATGTCACATGTCATCCAACAGATTCCGTGGAAGGAACTCAATGACCATATTCAAACCGTGGATCATTACCATCAATTATTACAAGAACTGTATCCATTCAATTTTCGACGACAAGTGGTGTGTGTCTTAGTGACTTGTTTTCTGGGATTTCGTTTACCAGCCGATTCTTTGTGGACTCTTTACGATCAGTACTTACCACCTCCATGGCCTTAAATGGTCACGAAAAACTCCTTTTGTTCAAAGCCTTGCGTTTTCATCTGGATACTTCTCGACCTCAACAGGAAAAAAAGATTCGTCAACTTTTAGCGACCCAAGACGTGTATGACGATGTGTGTGTAGCTTGTGACTTACACCCTCATTGGACAGATGTTCGTGATTGGAAAAAGGGGGGTTTTGAGGTTTGGACCCAAGAAGTGGCCCAGTATGCACGAGAGTTGTTCAAGGAAAAAAGTTACTTTTCAACCTGTGTTAGTGACGGTGCCAGAAGAACCCGTCACCGAGAACAACCACTCGCTTCAGGACAGGACTGTCATGGACATACCTGAAAGGTCATTCCGGGAGGACACTTGTGTGACAATACCTCAAGTAGAGACTGTAAGAACATTACACACTGTCCCTAGGACATCTTCGTTACCCAAAACATGTTGTACAGACACTTGTTTATATTTCACTTTGATTGTTTTGCTGTGTTTCATATTCCTGTACATCACTATTTGGGTTGTATGTATTTTTGTCTTTCGTGTTCATATTTGAAACATTCAATAAACGTGTTCTGAAAAAGTATATAAACTCTTGTCTTGTTTGTTTTTAGTGTCACAAGTGACATTTCTCACACCATGGCTACCTCTGCTGTCTCTGCTCCCTCTTCCTCTACTGTCAAAGTCATTGACGAACACTTAGATCGTGCCAGTTGGGAGGCTTTGTATCTTCGCCATCCCTTTAACATGCTCATTGCTGGACCTAGCGGTTCAGGCAAAACCGAATTCGTCAAACGTTTGATCGAACATAAACATCATTTGATCGATCGACCCCCTCAACGGATCGTGTGGTGTTACAAAGAGTGGCAATCGGCGTACAGCCTCTTGCGAGAAAGTCAAGGCGATTCCATCGTGTTTGTGGAAGGCATTCCTAAAGAAGACGATGGCATCGTCTCTGACTCCCGTCTAACCCATTTGGTCATTTTCGACGACATGTTAGGAGAAGACGAAGAAGAAATTAAATTGTGGTTTACGCGCAAAGGGCATCACCGTAATGCCAGTGTCGTTTACATCACCCAAAATTTGTTTCAACAAAGTAAAGCCCATCGCACCATCAGTCTCAATGCACATTACGTGGTCTTGTTTAAAAGTCCTCGAGATAAATCGCAAGTGCAAGTCTTAGCCAAACAGTTAGGAACGCCTTGGCTGACTCAGGCGTACGACGATGCCACTCAAACGCCACACGCCTATTTACTCGTCGATTTGAAACCTACGACCCCCGAGGATTTGCGATTTCGTACCCACTTGTTTCACCACTGGTGCCAAGACGGAGGGCCTGTCCTGTACACGTCTCCGTCCTCGACTTCATTTCACTCCCCATGAAAAAAATCTATAAAAACCTCAGACCCTTTTTCGTCTGTCTCACACAGTGTGAACATGACGTCCCTTCAGTCGCATCTTCCCGTCAAATTGATTCGTGCCTTGTATGGCATCAGTCGAGAAAAAGATCCACAAACACGAGCCCGTGTCTTAGAAGCTAGTCTCAAAGAAGTCTTACGATGGTTCACGGTGACGGCACGTCAATTACTCCAAGGAATCATTCAGATTCCTCATCAAACCAAACGCTTTTTCGATCGAAACAAAGTCGCTTTGGTCCAACTGGCCGATCCCCGCATCGACACTCAAACCAAAAAACAAATCATTTTGAAACCTGGAGGGAGCGGTACTCTAGGAGGGGTCATCATTCGCTCACTCTTAAGATGGGATCCTAATGCCCCCAAAGTTATCCCCAAGACAAAAGTCCAACGAATCCCCAAGAAGAAAAAGAAAAAGACCAGGTCCCCAAGAAGAATAACTTCTCCAGTGGCAGGACCCTCCTCTTACCAGACACCACCACCATCACCCCGGAAAAAGAAAAGAAGCCCCCAGAAAAAGAAACAGAGAAAAAGTCCCCAGAAAAATAAAAGTCCACAGAAGAAAACTAGTCGCAAGAGAGGCACTTCGGCCAGGACGCAACCTTACACTCGCAAACCACGACCTGCCACGGCAGTGACTGCGTCTCCGGCATCCTCACGTTCATCCACTTCTCCGTTGATGACACCCAGAACTGAAGAGTACTTGGAGACGTTGATCACACCAAGAACATCTCCGTTGATGACCCCCAAAAGAACTTCCCCAGTGGCAGGACCCTCCAATTTAGTGGCAGTGGCTGCTGCTCACAAAGTACCTTCTCCCAAAATCAAAGTCCAAGAAAGATCGGGCATGTTACAAAGTTTACTGGATTTGTCCAAGCAAGAACTGGCTCGATTTAGTCCGTTGCGTACCCCTGCACGACGTGTCATGCCTGTCCTCAAACTGATAAAACGTAAAGACAATCAGTGGCGACGCGTTCCAGTATAAAAAGAGCCTGTGACCAAGTCGGGGTATCAGTGAACTTGTAAAAAAGATGTCACCTCCAAGAAGCCACAAAAGAAAGAGACAAAGGCAGACGCGTCATCCGACAAAGCGCTTAGCCAAGCATCGACATTACCCTAAGAAAAGACACAGTCGTTCCAAGAAAAAGAGGCGTCAACAAAGGGGAGGATTCCTTGGCGATTTTGGGAAAAACATTGTCACCTTTATGACAAAGCGATAGTCCCAAAAAAAGATAAAAGGGTGTGCGTTAAGTCATCGACGTTAGTGTCTGTTCGGTGAATGTCCCGGAACGCACAAGCAAAAATGTCACCCTCCAGAAAACCCCAAGGAAAGAAAAGGAAAGGACTGCCACCACGTTTAGCTAAACATGGGGACCTGTTATCTGTCCTGTCCAAAGCTTCTCCACCCCTACGAAAAAAACTCATTCAAACGGCCTCCAAAGAGGTCATCGATACCGTCTGCGAATGTTGTTTGAACGTTTTGAAAGGCACGATCCCTTTGTCCAAACACCAGAAACAATGCTTAGGCAAACATCGTCACGTTCTTCGCCAAATGGTTCGAAAAAAAATTCCCATTCGTCAAAAAAAGAAGATGTTGGTTCAACGTGGAGGCATTTTGCCTCTCTTGTTAGGCCCCATACTGAAAGGAGTCTTGGGAACCATGTTGGGAGGACTGATGGGAGCAAGATAAAAAGGCCTTCGAAAGTCCCAAGATCTCAGAATCGACCCCTGACAACCCCATGGAAGGACGAAAACTAGCTTTAGTGCCTTACAAACGATGGATGGAATACCATCGGTGGCAAGAACAACGCACCCCGCATTTACCTCCCAATCCCAATTTGAGCGAAATGTCCCAGTTACAACACGAATTGCAATCCTTGATGGATCGCCAAGATTTGTCCGAAACAGAAAAATCGCAAAAGTACGGTCAACTCTTGCAACGATTGCAACTCTTTCACCAGAAAGCTTTAGACGAAACAGCTCTACCCACTCTGAAAGATTTTAAGACCTTGATGAAAAGTCCAGCACCATCACCAGTACCAGTACCAGTACCAGTGGTCAAGACAGAAAAAGGAGAAGAAGAAGAGGAAGGGTTTCTAACTCCACCAGAAAAAGTACGCAAGTTAATAACACCACCTACCTCCAGAATTGGATGGATTAAAAAGATGATGGCCACCCCTTCTTCATCACAAGAGAAAAAGAAAGTGAAGACAGAAGTGAAACAAGAACCCATATCCCCTGCACAGACATCCTCCTCCTCTTCGACACCTATTGCTGGTCGCACACGCAAAGCCTTGCAATCCAAGAAAATACCCCAAGAGAAAAAGAGTAGCCTCTTCCAAGAGTGGGTGCCTTATTAACACATCAACCAACACAAAAAATGGAAAAAGTCTTAGCCAGCATTTACTACGATCCCTCGCATCCTGCAGGTTACGCAGGAGTTCAAAAATTGTATCGTGCTGCCAAAACTCGACTGAAAAGTCTCCGTTTACCTCAAGTGCAACGATGGTTACAAGAACAAGCTACCTACACTTTACACAAACCCATTCGACGCAAGTTTGCCAGAAGTCGCACCCGAGTGGAAGGCATCGATCATCAATGGCAAGCCGATTTAGCCGATGTCTCTCATTTGGCCAGCTACAATCGCGGCTACAAATATTTGTTTTGTGTCATCGACGTCTTTTCCAAATTTGCCTGGGTCGTGCCCTTGACTTCCAAATCCAGCAGCGAGTTAGTGCGAGCCCTGCAACGGGTGTTGAAACAAAGCGGTCGTCGCCCTCTTCGATGGCAAACGGACAAAGGCACCGAATTTCTGAACCAAGCTTTCCAAAAAGAATTAAAGAAACGTGACATTCATTTTTTTACCACCGAGAATCCCGAAACCAAAGCCAGCATCGTGGAACGTTTTCAACGTACTTTGAAAGAACGCATGTGGAAATATTTTACGCATCACCACACTCTGAAGTACATCGACATCTTACCGCACCTGGTGCAAGCGTACAACCAATCTTACCATCGAAGCATCGGACGTGCCCCGCAAGAAGTGACTCCCGACAACGAAGTGCTGGTGTTTGAGCGTCTGTTTGGTACGTCCCCGACGAGGGCTGTCCCCAGGAAAAGTGGAGAGTTGACCGTAGGAGATTGGGTGCGCATTGGCAAAACCAAACGCACTTTCGACAAAGGTTACTTACCTAACTGGACGACCGAATTGTTTCGCGTCACTGGACGAGTGCATGGCCGTCATCCTGCCGTCTATAAATTGGAAGACATGAACGGAGAAGTACTCAAAGGAACGTTTTATTTGCCCGAGTTACAACGTGTCACCAAAAAAGAAGACGACGTGTACGACATCGAAAGCATTCTCGAACGCAGAACCCGTAAAGTGGGCAAACGACGTGTCAAAGAAGTCAAAGTACGTTGGAAAGGATATCCACCCAGTTTCGATTCTTGGATCGACGCTTCGCAAGTCATCGACTATAAAAAGAAGAAGTGACCATCATGCCCTTTCACACAGCAGACGCAGCTACGTCGACCAGTCCTTCTTCCCCTAGTTCTTCTGTGCAAGATTTACAAAAACAACCCTTGTGGGTGTGGTGTGGAGAACGTGTGCCTAAAACGCAAATCGTCTTTTTCTGCCAAATCTTCGTGGTGTATTGTGTCATCGGGGCAGCCATCGCCAATTTGAGTTTGCAACAAGGAGACAAACAATTGTGGACCATTTTATTGAGCAGTTGCATCGGTTACCTGCTTCCCAATCCCTCCCTGAAATTCTCCTCGAACGGGAACGTTGTGTCCAGTGCCAGTGCCAGTCACCACTCCAACCACAACCACAACCAGAACCCCATTTTGGACGGAGACACGCCTCTGACATCCACTAACCCCTCGGACAGCCACAGAACTCTGGAATTATGAGTCACCAAAACCAATTTTACTTAACCTTACCCAGTGACAGTTCCATGGAGGTGTTTCCCCACAACGCGTTGTGCTGTTACACGGTCAAATTACCTCAGGCCATCCCCTTAGATCACGAAGCCCATTGGGAAGTGGCTTTAGTGGAAATCATTCACCCGACCCAAGTCCTCAATGTCCTTCCCAATCAAAATTTTTTTCATGTGGAAGTTCATGACGAGTCATTGCAACAGGAGTTGAATAAGAAAGTCATATATGACAATAAAACCTATAATGAGAAAACTCAAAAGTGGACCTACCACTTTTTCATTTCCCCAGGCTATTATTTTAGTGGTCAACATTTGGTCAGCACCATAGCCTCCAGGTTTAATGCCGTGTTTCTGAAAGCTTTGGAGAATGTTAACAAAAGTGTCACCATGGAGTACCACAAAGTAGCTCGTCGCTTCTGGATGAAATTTGAGCGGAGTAAAATCCTGTCCATTTTATTTTGTCCTGAATTGTTTGACATGTTGGGCGGAGACATGAACCTGAGAATGAACATACTCAAGAACAACGAATTACCCATCGTTTACGACAACGAGTCTTTTAGCAAGTTATTTCGTACCCCAGTAGAACTGAACCAAGGACTGAATTTGATGTTCGTGTACTCCGATGTGGTGGAGTATAACGTGGTGGGACACACCTCCGTACCGTTACTGCGTGTCATTCCTTTCAAAGTGGATTCTGCCACGAACGCTGACGAAGAAGGTGGAAACACTTACCACGTCCACCGCGAATTTGTCCATCCTCACTATTTGCCCGTCAGCAAGTCGTATTTGGACACGGTCAACATTACTATAAAAGGAGATCTGGGACAAAATATTCCATTTACCAAAGGAAAAGTCACGGTGAAACTCCATTTTCGAAAACGGTTCTCTCACGATTCGTAAGTAAGTCATGTATCCAGTGTACCAAGGGGTTGCACGACAGCGAGGACACGGTTTAGGAGACATGTTAAAATCGGCCTTTCGTTCGGTGGCCCCAGTGTTGAAACCGATGGTGACACGCGGATTGCACGCCTTGAAAGATGCGGCACTGACGCAAGGCAAAGAATTTCTCCAAAATGTCATCATCGACAAACAAAACCCTAAAGAAGCCTTCATGAGGGCAGGCAAAAATGTCCTGCTGCAAACGGGTAAAGACATTTTGGGCCGACGAGACACACCTATAAATGCCCTGCACGCTACCGAGTCAGGCATACAGCAAGGACAAGGCAGAAAGAGACGACGAAGAAAACACCCTTTCACCAGACTTCAAGCGAGAAAAACCAAGAAAAGAAGAACCGTTCGAGACTTAGACGTTTTCGATTATTGAGACACAGAAAAAAATGATGCACCGAGAGTCATGTGCTTGTTCCAAGACGGAACTGGATATGTTTGCCATGCCCCCCACCATGATGACGATGCAAGAATCCCAGTGGGTGGAATTTCATCCCGTCTCCTCTTTGACGGATTCCGCTCCCATCGAGTTCGAAATCAAAGGACAACCCGAAGATTACATCGATCTGAATAGCAGTTACCTGTATTTGAAAGTCAAAGTGATCAAAACTGACAACACCAATCCTGGAGCCAATGATAGGGTAGCGCCCGTCAACAATTTCATGCATTCCTTGTTCAGCGAAGTGGACTTGTACTTGAATAACAAACTGGTCAGCAGCAGCATGGATACTTACCCATATCGTGCCTACTTGGAAAATCTCTTGACGTACGGAAAAGAAGCCAAGAATACTCATCTGGATGCTTGCGTGGTATGGAAACCTGACACGGCAGGTGCAGGCACGTTTAGCGACACAGCCCTGACAGAAGATGACAATCCTTACAATGTGGGGTTTAACACACGTAGAACTAAAATTTTGCAAGGACGTAGTTTAGAACTGATGGATCGTTTGCATTTGGACATGTGGTTACAAGAAAAGTATTTACTGAACGGAGTTGATATTCGCCTGAGACTGAATCGTAGCACTGCCGCTTTCCATTTGATGGCCCATGCCAACGAATACAAAACTGTTATCCAAGAAGCCAGACTTTACGTACGCCGTGTGGAAGTGTTACCTAAAGTGGGAAACGACATCAGTCAGACGTTGAGCAGAACGACCGCCAAGTATCCCATACGACGTGTGGAAGTGAAAACGTTCACCATTCCTGTTGGACAGCGATCCATGATCGAAGATCATCTGTTCCAAGGACAGTTACCCAAGCGTTTGATCGTTGGTATCGTCAGGAATTCAGCTTTCAATGGACTTCACAACAAAAATCCTTTTGAGTTTCGACACTCTAGCGTGTCCAAAATCGAAGTCAGTCGTGACGGCAAGACCTTGTGTACACGACCCTTTGAGCCTAACTTTGCCCAGAACAATTACTTGAGATCGTACTTGTCCCTGTACGAAGCCACCGGACAGTTAGGAACCAATACCAGTCACGGTATTACGTACGAAGATTATGCAGGAGGCTACGCTTTGTGGGCTTTCGATTTCACTCCAGACCAAGGCAGCGACGAGGGACATTTCCACCCTATAAAATCTGGCCAGATTCGTGTGGAAATTCAGTTTGCAAATCGAGACCCTGCTGATCCAACGTTGAACGTGATCTTGTATGCAGAATTTGACAATACGATAGAAATCAACAGTTTGAGAGAAGTCATTCTAGATTACTAGAAGCCATGGAAGACTGTTATCCCTCTTTACCTAGTGAAGAAACTTTGGACATGAAATGTGAGGAGACCGTGGAAGGAGAATCCCAAGACAAAGACGAAGAAATTGTCATGATGAAGTCGAGATGGCCAGAACAAGAAGCCCATTTAGTTTCCTGTTTTGCTACAGTCCTGGCAGATATAATGAAAGAATTGATCAAGAAAGAGTGTTATGGATGTCACAACGATCATCCCAGTCAAATTCAACACGACAAATGTCTGATGTTGAGTCAAGAAGAAAAGTTGGACGAATATCTGGACGAAGCTTGGGGTCACATCGAGATAGAATTCGTGTTGAACGAGTGGTATAAAGGGTTGGATAAACATTCTTCTCCTCCATTAACGTCTCTGGAGTGCCGTCGCATCGAATCTCTCTTGGACCAGAGTAAGAAGTCGGATCTAAACGCCTCTTACTTGTCAGACATTTTCAAGCAAAAAGTCAGGATCGAATTGATGACTTATCATTACCTGTGAAGAAGAAAAAAACACAAATCAATGGATACCTGGGAACTTTATTACCTTTTGAACCATAGTTCGTATACGGCTTCTTGGAATCCTGTCGTCTGTGCTAAAGATGAACTCCCTCATCGCAAACCTAAAGACCATCAAGCTTACGTGATCAACACGGACGAAAGTCATCTCCCAGGAACCCACTGGGTAGCCGTCTACTTTCCTCAAGAAGGATGTGTGGAATATTTCGATTCGTACGGATTGCCCCCTTTGGAAGACGATATCATCGACTTTATGAGAAGAAATGCTCAAACCACCCGATTCAATAACGTGAAATTACAAGGCACAGATTCCTTGGTGTGTGGACAGTACTGTGTGTATTTTCTGCATCATCGCAGCCTGGGCTATTCCTTAGAACATTTAGTGACTCATTTCGATCCTCGTTCTTCTGCTAGAAACGATGTGAAAGTAGATCGATGGTTTTGTGACCATTATGCTTATCTTTTGTCTCAAGCTAGGAAACGTAGTGTCCATCAATGGCCTAATGATTTCCAACAGTGGAAATCACAATTTCATTCACAACGTTGTCAGCCCTGTTCAAAGTAGTTAGTATTTGAAGAAAAAAATGTTTGTGATTAGAAAAAGGTTGTTAGATGTTATAGTGTTGGATTATTGTTAAAAATGTTAGAAATGTTGTTGTTTAGTGTTAAGTGATTTTTGAATAAAAATGTTGTGTTTTGAAAAAAATGCCTTTGTGGTTTGTTTAGCTATAAGAATATTGGATTGATGCTCTTTCATTTCTTACTATCCCTCTCATGAACGTTGCGGCTCGAAAACCGTGTGGGGGATGTTTTCCTTCACGTCCGCGCTTTCACTTTAAGAACCGGGGTTGTTCCCAGTCTAACCATCCATTGTCGACTCATCCTCCTAAGAAGATGTGCTCCAAACTAGCTAAGCTCAACGAAGCCTACGTGAATTTGCATAGGGTCAGACACAGTCTGATACCGAAGCCAGAAGAAATAGAGAATGTGAGAATGTTAAAAATCACTGAAGACCTAATAGAAGAGCTCTTCAGAGAAGAAGTGAACAGGGAAAAAGAAGAATGGACAGAGAAGTACAGACTTCAGAGACAGCAGCAACAGCAGCAGCAGCAGCAGCAGCAGCAGCAGCAACCTGAACCTGACAGAGGCTTTGTCGATTGCCGTATCGACACCAAAGAGTTCTTCTTCTCTTTCCGAAGAAGCAGACCTATTGCCAGAAAGTCTATCCTCAGAGGACATCGCATTCTTAGAAACTAAAAAAGAATGCCATAGCAAAACAAAAAACAGCCCTTTTCAGGGCTACCCCAATACTCTAGAAAAGAAGTAATGATCCATTTGCCAATGTGTGTAGGTAGAGTAGTGTGAAAATAAACACTAACTCTTTCTTAAAAATTTTGAGGGTATGTGTTGGTGTGTTTGTGTTTGTAAGTGATAAAGTAGGTTGGTGTGGATAGTAGATTAAAATGATGTTAGTTTGTTTTTTTGGGGGTGCTTGAGGTGTATATTTGGGGTTAGATTGGATTGCCTTGCGTATGTGGATAGTCAATTGAAGTGATGGGTAGCATAAAAACGTGAGCGAGTGTTTCTTTTAGGTCCGCGCGTTGTTGTTGTTTTTTGGTCATGATCTAGGTAAGATGGATTTTATGTTTTAGGGGATGTTTTCGTTCACGTCCGCGCTTTCAGTATAAATTGAAACTCGTTCGGCAGTCCAGCTACCCTTGTTGATTGATCAACACCAAATATGAACACGAGACTTGAGAAACTGTTGGAGCTTCATGTGCATCTGGAATATGCCAGGCGCATATTAAATGAACTGGCCGCGGAAGCCATTGTCGAGGAGGGAAGGATAAGAGAGGAGGAAAGAAGAAAAAAAGAAGAAGAAGAAGAAAGAAGATATAAAGAGGAAAGAAGAAACAAAGAAGAGGAGGAGGAAAAGGAGAGAAGAAATTTCAAAATCCCAGAGAGTGAAAATTGGGATTCTGAAGCGACATATCCTGCCTCTGCTCTCTCCCCCAAAAAGGTAAAAAGTAACTGGGGGATAAGATGTGTATGTGGCGCCAGGCCTGGAAGGTGCCACCATTAACCAGGTGCCCATGAAGTTCCAAACAAAACAGCCCTTTTCAGGGCTACCCAATACTCTAGAAAAGAAATAACTATCGATTTGCCAATGTGTGTAGGTAGAGTAGTGTGAAAATAAACACTAACTCTTTATTAATAGTGGAAGTGTATGTGTTTGTGAGTTTGTGTTTGTAAATGATGAAGTAGGTTGGTGTGAATAGTAGATTATGGGTTTGTTTATTGTTTCTTAGAGTATGAGGAGAGTATAGTTAGGGTTTGATTATATGAAATGAGAAAAGTGGGGATGTTTTCCTTCACGTCCGCACGTTGTTAGGTTATGATATAGGTAAGATCCATTTTATGTTTTAGGGGATGTTTTCCATCACGTCCGCGCTTTTTGTATAAGAACCCACAGTATTCGTGGTTCAAACCATTCTGCAAAGAATAAAAAAGAAGATGGCTTCAAACCACCTTAACAAAATGGAAAAATTGCAAAACGTCATGGACAATTTAGGAATGTTTGAGCAAATGTTGGTTAACCTAAACGAGGATCACTACTCATATAGTCCCCATAGAGTGAAGATGGAGATAAACAATTTACGAAAAATGAAGGTAATCATCAGTGATCTGTTAAAAGAAATAAAGGAGGAAAAGGAGGATGAAGAGGAAAGGATAAGGATGAGAGAATGGAATGAAAAAATTGAAAAAGAAGAAGAAAATGAAAAGAGGAAGAAAGAAGAGGAGGAAGAGAAGAAGAAAGAAGAGGAGGAGGAGAAGAAAAAAAAGAAAGAGAAGAAGAGTGTAGGAGATAAAATAAGAAGTTGGTGGAGGAAAAGAAGAAATTAGAAGAAGAAGAAGAAGAAGAAGAAAACCCAAAGGCCCTTTTCAGGGCCAGCCATATTTCTCGAAAAGAGATAGTCTTTGAATTGCCTACCCCTTTTTTTAAAAAAATTTTTAAAAAAAATCCCATGTTAAATTCCCCTTGTCCGTAGATTGTCCCACGATTTATTCCCATGTTAAATTCCCCTTGTCCGTAGATTGTCCCACGATTTATTCCCATGTTAAATTCCCCTTGTCCGTAGATTGTCCCACGATTTATTCCCATGTTAAATTCCCCTTGTCCGTAGATTGTCCCACGATTTTTCGCCATGTTAAATTTCCATTGTCCGTAGATTGTCCCAAGGGGTTCTGTAATGCTAATTCCCATTGTCCGTAGGGTATCCCTATTCACTACTTTTGCAGTATACGATCCAGCATCCAAACCGTACCATCCACAAGCCGTCTGTTGTGACCAATACCGCACACTATTCCATCCACAGGCTGTGCCTATTTGTCAATGGCCCCCACTTACTATACAACACATGCATTATGTCATTCACATGCCGTGTTTAGTGAAAAATACCGTACATTTACTATTGTGTACCCATTTGAAAGATTTGAATATTGACAAAACTTTGTAAACATTGCATGATGTTATAAATAGCTATGGGCAATGAAACCAATTTATAACAACAGTAAAATAGATGTGACAAAAGGTAATACTAACATTAAGAAACTTATGAGGACTTTAACGGATACAAAGTTAAATCATTTTTGAGAGTGTTTATAAGCATTGCTCCGCCTGTTACAGCCAGGAAATGCGTCTCGATTTCTATTTTAGGGAGGAGCGGGTGATATTTGACCGCATTGCTCGAAGTGAAATGGTTTAGCCAAGGAATGCAGATGCTGTTTAAAGTAGTGGTTGAACAGGAGGTGGAAATCAGACGATATTTCGCGTGATAATTCAGGAACGAATAACACGATTACAGCTAATGCACAGATCGGTCAATTAGATATTTAATCGATCGGTACTGGTCTTTTCCTTAAGGCATGGGTACTGTCAGGAAATGGGTACTGCCGTCGGTCAAGAGTTAATGGGCATCGTGGTAAAGCGGAGTCTCATTAGGGATGACTAAAACTTTGGTTGGAAATCTCCGCCGGTGTTATTAGATGAGACGATTCATCGTGTTCCCTAACCCTACCCCTAACCATTTCACTTCGAGCAATGCGGCCAAATATCACCCACTCGTTACATGTGTAACATAGCACCCTTTCCAGACCAATAACTTCCATTTGTAGAAGCGTGACTCAGAAATGAATAAACACACAAGCCATATTGGTAAAACAAAGTTCATTAGATCATATCTTGAATTGTTGTTTTAAATTATGCCAAATCAAAGAAAACAATATCTTACTTTATGGTATCTTACCAGCACGTGCTTCTTTGAAAACAAATAATTTTAGCCTTCAGAGTTTTCTAGAGTCAAGAGATATGTAGGGTACTTTACGGTTTGAAAGAATCCATTTTTACCATTCTCATTCCAAATTCTTTAATACGATAGTCCTTATAATTGCACAATTAACAAAGCATTCATTTTGTATCAGAGCTACATGAGACGAACCCATGAATCTTTTAATGTCGAAAATTCATTATGGGTTGATCGTCTAAGTTTTTCTCCCATTCACTGAAGTGTAAATCGTACAAAGCTGTGCAAACCTAAGTATCTTACAGTTTTATACTTCAATGGACATAAGAAAAGGATAAACTAGTAAATCTCTATAATACATATTTACACCTAATAATTAAAAAAGAATGCAAATTCGTTTGAAAAGTGTATTAAATTGGCCATTTTAACCTTTTCAAACCGTGCAATTTCCATACGGCCAATTTGGAAAATGCAACCTGATACCTGACCCTTGTTTATCATATCAATATATGAGCAGCTTCATTTGACTATATATTCAAATTACTCAACGTGAACTCCATCGTGGAAAATATGGAGTTGATTAAACTGAAACATTAAAGTCGATTTATTTAACTTCTATTACCCTCTTTATCCAATGACAAACTTTGTAAGTACTACCTTCTGTCATTGCTTATAATACTAATAACAATGAGGATTTTGTATAGAGCCTAATCTTTAGAAGCTCTAAGCGCTTTACAATATTAAACAACACCTATAAGATAAAAAACATATAATGATATGATCACAAACACCATTCTTTGTTACAAAAAGAGGTTTAATTTTTAGCCTTTGCAATTATAGTTTACTGTAAATGCCGCTAATGTCTACTTGACAGGAATAATTTTCAGAGAGAGAGAAAGAGAGAAAGAAAGAGTAAGATAAAGAGAGAGGAAGAGGGATAAAGAAATAATTGCCATTTGGTGTGGGCATCATCGAAGCACGAAGTGAAAACAATACTTAAAACCGAATCAATTTTGGTTGACATTTGACCTTTGCAAGCAGCAAATCTTAATTATGTTTTTGTTTCAATGCCATAGCAGGGGACGGCTTGTTATTATTTTAACCTTTATTTGATACAAATAAAACGAATCAGCTGTTTCTGAAGGTGTTGATGATCTTGCTTTCCCCCAAAATCCACCACGAGTCTCCTCATGAAATGCCCATATGAAGTAGCCACACAATATTAAGTCCTTCGTAGTTTTGATTCTCATTCTCCTGCCCCCCCCCCCCCCCAAAAAAAAAATCACCAAGAGTCTCCTCATGAAATGCCAGTGAAGTAGCCAGACAATATAAAAACCTTCGTAGGTTTGATTTCCCCCAAAAAATCCACCAATAGTCTTCTCATGAAATGCCCAATGAAGAAGCCATAAAACATTAAAACCTTCGTATTTTCGATCACACAGTTTAGGGTGAAAATGGTCTGATCACATTACCCTCAATTTTAACGCAAACGTGTCGCAGAATAGAAACCGAGTGGGTCTTTGGACTAAATGAATAAGACAAACACAATGTGAGAAAGATATAAATTTATGAAATGAATTAATAAAGAAAAATATATGATGTAAAAATACAATGATTCTCTCACGCTCTCAGCATACGATTGACTCAAATCACTCTACACAACATTCACACATTGAAAATGAACTAAAATATGAAATCAATATGAAGTACAGATCCAAGAAACCTCATGGACTGCAAATACGCTTCAAACAGTAGTATACGAACAAGAGAGATTCATATAATCTCAAATATGAACTCCGATTAAGATTCAAAATAATCTTATGAACACAACTAAGATTCAAAATAATCTTATGAACACAACTAAGATTCAAAATAATCTTATGAACACAACTAAGATTCAAAATAATCTTATGAACACAACTAAGATTCAAAATAATCCTGTGTTCAAACTAAGATTCAAAATAATCTTATGAACACAACTAAGATTCAAAATAATCCTGTGTTCAAACTAAGATTCAAAATAATCTTATGAACACAACTAAGATTCAAAATAATCTTATGAACATAAAAAATGCAATTAGAACAATAATTGAACCAAACGTATGCTTCTATTGTTGACACATCTTAGCTCCTTCCCAGCATATATAGCTGGTTAGAACTTAGAAGTGACACCCTGATTATATCTAAAAGTGTATTTTATTGTGGGTTGACCCTGTCCTCCCATAAATTATCTATGTATGTTCATTGTATAAAAACAATAATGTTGATTTTGAATTTTGCAGGGTTAATTTCTTTTTTATCATCATATTTGTAAGTTTTTTTTAAATCCCATGAAGTCCAAATTGTATGTACTTTCCGACCCCGATAGGACTTTTTGGGGTCCGAGTTCCATAAGTTTGGACTTCCGATTTAGGGTCGTACTATTGTCCCAGTGGCTTATTAACGTCATGGGCCAAATTCCTCCCCCTTGTTTTCTTTATATTGTTTTCTTATATAGTTGACTTTGCCATAGTCATTTATCCCCTGTTATTCATATCTTTATTTTGTGCATATATGTACCTATATATGTACATGTATACATATATATACATATATCCCTTTTTTTTTTTTTTCCTTTATTTTTAATAAATTTTTTTTTTTTTTTTTTGTATGTTCACGCATGTTTGTTTTTTTTTTTGTTTTTTTTTTTGTTTGTATTGGCTTATCTATGTCAAATGGTTCCAGTCTTCCTCTTAGGTAAGTAAATAAGAATAATAAAGTGTGTATATATGTTTGTGTGTTTGTGCATCTTGTGGGGGTTGTATTGCGTCTTCGCATATTATATAGATTTTAGCAGGTTGTTGGTTTTTCGTATAGTTCAATTTTGCCACTTTTTAGTGCGTATATCTTAATTCGGTGTAGTTCTCTTTCCCCGTTTGTTAAACAGGGAGATGAGAGCTTTATTAGGTTTTAATTGATGTACCGTGGTACTCTTGTATTTCTAATCATTATTTAGACTTTAGTTTCTTTTTTGGCTGGGTCAAATTGTTTATTTTGTAGGTCTTATGTACCTTTGGTAGATCTTAATGTGTTACTCGAGTGTGTATATTATTTGCTCAAAAGCTGGTTTCATGACATCTCGCTGAAGAACTTGCCCGGGGTCCTTCTCCATGAAATGATCCGTGGGCAAATTTACCTCCTGGCGCTCTATGTCAATTTGGTGTTGGGGCTATCATTTTCCTGCCATCAAGCAGCGGGATGCTCTGTAATGGGTATTTCTGGGTCTGTCTGGAGGTTTTTCTGCTCGTCCATTAGGCTTGTTCATGTATATATAATTATTTCCTTAGACTTTAATTTTGAATAAGATGGTTATACGACTGTGGCATAGATTCCAGCATCAGCAACTTTAATAACCCTCTGAGGTGGAACCCCTGCCACATTCATCGTTCATCTAGTAAGTTACGTCCGAAATTTTAATGTTCAGTTAGTACTGTATTATTTCTTTATTAAAGTATTTTTCTTATTTTGGTGTTCAATTTTATTTGAATTGTTTATAAAGAAGAGGTTTGCGAATAAATCCCGCCCCGTCTTTATTTGATAGATATCTTCATATTGTCCTAAATATTGACTAGTTCATATTTATGAAAAAGGAAATATAAGGGAGGGTGAGCCGATGTGAGTCCCTTTTCGGGTGTCAATTATGATTTCTCACATGGCATCCCGCCCTTATTTGTAGATGGATTTTTTGAATTTTGAAAATTGATTTGAATTATCACATCTTTAAATTTATTATATGTAATGGTAGGGTCATTTTTTTTGTTGGGTCATATTTGTATTGCTTGGTTTTGATGTGGAGGAGCTCCGTGGGGTCTTGTTAAAGAATCAAGTATGCTTCTAGACCCCTTGTACAGTCGCACGATTCCTTGGATTGGCCCACACTCTTATCGGCCGCTCGCACCCGTTATGGATCCACCACATGTTCAGTCATACGTATACACACATACAGACAGCATACAGCACCCTTTTGAATTTGCTACGTCTACGTCCGTGGCGGAGACATACGTACATACATACGTATCGACAGCACGCAACCTTAAATACTCTGGAAACTCCAGACATCTCTAAACAACTTTAGACAGCTTCAGACAACTATAGACATCTCTAGTAAACTCTAGTCAGCTCTAGTCTTAGTCACAGTCACAAACACAGCGACAGTCACAATCAGCCCTATGGCTGGAGAACAATGGAGACCGTACACTCCTTGACGTGATCCAAAACGACCAGTCTCGGTTTAGAAATCGATCTTACCTAAATCCATAGGAGAGTGAGCAAAAGTCAGGGTAAAATACCCGTGCAAATCATGTTAGTAATGTTCCTTCGTCACAAGTAATTTCTGGCGAGGTACATGTTAATACAGTCGCTTACTTGGAAAAACACTTATACACCCTAGATAACGTTGTACGCATGTACACGAGAAATAGTCAAATAGTTCTAAGGCAAAACCAAGTTAATGTTTTGCCTAATTCTGTGACAAAACCATTATTGCAATGTTAGGTTAACTTGCAAATAGTCTTCATAAAATTATCAGAGAATGTCTGAAAAGAAATACCAGTAGGCAAATTTAATGTTTGTTTCTGTTGATGCAGATTTTAAGAAAACACGTTGTTTAAAAGGGACTGGCCTAGCGTAATGGTCAAAATCCTAATGAGTGAAAAAAGGGATTTCACTAATTAAAACTACGCAGTATATCAAATTATAAACATTGGGGTCTCCAACAAACTTCAGTACTTTGCCTCCATTACAACTTTTAAAGGGGAAATATAGATTTTCATGAAAATAAATTTGCGAACTTTGTGCCACGAAAGGTTAATAAAGTCTCTCTCTCATATCTATCTATCTATCTATCTATCTATCTGTCTATCTATCTATCTATCTATCTATATATATATATATGTTCCTAAGTATATATGATTATATTATATTTTATTTAATATATATTTATTTCAATTTAATTGTTTGTCAGTTTTAAAATTGCTTATTTTTCATTGCATGATATTGTAATGTAAACTTTTTCGCAAGAGATGATATTTATTTACAGACAATTGTTTGAACTCGGCTGTTTGTTTATACACACCAGGTGTTAATCTAAATCCTGACCTCGTTTGTAGCAACCATCGTAAACAAGTTCTGTTTTATTTTAAAATGATTGGTTGTTGTCGAGGTCATAACAGGACTTCGTCATTAAGATCTTTACATTATTTTTTTATTTATTTCTTAGAGCAAAATGATTGGTTTTCGTCAGGGGCACACTGGGTAGACGTGATACTTAACAAGTACTTATTTTATATAACATTCAAGACCATGTAACCTCTGTTTTGGAGAATTATTCTCAGTTGCAGCTTGGCCTTTTCTTATACTAGAAGTTGTATGTTGTGCCGTTAGAAGTTATTTCAAATTCCGTGATTCTAAAAGGATTAATTTTGTTTATTTCGGGAAAATACGTGTGCTCATGTGAAATTGATGAACAAGGGCAGTTTTTTTAATAAAAACGCTATTCCGCTGTCAGAAATCGGAGTGATAATTCTTGTTTCAACAATGAACAGTAGACTTCAACACTACAGATTGCAGCATACGTCATCGTCATCCATTTTGGATTCTTCGTCGGGATTCGAACGTGAAATCAGTAGAACATTTTGTTATTAGAACTACTAAAATTGTATTTATGGATTATTTTTAGATCAGATTCGGATTTGATTCTATAAACCGTACGTTCATATTTTTTTCATTATTGCAGAATTTGTTCCAGGGACATAAATTATTGTATTTTCAAAGCTTGTTGTTTTCACTCTTTCTTTTGTTACTGTTTATTCTAGCCCCAACAAGTGACATAATAATATATATATATATATTCTTATGTCACGTGTTTAGGCTCGAATAAATAGGTGTGCCAAGGATATACCTTTGATCTATGTTGCTTCCACAGGAAATGTATATTTATGAGTGCAATGTATGTATGTCGAAAAATTTCAAATTTCATATTTATATTACAAAGAAAAGTCTTAAGTGTATATGATTCTGGTGTCTATATGTTTTACATCACATACATCATAATAACAGGGGCAAATGCATCAGGTTGGAGCGAAATGTAAATATGAGTACGAAGCAACTGAATGTTGCGTGACTTAATTTAAGTTGGCTAAACTATGCCTTAGAAATTCTCACAGATTATCCGTTCTACAGTTCTCTTCTCTAAATTTTTACATTTAGATATCTATACAACTATTTATTTATCTATATGTATATATATATATATATATATATATATATATATATATATATATATATATATATATATATATATATATATATATATATATATATATATATATATATATATATATATATATATATATATATATATATAAGTAGTGAATGGGGTCACCCTAGGGACAATGGGAATTACCATTACAGGACCACTTGGGTCACTCTGGGGACAATGGAAATTTAACATGGAGAAAAATCGTGGGTCACTCTAGGGACAAGGGGAATTGAACATGGGGAATAGAGTGTGGGTCTGTCTAGGGACAAGGGGAATTTAACATGGAACTATAGTTTGGGTCTGTCTAGGGACATGGGGAATTTAACATGGAACTATAGTTTGGGTCTGTCTAGGGACAAGGGGAATTTAACATGGGAAATTGAAACAGGGAGGGTCTCTATTTTTTTTTTATTTTTTAAACAAAAAAATAAAAAATTAAAAAAGTGGGCTAGGCAATTGAAAGTCAAGATCTTTTCGAGACCTATGAGTGGCCCTGAAAAGGGCCTTTGGGTTTTATGTTAACATTAAGATATATTAACATAAAGGGCACCGCATTGGTCTTCTTCTTGTCCTTAGGCTGCGCCTGACTGCAGGACCGTAAATCAGGACTCTTTTGAGGCATCCTTGACGCTCCACATACACTCTTCGCATCCACAGACTGGTGTCTGTCCGGTGGACAACTATCCACTTGGATCGGACATACATCGGTATGTCCGTCCTGAACATCATCGAAGATACAAGGGTGGAAGATTGAACGTCGGTCCACATCTTGAGGCGCCGAGAACAGGTGAATCAATGCAGTGAACTGCGCTTATTTATAGGTAGAGGAAGGATTGAAACGGATTGAGTTCATTGACCAATCCAAACACGCGTTACAAAATTCAGTCGGCCCACGTCCAATCGGAAGAGAGCAGTCTGTGACGTCACGTGGTCTATATAGATTCGCTAGCGCCTGTGAGTATTCAATCCATGTGACAGTTTTTCAACATGACGGAAACTCAGAAAACGATCAATTGGGATGCACCAGCAGTGGAGACCGCCCTAGGGAACCCGGACTTACTTTCAGAAGAGGTAAATTGGGATTATGTGGATTTTCTTACCTCGCAAGAATTTGTTCCGGAACCTACGTCTCCTTCATTACCGCACGTGGAGAATTTTAGCAGAGACAGAAAGAAGAATTGGAGAAATTTATACAACAGCAAAAGGAAGCGGAACAAGCTTTTCTCCTACAGCAACAACAGCAAGAAGAAGAAGTAAGAATAAAACAGCAACAAGAAGAAGCAGCAGCAAAGAAACAAGGGTGTGAAAATCAAACGGTCACGGTACTGTTAGACATTTTAGTTAAGAAATCTGAAACAAATGTATCAGACTTCTTTATTACGACCGAAGAGAATACGACCTTCCCGAGCTAAACACGCCAACCTAGTGACTAAGCCTACCGTGCCACCCTTAGTGATTTCAACCAAATCATCATCATCAACAGTATGCAGTCCAGAAGTAGGCCTTGGCCGTGGCAAAGGCTTAAGGCAGTTAAAGTTGATTGCTTAAACTCACCCCTACACCAAAAACCAAAGGCCCTTTTCAGGGCCACCCACGTCTCTCGAAAAGAGATAGACTTTCAATTGCCAATAAAATAACATTTTACCCCTATAGTACGTGTATATGAGTGCGTGAGTGTAGCTTCTTATTTAAAATCAAAACTCAAAGACACTTACTTTTTTATACCTAATTTATTCTTTTATCAATAGCTACAATCCAATTCACAATTCACAACAGAGCACTTTAAAAAGTACATTCACTTCTTCTGTCTCACTGTTTAGTCTCTCTGTTTTTTAAATTTCTTCACCGTCACAGTCTTTTCCTACTCTTCCTCCTCACTTTCTTCCCTTCTTCTTTTCTTCTCCTGTTTCTTTTTCTTCACCTGTCTGCTATCTTCTCCTCTTCTTCCTCTGAAGAATCCCTCTCTTGTTCTGACTCCTCTTGTTTCTTTTTGGGGCAATCGGGAGACCAATGTAGTTTTTCTTGACAATAATAACAGGTATCTTGACTTTTGTCTCTTTTAACCCCTGTTTTTCTTTTTTGACTGTCTGGACACTCTGAAGACCAATGCCCTTTCTTCTGACAGATATAGCACGTATCATCACTTTTATCTCGAAAGGAAGGAGAGTAGTCCGTCGGCTGGTCTGAAGAGAATTTTCTAATGACCCCTCGCAAAGCTCTGATGAAACGTTCCATCTGGGTAGTCTCTTCCATCGTTGTGCTCGGTTTGAGAGTGAAATGAATAGTGAAAGGACAAGACACACACCCTTTTATATACGCTGTCTGCCATGACTATAAATTAGTCTATGGTGTTCAAACTTGAGTCATTTGACGTTTTGCACTCAAGATGAAACGATCCAATTCATTTGAGAAGAAAGAAGAAAGTAAGAGGCAGAAACGTGATCTATCGCCTCGTACCAGAGCTGAAGTCTTGGCACAAATTCATGCCAGTGATTTTGAAGAGGACATGAGTGAACCAGAATCCAAACCCTCTAAACAAAGTTCGCCACCCTTAGTCAACCCTGACAAATACTATTCCATTCGAGAGACGGAAAAGCGCTCCTCTAGAAAATTTAGAACCACTGCTTACAAATACACGGTGAAGTTTAAAGATTTCAAGGCTGAAGTACCGTTAGAGAAAGCAGAAGGGTTCATCACCGGGGTGTGGGATTGTTTGCTCACCACACTCAAGCGACAATGTCAACCCAAAGAAGACGATCGCTTGAGACTTTCCATACAACACGACGGTTTGAAATCCCCTGTTTGGATCTAGTTTAGCAACCCTGCAGAATTGACCGCTTCCAAAGTCATATACAAAATTCAACACGTACAACAATCCAATGACCAGTTTGACATCACCGATGGAAAAGCCACACTGGACATGACCCACGTCTCTCCTTCTCAAGGGACTGGACGCAAAAAGATGTTATTGGTGGACGAGCTTCGCAGCACCAAAACAAGTCTCGTCCGAATTCACAACCCTCAAGACCAGATGTGTTTAGCCAGGGCTATCGTGGTGGGACGAACATATGCCAACAAAAACGACACGGTAGAATGGAAAAGAGCCTGGGAGAATATTCGAATATCGGACCGAGCCAAACAACGAAGTGAAGCAGAACTCCTGTTACGACAAGCCGACTTGCCCAAAGACAAACCCTGTGGCATTCCTGAAATGCAAAAATTGCAAGATGTCCTAGCTCCACGCTACACCTTGAAAGTGCACCCTCAAGAAGTGCGTGGGCCTCTGTTGTTTCGAGACCAAGACTTTAAGGATGGAAAATGCATTCATGTTTATTATCACGATGACCATTTCGATACCATTACCAGTATCACCGGATTCCTGGGATATGTTTATTACTGTGAGAAATGTGACTATGGCTATAACAATCGAGAACAACACAAACACTGTGGATGGAAATGCTCAGGATGTTCGGCCTCTCCACCCTGTCTGGACGAAGGACAAGAACCAGTGCATTGTCCAGCTTGTCTGAGCACGTTTATCAGCCCTACCTGTTACCAACAACATTTGAAGACGCAAGGTTCACAGAAGAAATGCACTTGTCAACTGCTGAGATTGTGCCCCGCGTGTGGACAAGGCATACGTACCAATAGTGCCAAGGCACACGTATGTTCAGGAAAGAAAAAGTGTCACATTTGTCACCACACTGTGGACTTGGAACATCAATGTTGCGTGCAAAAATACCAACCCAAACCAGAGAAAGAGGATGGTCACAAGAAGAAAGGCAATTTCATCTTTTTCGATTTCGAATGCATGCAAGAGACCGGCATTCACATTCTTAATTTCTGCGTGGCTCATCGAGCGTGCGAGAAGTGCATTCAGGAACCTATCTTCAGTCATTGCCCTCACTGCAGCAAGATTCCCAGAGGGCGTGAAAAAATCTTTCGAGGACCGAACACGTTAGCCGATTTTGCCCAATGGGTCTTAGACCCCATCGACAAGACGTGGAGCCAAGAGGACATCGAACGTTACGGAGATTGTCATCGTCATGCCACAGTGATGGCTCACAATTTCTCCGGATACGAAGGACAGTTTCTTTTGAGATACTATACGGAACAAGGCACCGAACGTCCTAAAGTCACTTTGAACGGAGCCAAGATCATTTTCATGCAAGTAGGACAAGTACAGTTTAAAGATTCGATGAGTTACTTGGCCACACCTTTGAGTCGAATGCCTAAAACGTTTGGAATGACAGAAATGGCTGAAGGGTACTTTCCACACTTTTTCAATACGGAAGCCAATCAACACGCCGTTCTACCCCATTTGCCTGAGGCTCACTATTACGACCCTGACAACATGTGTACCGAACAACGAGAAGCTTTCTACGCTTGGTACCAGGCTCACGCCTCCTACCCTTTCGACTTTCAGGAAGAAATGTTAAAGTATTGTCGTTCCGACGTGGACATTTTACGACGTTGCTGTGGAAAATTTCGAGAACTGTTCATGGAACACGGAGGGGTCGATCCTTTGAAAGAAGCTTGCACCATTGCCAAAGCGTTTTCCTTAGTGTACCGGCAACGATTCATGCCTGAAAACACCGTTGCTGTCATCAGTCCTCAAACGACCAACTATGTCAAACGTCAAAACTCGGTCAAAGCCCTACGCTGGTTACATTACTTGTGCGACAAGGAAGACAAGTGGATTCAGCATGCCCGCAACGAAGGGGGCGAAAAGACGATCGGAACGCATTCGGTCGATGGCTGGGATTTAGAAAACCCCAAGATCGTGTACGAGTTTAACGGTTGCTTATTTCACGGATGTCCCGTCTCTTATCCTGACCGTGGCACTAAAAATCAGTTTTTACAACGAACCATGAAAGACTTGTACCAGGCCACTTTTCAGCGACGCCTAAAGTTAGAACAGCAAGGATACCAAGTGGTGGAAATGTGGGAACACGAATACGATCACGGTTTGAAAACCGATCCCGAGTTTAAACGCCTCGTGGAAAGTTACCAGTTCATGGACCCCCTGAACCCGATGGATAGTTTGTACGGAGGAAGGACCAATGCCACCTGTTTGCTGTACCAAGCCGACGAAGAGAAAGGAGAAGGAATGAAATACTTGGACGTGTGCTCGCTGTATCCCTACGTGTGCAAATATTGTCGCTTTCCTGTAGTGCACCCACAATTGTTAACGGAACACATCGACCTGAAAAACATTCGACAACGAAGGTCTGATCAAGTGAAAAGTTTTGCCGCCCACGGACTTGTACCATCCCGTGTTACTTCACCATTGCCAAGGCAAACTGATGTTTCCTTTGTGCCGTACTTGTGCCGAAACGTGCAACCAAGACCAACCTTGCCATCACACCCAGGAAGAACGGGCCTTGACGAGGACGTGGGTCAGCGTGGAATTGTTCAAAGCTCTGGACATGGGATACCAGCTGTTAGAAGTATACGAAATTTGTCACTTTCCCAAGACACAACAATACCACAAGGGTGACCCCACGCACAAAGGCATTTTCGCCGACTACGTGGATGCCTTTTTGAAACTGAAGCAAGAAGCCAGTGGCTATCCGTCCTGGTGTCACACACCCGAAGACCAAAAGACATTCAAAGACAAATACTATGAACAAGAAGGCATCACTTTAGACCACATCGAGAAAAACGAAGGCAGGCGGTCGTTTGCCAAAGTGATGTTAAATTGTTTGTGGGGTAAAATGGCACAACGACCGTGTTTACCCAAGACGGGGTATTTGACAGAACCTTCCCGCTACTTCCAGATGATTCACGACAAAACCAAATACATGAAACATGTGGACGTCGGTCGCGAGGATTTGATCTTGGTCAATTACGAAGAAGATCTGGACTTTGTACAAGACGACCCTTTTGGAAATGTCATCATTGCGGCTTACGTGACAGCTCACGCTCGCTTAAAATTGTACGAAGCTTTAGAACTGTTAGGGGAACGCGTCCTGTACTTTGACACGGACAGTTGCATTTACATCCATCACCCGAGTCAACAGCACCCTGACATCGAAGGAGACCGTTTAGGAGCGTGGACAGACGAGCATCCCGACGACAAGATTCTAAGTTTCGCCAGTGGTGGTCCTAAAAATTACGGTTACGAATACCGGGACAAACAAGGAGAAGTGCACACGACGTGTAAAGTGAAAGGATTGACTCTGAATTATCGTACCAGTCGTGTGGTCAACTTTGGCGTATTGAAAGAAGCTTTGCAGTCTAGAGAAGTTGAACACTTTAAAGTGACCAACTATCAACCCAACAAGATTGTACGTTTACCCACTCACCACATCGTCAGTCGACCCTTAGAAAAAGTCTATCAAATCGTGTACCAGAAGCGAGTGCGACTTCCCAATCATTTAACCTTACCGTATGGACACGTTGGTATTGGTCTGTATATAAAAAGGAACCCTAGGCAAGATCGATAGTTCATTGTGACTACCAAGACCAAGCGAACAAGATGAATACTTTCAGAGAAACACAAAACAAGTTCAGACAGGCACAGTTCAAGTGTGGGACTTCTGAAGTGGAATGCGATTATGAGCTTTGCGATGGGAACGATGCTGTACGCTGTGACCTTAGCGATGCCGTAAAGCATCATGGGAACTTTGTTCTCACTACCCCTATCATGGAAAGTGATGCTGTGCGTGTCAAACCTGAGGGATACGAAAGCGATGCCGCTCGTCCTCTTGGACACTTTACTGGGTTTCGTTTTAAAGGTGGATGTTCACCTTCACGTTTACCCCCCTACGGATGTCATCCAGCCCTGAGCAAACTCCTGTCCATGTCACCCAACCCTCATCGAAACGAACCTGTGAAAGACGAATATTCGTTTCCTGTGCGTTTGTCGGAATACTGCGACTTTGAAAATCGTCTTCAATCGTTCAACGGAAAATGGCCTAAGTATCTGGGAGGACAGACCCCCGAAGAATTAGCCAGAGCCGGATTGTTCTACTTGGGCGAAGGGGATAAAGTCAAGTGCTTCAGTTGCGGTGTGTCACTTCACCACTGGGAACCGCAAGATTCGGCCTACCTAGAACATGCTCGATGGTCACGGAATTGTCATTACTTACCCTTAGTGGGACTGAGACATTGAAGTAACTTACCATGTCGTTGACGAAGAAGAAACCAGATTGGTTAGGAGTCAAATGTTGGACATCACCAAGACCAGTATTTAAACTTCATTTCAGAAACGATATTGAATCATTACCTAAAGAACTGCAAGAGAAGATTTACAAGGAAGTTTGGCAGGGGTTTGCCAGTGTGAAATCTCAATGGGTCACTGTAGAACGTTTGTGTCGAGAAATTCATAAGAGGAAAGTGAAGAAAGTCAACAAATGTGTTAGATTTCTTTGGGTCAAGTGTGCATTCGTCCTATTATATTACTCTAGACCGTTTACATCAAAAGAGTTCAGTGACATTCTTGGACGTTACCCTGAACGGCAGTGGCCAGAAATTACTCACTATGTGGATTACTTTTGCTCTAGGAGAAGATTGTGAATTGTACGGACTGACCTATTCATGGATACTTTGCAAGAGAACATTCGTGTTTTGCCTGTGGAGTTGAGAAAGCGCATTTACCGAGAGCTGGTCGAAATACAAGTCAAACGTAAAGAACAATTGCATCCGTTACGTCACCAGATGTTTAACCACTGGCACCTGAATGGTATAAGGGAACTGATTCGTCAGAAATTGTTTCAGTGGTCAGACATTGTTCAAAACTTTGAGGTCGCCAATGATCGACATGCTCATAATTTTGGTTACTTCGAGATTCACCTAGTGCAACGCATTGAGGAAGACAAGTTAAAGGATTATCAACATATTTTACGTGGAATCTACTTAGCGGAAGAGGAAACTTCTAAACCAACTCTGACGTTTCGGTTACAGTATGCAAGATTTAGATTCCCTACTGGAGAACGAAGATCTCTGGCTAGAAAGTACGTGTATTGCATCCGAGAAAAAGAGAATATAAAAACAGGCTGCCATGCCACGACTTATGTCACATGTAATTGAACAGATTCCGTGGAAGGAACTCAATGACCATATAGAAACCGTGGATCATTACCATCAATTATTACAAGAACTGTATCCAATCAATTTGGGTCGACAAGTAGTGTGTGTCTTAGTGACTTGTTTTCTGGGATTTCGTTTACCAGCCGATTCCTTGTGGACTCTTTACGAACAGTACTTACCACCCAATGGCCTTAAATGGTCACGAAAGACTCCTTTTGCTCAAAACCTTGCGGTTTCATCTGGATACTTCTCGACCTCTACGGGAAAAAAAGATTCGTCAACTTTTAGCTACCGAAGACGTGTATGACGATGTGTGTGTAGCATGTGACTTACACCCCCATTGGACAGATGTCCGTGCCTGGAAAGAATGGGATTTTGAGGCTTGGACCCAAGAAGTGGCCCAGTATGCACGAGAGTTGTTCAAGGAAAAAAGTTACTTTTCAACCTGTGTTAGTGACAGTGCCAGAAGAGCCTATCACCCAGGACATTACAGTCGTGGACATGCCTGAAAGACCCTTTCGGGAGGACACTTGTTTCACCTTACCCCCTATAGAACTGGTCAGAACATTACCCAAAACATGTTGTACAGACACTTGTGTTTATTCCACGTTGATGGTTATCATGTGCCTTTTATCGTTGTACCTAAGCCTTTGGCTTTTATGTATTTTTGTCTTTCGTGTTCATGTTTAAAACATTCAATAAACGTGTCCTGAAAAAAGTATATAAACTCTTGTCTTGTCTGTTTTCGTGTCACAAGTGACATTCCTGACACTATGGCTACCTCTGCTGTCTCTGCTCCCTCTTCCTCTACTGTCAAAGTCATCTACGAACACTTAGATCGTGCCAGTTGGGAGGCTTTGTATCTTCGCCATCCCTTTAACATGCTCATTGCTGGACCTAGCGGTTCAGGCAAAACCGAATTCGTCAAACGTTTGATCGAACATAAACATTTGATCGATCGTCCACCTCAACGCATCGTGTGGTGTTACAAAGAGTGGCAATCGGCGTACAGCCTCTTGCGAGAAAGTCAAGGCGATTCCATCGTGTTTGTGGAAGGCATTCCTAAAGAAGACGACGGCATCGTCTCTGACTCCCGTCAAACCAATTTGGTCATTTTCGACATGTTAGGAGAAGACGAAGAACAAATTAAACTGTGGTTCACGCGCAAAGGGCATCATCGTAATGCCAGTGTCGTTTACATCACTCAAAAGTTGTTTCAACAAAGTAAAGCCCATCGCACCATCAGTCTCAATGCACATTACGTGGTCTTGTTTAAAAGCCCTCGAGATAAATCGCAAGTGCAAGTCTTAGCCAAACAGTTAGGAACGCCTTGGCTGACTCAGGCGTACGACGATGCCACTCAAACTCCACACGCCTATTTACTCGTCGATTTGAAACCTACAACCCCTGATGATATGCGATTTCGTACCCACTTGTTTCACCACTGGTGCGAAGACGGAGGGCCTGTGCTGTACACGTCTACTTCCTCGACTTAATTTCATTCCACAAAAAAAATCTATAAAAACCTCAGACACTTTTCGTCTGTCTCACACAGTTTGAAAATGACGTCCCTTCAGTCGCATCTTCCCGTCAAATTGATTCGTGCCTTGTAATGCATCAGTCGAGAAATAAATCCACAAACACGAGCTCGTGTCTTAGAAGCTAGTCTCAAAGAAGTCTTACGATGGTCCACAGTGACAGAACGTCAATTACTACAAGGGATCATTCAGATTCCTCATTAAACCAAACGCTTTTTTGACCCAACTGGCCGATCCTCGCATCGACACTCAAACCAAAAAACAAATCATTCTGAAATCTGGAGGGAGCGGTACTCTAGGAGGGGTCATCATTCGCTCTCTCTTAAGATGGGATCCTAATGCCCCCAAACTTCTCCCCAAGAAAAAATTCAAACGAAGCTCCAAGAAGAAAAAGACCAGGTCCCCAAGGAGAACTTCTCCAATGGCGGGACCCTCCTCTTACCAGACACCACCCCGGAAAAAGAAAAGAAGCCCCCAGAAAAAGAAACAGAGAAAAAGTCCCCAGAAAAAGAAAAGTCCACAGAATAAAACTAGTCGCAAGAGAGGCACTTCAGCCAGGACGCAACCTTACACTCGCAAACCACGACCTGCACAGGCGGTGAGCGCGTCTCCGGTAGCCTCAGGTTCATTCACTTCTCCGTTGATGACACCAAGAACTCAAGAGTACTTGGAGACGTTGATCACACCAAGAACTTCTCCGTTGATGACCCCAAGAACTTCCCCAGTGGCAGGACCCTCCAATTTAGTGACAGTGGCTGCTGCTCACAAAGTACCTTCTCCCAAAATCAAAGTTCAAGAAAGATTGGGCATGTTACAAAGTTTACTGGATTTGTCCAAGCAAGAACTGGCTCGATTTAGTCCGTTGCGTACCCCTGCACGACGTGTCATGCCTGTCCTCAAATTGATACGTCGTAAAGACAACCAGTGGCGACGCGTTCCAGTATAAAAAAAGCCTGTGACCGAGTAGGGGTATCAGTCTTTTGGTGCTCCTGAAGATTCAAAGATGTCACCTTCGAAAAAACATCCCTCTTCTAAACAACCCCAAGGAAAGAAAAGGAAAGGACTGCCACCACGTTTAGTCAAACATGGGGACATGTTATCTGTCCTGTCCAAAGCTTCTCCACCCCTACGAAAAAAACTCATTCAATCAGCTTCCAAAGAAGTCATCGATACCGTGTGCGAATGTTGTTTGAACGTGTTGAAAGGCACGATCTCTTTGTCCAAACACCAGAAACAATGCTTAGGCAAACATCGTCACGTTCTTTGCCAAATGGTTCAAAAGAAAATTCCCATTCGTCAAAAGAAGAAGATGTTGGTCCAACGTGGAGGCATTTTACCCCTCTTGTTAGGCCCATTGCTGAAAGGAGTCTTGGGAACCATGTTGGGAGGACTGGTGGGAGCAAGATAAAGAGGCCCTCTGAAGTCCCAAGATCTCAGAATCGACCACTGACAACCCCATGGAAGGACGAAAACTAGCTTTAGTGCCTTACAAACGATGGATGGAATACCATCGTTGGCAAGAACAACGCACCCCGCATTTGCCTCCCAATCCCAATTTGAGCGAGATGTCCCAGTTACAACACGAATTGCAGTCCTTGATGGATCGCCAAGATTTGTCCGAAACAGAAAAATCGCAAAAGTACGGTCAACTCTTGCAACGACTGCAACTCTTTCACCAGAAAGCTTTAGACGAAACAGCTCTTCCCACTCTGAAAGATTTTAAGACCTTGATGAAAAGTCCAGCACCATCATCACTACCACCACCACCAGCACTTCTACCATCCCCAGGGGTCACCAGATATGATACCCCACGAAGACCTGAGGAAGAAGAGATGCGAGAAGTGTTTCAAATACCGTCAGCTGCTCCCATTTCAAGTAAGATTGCAGCATACTTGTTGACCCCGTCCCCCACACCACAACGAGAAGAAATGAAAGCTTGGGTTAAAAAAATGATGTTCACTCCTCCTTCGACAGAAGTGAAAAAGAAAGAAGGGAAACCAGAAGTGAAAAAAGAAAAGAAGACCAAAGCGATTCCATTGCCACCTCCATCACCACCACTACCTTCCACTTCTACTCCCGTAGCCCATCGGACACGTAAATCCGTTTCTAAACCACCCTTTCGTCCCACCCAAAGTAACATCACCGAAGAGTGGGTGACTTATTAACACACAAAAAATGGAAAAAGTCTTAGCCAGCATTTACTACGGCCCTCCCATCCTGCAGTTACGCAGGAGTTCAAAAATTGTATCGTGCTGCCAAAAGTCGACTGAAAAGTCTCCGTTTACCTCAAGTGCAACGATGGTTACAAGAACAAGTTACTTACACTTTACACAAACCCATTCGACGCAAGTTTTCCAGAAGTCGCACCCGAGTGGAAGGCATCGATGATCAATGGCAAGCCGATTTAGCCGATGTCTCTCATTTGGCCAGCTACAATCGTGGCTACAAATATTTATTTTGTGCCATCGACGTCTTTTCGAAATTTGCCTGGGTCGTACCCTTGACTTCCAAATCGAGCAGCGAGTTAGTGCGAGCCCTGCAACGGGTATTGAAACAAAGCGGTCGTCACCCTCTTCGATGGCAAACGGACAAAGGTACCGAATTTCTGAACCAAGCTTTCCAAAAAGAATTAAAGAAACGTGACATTCATTTTTTTACCACCGAGAATCCTGAAACCAAAGCCAGCATCGTGGAACGTTTACAACGCACTTTGAAAGAACGCATGTGGAAATATTTTACGCATCACCACACTCTGAAGTACATCGACATCTTACCGCACCTGGTGCAAGCGTACAACCAATCTTACCATCGAAGCATCGGACGTGCCCCGCAAGAAGTGACTCCCGACAACGAAGTGCTGTTGTTTGAGCGCCTGTTTGGTACGTCCCCGACGAGGGCTGTCCCCAAGAAACGTGGAGAGTTGACCGTAGGAGATTGGGTGCGCATTGGCAAAACCAAACGCACTTTCGACAAAGGTTACTTACCTAACTGGACGACCGAATTGTTTCGAGTCACTGGACGAGTGCATGGCCGTCATCCTGCCGTCTATAAATTGGAAGACATGAACGGAGAAGTGCTCAAAGGAACGTTTTATTTGCCCGAGTTCCAACGTGTGACCAAAAAAGAAGACGACGTGTACGACATCGAAAGCATTCTCGAACGCAGAACCCGTAAAGTGGGCAAACGACGTGTCAAAGAAGTCAAAGGACGTTGGAAAGGATATCCACTCAGTTTTGATTCTTGGATCGATGCTTCGCAAGTCATCGACTATAAAAAGAAGTGACCATCATGCCCTTTCACACAGACGCAGCTACGTCGACCACTCCTTCACCCAGTTCTTCTCTGCAAGATTTACCAAAACAACCCTTGTGGGTGTGGTGTGGAGAACGTGTGCCTAAAACGCAAATCGTCTTTTTCTGCCAAATCTTCGTGGTGTATTGTGTCATCGGGGCAACCATTGCCAATTTGAGTTTGCAACAAGGAGACAAACAATTGTGGACCATTTTATTGAGCAGTTGCATCGGTTACCTGCTTCCCAATCCCTCCGTGAAATTCTCCTCGAAAGGGAACCAGGGAACCTTGTGTCCAGTGCCAGTGCCAGTCACCACTCCAATAACAACAACAACCCCATTTTGGGCGGAGACACGCCTCTGACGTCCAGTAACCCCTCGAACAGCCACAGAACTCTGGAATTATGAGTCACCAAAACCAATTGTACTTAACCTTACCCAGTGACAGTTCCATGGAGGTGTTTCCCCACAACACGTTGTGCTGTTACACGGCCAAATTACCTCAGGCCATCCCATTAGATCACGAAGCCCATTGGGAAATGGCTTTGGTAGAAATGATTTACCCAACACAAATCAAAAACATCACTGAAACTCTAAACAGTTTTGAGGTCGAAATTCTGGACCCAACAGTGCAGCAAACCATGATGACCACTCATCAACATAAATCACTTCCGAAGACCCCAATACCCCGTAGCAGCAGTGACACTTCTCCTCCTTTTTACGTTTATGAATTTAAAATTAACCCAGGCAATTATTTTAGTGGTCAACATCTGGTGTAGGCAATCGCTGACAAATTCTATGCAGCATTTGACAAAGTTCTGACCACACTAAAAAACGTGTCACCATTGAGTACCACAAACTGTTTCATCGTCTACTCATCAAATTTGAAAGTGAGGAAAAAAGGATACGTATTAAATTTTGCCCTGAATTGTATGACATTCTGGGTGGAGACCTCAATATGGTCACAGACAAAAAGACCAAAAAGATTGAGAAAGCAGACATTGACAACAACGGGCATTTTGCGAGGTATTTTCGTTTCCCGGTAGAACTGAACCAGGGACTGAATTTGATCTTCGTGTACTCCGATGTGGTGGAGTACAACGTGGTGGGACACACCTCCGTGCCGTTACTGCGTGTCATTCCTTTCAATGTAAATTCTGCCACGAACACTGACGAGGAAGGTGGAAACACTTATCACGTCCACCGCGAATATGTACATCCTCATTATTTACCTGTCAACAAGTCTTATTTGGACACGGTCAACATTGCTATAAAAGGAGACCTGGGACAAAGTATTTCATTCACCAAAGGAAAAGTCACGGTGAAACTCCATTTTCGAAAACGGTTCTCTCACGACTCGTAAGTCATGTATCCAGTGTACCGAGGGGTTGCACGACAGCGAGGACACGGTTTAGGAGATATGTTGAAGTCAGCCTTTCGTTCGGTGGCTCCAGTGTTGAAACCGATGGCGACACGCGGATTGCATGCCTTGAAAGATGCGGCATTGACACAAGGCAAAGAATTTCTCCAAAATGTCATCATCGACAAACAAAACCCTAAAGAAGCCTTCATGAGGGCAAGCAAAAATGTCTTGCTGCAAACGGGCAAAGATCTATAAATGCCCTGCACGCTACCGAGTCAGGCATTCAGCAAGGACAAGGCAGAAAGAGACGACGAAGAAAACACCCTTTCACCAGACTTCAAACCTCTAAAGCTAGAAAGACAAAGAAAAGAAGAACCGTTCGAGACTTAGACGTTTTTGATTATTAAGACACAGCAACAAAAAAATGATGCACCGAGAGTCTTGCGCCTGTTCCAAGTCGGAACTGGATCTGTTTGCCATTCCCCCCACCATGATGACCATGGAAGAATCCCAGTGGGTGGAATTTCATCCCGTCTCCTCTTTGACGGATTCCGCTCCCATCGAGTTGAAATCAAAGGACAGCCCGAAGATTACATCGATCTGAACAGCAGTTACTTGTACTTGAAAGTCAAAGTTCTAGATAAGGGATGAGATTCTATAAGCGGTGAAGAGAAAGTAGCTCCCGTCAACAATTTCATGCATTCCTTGTTCAGCTCAGTGGACTTGTACTTGAATAACAAACTGGTCAGTAGCAGCATGGATACTTGCTCTTACCGTGCCTACCGGGAAAATCTCTTGACGTACGGAATAGATGCCAAGAACACCCATCTCAATGCTTGCGTGCTATGGGAACCTGACGAATCGGGCGATTTTGATTAAACAGGTATTAGTGATGAACCAAAAAAAAAAGCAGACATCAATGAGGGATTTGTAGAACGAAGAAACAAAATATTAAATGGAAAGAGTTTAGAACTGATGGATCGTTTGCATTTGGACATGTGGTTGCAAGAGAAATATTTGCTGAACGGTTCGCTTGGGACTGAATCGTAGCAGTGCTGCTTTCCATTTGTTGGCTGATGCTGATGCTACTACTGGTGGCAATCATAAAAGCAAAATAGAGGAGTCAAACTCTACGTACGACGCGTGGAAGTGTTACCTAAAGTGGGAAATGACATTAGTAACACTTTGAGCAGAACGACCGCCAAGTATCCCATACGACGCGTGGAAATGAAAACGTTCACCATTTCCACTAACCATCATTCCAGGATCGAAGATCATCAGTTTCAAGGACAGTTACCCAAGCGTTTAATCCTTGGTATGGTCAAGAATTCAGCCTTCAACGGAGCCTTCAGTGAAAATCCTTTTAAGTTTAAACACTTTAAGGTGAAGAAAATCAAAGTCAGTCGCGATGGCAAGACTTTGTGTACCAGACCTTTCTAACCGGACTTTATCCAGAACAATTACTTGAGATCGTATTTGTCCCTGTACGAAGCCAACGATGAGTTAGGGACCAACACCAGTCATGGAATTACGTACGAAGATTACGCAGGAGGCTATGCTTTGTGGGCCTTCGATTTCACTCCAGACCAAGGCAGCGACGAGGGACATTTCCACCCTATAAAATCTGGCCAGATTCGTGTGGAACTTCAGTTTGCAGAACCACTGGACAAGACAGTGAACGTCATCCTGTATGCAGAATTCGATAATACCATAGAAATCAACAGTTTGAGAGAAGTCATTCTAGATTATTAGAAGCTATGGAAGACTGTTATCCCTCTTTACCTAGTGGAGAAACTTTAGACATGGAATGTGAGGAGACCGTGGAAGAAGAAGAATAATTCCAAGACGAAGAAGTTATCATGATGAAGTCGAGATGGCCAGGACAAGAATCCCATTTAGTCTCCTGTTTTGCAACATTCCTGTCAGATGTAATGAAAGAATTGATCAAGGAAGAGTGCTATGGATGTCACAACGATCATCCCAGTCAAATTCAACACTACAAATGTCTGATGTTGAGCCAAGAAGAAAAATTGGACGAATATCTGGACAAAGCTTGGGGTGTCATCGAGATAGAATTCGTGTTGAACGAGTGGTATAAAGGCTTGGATAAACATTCTTCTCCTCCATTAACGTCTCTGGAGCGCCGTCGCATCGAATCTCTCTTTGACCAGAATAAGAAGTCGGAGCCAAACGCCTTTTACTTGTCAGACATTTTCAAGCAAAAAGTCAGGATCGAATTGGTGACTTATCATTACCTGTGAAGAAAAAAACAACACAAATAAATGGATACGTGGGAACTTTATTACCTTTTGAACCACAGTTCGTACACGGCTTCTTGGAATCCTGTCGTCTGTGCTAAAGATGAACTCCCTCATCGCAAACCTCAAGACCATCTAGCTTATGTGATCAACACGGACGACAGTCATCTCCCAGGAACCCACTGGGTAACCGTCTACTTTCCTCAAGAAGGATGTGTGGAATATTTCGATTCGTACGGATTGCCTCCTTTGGAAGACGATATCATTGACTTTATGAGAAGAAATGCTCAGACCACCCGATTCAATAATGTGAAATTACAAGGCACAGATTCCTTGGTGTGTGGACAATATTGTGTGTATTTTCTGCATCATCGCGGCCTGGGCTATTCCTTAGAACATTTAGTGACTCATTTTGATCCTCCTTCTTCTTCTAGAAACGTTGTGAAAGTAGATCAATGGTTTTGTGACCATTATGCTTATCTTTTGTCTGTAGCTAGGAAACGTAGTGTCCATCAATGGCCTAATGACCTCAAACAGTGGAAATCACAATTTCATTCACAAGATTGTCAGCCCTGTTTAAAGTAGATTGTTAATTGAAAAAATGTTTGAGATTTGAATAAAAAGTTTGATGTTATATTGTTGGATTATTGTTAAAAATGTTAGAGTTGTTGTTTAGTGTTAAGTGATTTTGAATAAAAATGTTGTGTTTTTGAAAAAAAAATGCCTTTGTCTTTTGTTTAGCTATAAGAATGTTGATTCATGAGCTTTGACTTCTCTCTATCTCTCGCATGACACTTATTAAACGTTCAGGCTCGAAAACCGTGTAGTTATGTTTTCCTTCACGTCCACGCTTTGACTTTAAGAACCGGGGTAATTTCCAGTCAAACCATTCATTGTCGACTCATCCTCCTACGAAGATGTGCTCCAAACTAGCTAAGGTAAACGAAGCCTACGTGAATTTGCATAGGGTCAGACACAGTCTGATACCGAAGCCTGAAGAGATAGAGAATGTGAGAATGTTAAAAGTGACTGATGACCTGATAGAAGAGCTCTTCAGAGAAGAAGTGAACAGGGAGAAAGAAGAATGGACAGAGAAGTACAGACTTCAGAGACAGCAGCAACAGCAACAACAACAGCAGCAGCAGCAACCTGAACCTGACAGAGGCTTTGTCGATTGTCGTATCGACACCAAAGAGTTCTTCTTCTCTTTCCGAAGAAGCAGACCTATCGTCAGAAAGTCTATCATCAGAGGACGTCGCATTCTTAGAAACTAAAAGATTGCCATAGCAAACAAAAAACAGCCCTTTTCAGGGCTACCCAACACTCTAGAAAAGAAATAACAATCGATTTGCCAATGTGTGTATGTATAGTAGTGTGAATATAAATACTGACTCTTTTGCTGTGTGAGTGTATGTGTTTGTGTTGATAATAGATCATGATCATGTTTTTCGCTGTTTGACGTACGTGGAGAGTAGATTTTGGGTTTGATTTGATTGCTTTGCGTATGTGAATAGTATATTGAAGTGATTAATGAAAATTTTTAAATCAGTAATGGGCAGTATAAAAAAGTGAGTGCGTGTTTCTTTCAGGTCTGCGCGTTGGTTGGTCATGATCTAGGTAATATAACTTTTGTTTTAGGGGGATGTTTTCCTTCACGTCCGCGCTTTAACTATAAATTGAAAATCGCTTGGCAGTCTAGCTACCCTGTTCATTCGTTAACAAGACAATGAATACCAGAATTGTAAAGCTTCTAGAACTCCAGATGCACCTGGAATATGCCAGGCGCATGCTAAATGAACTGGCCTCGGAGGCCATTGTCGAAGAGGGAAGGATGAAAGAGGAGGAGGAAAGAAGAAAAAAGGAAGAGGAGGAAAAGGAGAGAGGAAATTTCAGAATCCCAGAAACAGAAAATTGGGATTTTGAAGCCACTTATCCCGCCTCTGCACTCCCAAGAAAAAAGGTAAAAGGAGACTGGGGAAGAAGATGTGTGTGTGGTGCCAGGCCTTTAAGGTGTCATCATTAACCAGGTGTCACTGGAGTTCAAAAAAAAAAACAAACAGCCCTTTTCAGGGTTACCCAAACCTTTAGAAAAGAAATAACAATCGATTTGCCAATGTGTGTAGGTAGAGTAGTGTGAATATAAACACTGACTCTTTTGTATAGTGTTTGTGTTTGTGTTTGTAAGCGCTCACGTACGTTTGTGTGAATAGTAGATTTGGGGTTTAATTTTAATGCTTTGCGTGTGTGAATAGTAGATTTTGGGTTTGTTTATTGCTGCTTCACGTATGTGAATAGTAGATCATATGAAATGAGAAAAGTAGGGGTTGTTTTCCTTCACGTCCGCGCGTTTTAAGTGATAATCTAGGTAAGATCAATTTTGTTTTAGGGGATGTTTTCCATCACGTCCGCGCTTTCACTATAAGAACCCACAGTATTCGTCGTTCAAACCATTCTACAAAGAATAAAAAAGAAGATGGCTTCAAACCAACTTGATAAAATAAAAACATTGCAAGTCGTCCTGGACAATTTGGGTATGATGGAGCAAATTTTGGTTAACATAAACGAGGATCACTATTCTTATAGTCCCCATCGTGTGAAGATGGAGATCAACAATTTAAGAAAAGTAAAGGAAATGATCAGTGCTCTGATGAAAGAAATAAAGGAGGAGAAGGAGGATGAAGAGGAAAGGATAAGGATGAGAGTATGGAACGAGAAAATTGAAAAGGAAGAAGAAAGTGAGAAGAGGAAGAAAGAAGAGGAGGAGGAGAAGAAGAAAGAATAGAAAAAGAAGGAAGAAAAGAAAGAAAAGAAGAGAAAGAGTGTAGGACAGAAAATAAGAAGCTGGTGGAGAAATAGAAGAAATTAAAAGAAGAAGACGAAACCCAAAGGCCCTTCTCAGGGCCACTCATAGGTCTCGAAAAGATCTTGACTTTCAATTGCCTAACCCATTTTTTTTATTTTTTTTGTTTAAAAAATAAAAAAAAATAGAGACCCTCCCTGTTTCAATTTCCCATGTTAAATTCCCCTTGTCCCTAGACAGACCCAAACTATAGTTCCATGTTAAATTCCCCTTGTCCCTAGACAGACCCAAACTATTGTTCCATGTTAAATTCCCCTTGTCCCTAGACAGACCAACACTCCAATCCCCATGTTAAAGTCCCCTTGTCCCTAGAGTAACCCACGATTTTTCTCCATGTTAAATTGCCATTGTCCCCAGAGTGACCCAAGTGGTCCTGTAATGGTAATTCCCATTATCCCTAGGGTGACCCCATTCACTACTTATATATATATATATATATATATATATATATATATATATAGAGAGAGAGAGAGAGAGAGAGAGAGAGAGAGAGAGAGAGAGAGAGAGAGATAGATAGATAGATAGATAGATAGATAGATATCATTCTCTCTCTCTCTCTTTCACGACACACCCAAAACAGCTTATGATTTTATGTGTGGTGATCTATCATCATCATCATCAATCACATGACCTAGTGTGCTCATCGAGGCACTGTGCTGCTGAACATCTGACCAGTTCCCACCATTTGTCTCGATCATGTGCCAATGCTCGTGTCTCCGCAAAACGTTTCCTGGTCCATTCTGTGATGTCGTCAGTCCACTTTTTTCTCTATTTACCTCTCATTCTGCCATCCTGGCCGCTGCCCTGCAGGACTGTTGTGTATAGACTGCTGGGTCTAGTGACATGACCATACCATTTCAGCTTTCTCTTTTTGACGGTGGTGAGGAGATCCTCATATTGGCTTACTTCGCGCCTGATGGTATTACGCACTTCTTCTTTTGTGATGTGGTCCATGTAAGAGATGCCAAGGATGGTTATGTAGCATCTCATTTCAAGTGATTGGATTCTTCGTTGTAATTCTGCTGTCAGGGTCCATGCCTCACATGAGTACAAAAAGACTGAGATGACTAGAGCTCGCAATAGTCTGATTTTAGTTTTCAGTCAGATATTCTTATCTCTCCAGATGTGCCTTATCTTTGACATAGCTGCCATTGTTTGTGCTGCTCTTGACAAAATTTCTGCTTTTGATCCCTCTTCAGTGATTATGGAACCAAGATATTTGAACTGGCTCAATGTTTCCAATTCATGTCCTCTGACTTTAATCTTGGCAGAGATTTGTTTGCCACTATTTGTCATTAGCTTTGCCTTCTCAGCGCTTATCTCCATGTCAAATCTGGAAGATGTTTCATCCAGGTTCTTCACTAAGGTGGCAAGCTCGTCTTCACTGCCTGCCAGCCCATCAATGTCGTCTGCAAAGAAGAGGTTGGTGATGTTACGCCCTCCAATGTTAACTGTCCCACAGTGGTTTTCCAGAGCTTCGCTCATGATGCGTAGATGTTGAAAAAGCGTGGGTGACAGTAGACAGCCTTGACGCACTCCCACTGTTGTCTGGAAACAGTCCCCCACATAACCTTGGGTAATTACTGCACTGGTAGCCTTGGCGTACAGCTGCTTGATGGTATTGGTTAACTTTTGACCCATGTTATACTTCTTCATTGTGGCCCACAATGCCTCATGCCACAGTCTGTCAAAGACCTTTTTGAAATCTATGAACACATGATAGATGTCTTGTTGGTGTTGCGAGTACTTTTCGCACAGAACCCTGAGATTGAATATTTGTTCTGTTGTGCTTCTTCCACTCCGAAACCCGGCCGGTTCTTCAGCGATTATTTCCTCTGCTTGTGGTTTCAGTCTCTTCAATATGATGTTCAGCATTACCTTATTAGCATGGCTGATCACACTGATAGTTCTGTAATTTTGGCACAGCTGGAGATTGCCTTTTTTGGGAAGTGTTATAATCATTGACAGGGTCCATTGTGTTGGCCATTCACCTGTCTGCCAGATCTTGTTGCAGAGTTTTGTTAGTAGCTCTTTCACTGACTCTCCCCCATTCTTGATAGGTTCAGCTGGGATGTTGTCTACTCCAGCTGCCTTCCATTCTTCAGTGCTCTTATTGCTGACTCCACCTCTTCTTTGAGGATGGGGAAGTCATCATCATTTGAGGAATTTGGAACTTCAAGCACCTCTGATGGTTGTAGAGTTCTTTGCAATACTCAGTCCATCTTTCTGCAATGTCACTCGATTCTGTGAGGCATTTTCCATTTTTGTCTTGAATGGTACTGACTCTTGATTGTTTCTGTCTGGTGAGGTCTTTCACAATTTGGAATGCCTTTTTGCTGTTATTCTTTATCAGACTGTTCTCCATTTCTGTGCATTTTTGTCCAATCCAATTTTATTTTGCTTTGCTCAAGATTTTTTCTGATATTCTTGTTTATTTCTCGGTACTCCATTGCCCCTGTTGTGTGTCTGGGGTTTATGAGTTCTCTTCGGGCATCACACAACTTCAGAATCTCATCTGTAACCCAGGGTTTTTTCTTCAGGCGATGGAGGCCAATGATGTCCTTGGCAGCTGCTGTCATGACTGTGTTGAAGGTGTCTGCCATCTCATTGACATCACCATCCATCACAAGGAGTGGAGCAAATTTTCCTCCAATTGTGGCTTGGAATGACTTGCAGATGTTAGGGTCCTTCAGTTGTTCAAGGTTGAATTTGAGCCTGATGTTCTTTGGCTTGTTAATTTTCTTCAGCCTCAATCGGAAGTTCATAATCACGAGGTCGTGATCACTCCCAACATCAACACCTGGGAATGTCCTTGTTTTTGCTCTATTGATGCCAGATCGGTAACGGTTTTGAACCAGTATGTAGTCGATCTGGTTGTGATGGGTTCCATTTGGTGAGTGCCATGTCCAGCATCGTGATGCTTTATGTTGTCCCAGGGTGTTGGCAAGTACCAAGTTGTTGTAGCTTGCGAACTCGAGCAGCCGTCTCCCTCTTTCATTGGTAAACTCATTGCAAGAAGGTCCACAATGTACTTCCCAGTCTTTTAGAGCATCTTTGCCAACTTTGGCATTCCAGTCTCCTTGGACGATGGGGATATCTTTTTTTACTGACCATGTTTGTAATATCCTGTAGTTTGTTGTAAAACTCCTCTATTTCTTCATCATCATGAACGGTAGTTGGAGCACAGACTTGGATAATTGTGATGTTAAAGGGAGATGTTTTCAGACGAATGGAAATGATTCTGCTAGATATGGGGCAGCATTCAAGCACAGATCCCTTAATGGACTTGTCACACTCTCCACTATAGAATAATATATGCCCATCTTCGGTTTGGTGTTCTCCTAGGGATTTCCATCTAACTTCACAGAGTCCCAGAATGTGCCATGTGTAGTGTTCCAGCTCATGTGTCAACTCTTGGAGTCTTCCAATTTGCGCCAGAATTCTAATGTTCCAGGTGGCGATGGCAATGTTGTCTCTCGCTCTGATTTTATGCATAGTGCCAGTAGTACACTTGTCACCTCCGTCCTGCTGGGCAACGGCAAGCGCGGTCCTTGTTGACCCGGGCCACGACTGATCCGGTATTGTAAGCTCAGATTTCTCCAGCATTATCAGTGTGTCTTGGGCAAAAGTCGTCTGGCGGAGCCCATCCCTCTCCAGACCAAGGAGTTGCCAGAAGGGGATGAAGTACATCGTCCAGCTGCCTTAGGGTCTCCACTCCGGATTTTCCTATAGGGTTTACTCCCTTAGCCTTTGGCTAACCAAAGGCGACCTGCAAGGAAGCAGGAGACTCTTGGATGGGCGGGTGCGTCCATTTCCCGAGCAGATAAAGCATCTGCCACTGCCCATAACCTCTTTTAATCTGTTATTAAACTGAACCCTTGACAATGAATACATCTGGCAAGTTGCATGACTGTACATACAACAGTTTCAGAAAAACTGAGCTAAATTCATATACAAATGTGACAGAGAAACTAAATACAAAAGCTTAACACTGATATCTAGGCCAATAAGAACGATATTGCTATCGGAAAATTGATCCCTCGATATGTCAATACTTTGAAGACAAGACAAAAATTGAGCCTCTAATAACTGATGCTATCATATATGCTCAATGCCCAAAGAAAAGAGTTTTTTTTTTTAAACATGAAAAGACAAATGAGTTTTTGATGTAATTATTGGGTTATAATATAATAATAATAATAATACTTAGTATTATTATTGTTGTTGTTATTATTATTCTTATCATTGTTATTATTATTATTTATTATTATAAATTCGTTATAGTAGAGCGACTAAACATGCAGAGTATTTTCAAGAATTTAGTGCAACTGCTTAATTTGCATTAGTTCTGTTTAATGTAGAACCATGCTCAAAGACACCATTATAGTGTAATTACTCAGCAAGACATTTCCTATACGTGTTTTAATGGACTTTTCCAACTTAATGACACACATTGTCGGAACATGACTAAAAATGTGGCTTATTTATTTTTCAATTAATTTGCTTGATTCTTATGGATAGCACTATAAAGAAAGTGCTTTACATAATATTGTTATTATTATTATTATTATTATTATTATTATTATTATTATTATTATTATTATATTACAACTTCTACTGCTGCTATAAGTATTTACCCTTTGACCATGCAAACTCTGCTAAATGGCTTCCTCCTCCAATTAGGTGTATGGTGAAATTTTTATCACAGGAAACCATACATCTACATGGAATTTATGAAAGGTGACATCGTCTGTTCAGATATAGCGCTACCATTTAAGCATCCATGCTCTCTGAACCCGGTTTATGATTAGAAGAATGGAAAGTGTCATAGAGTGGTTGTATGACTGGTTTAACAGATGAACATCATTATGCTTAATTTGTAGATCACATTCAATAGGTAGTTGAAGAAGAGGAGCTTACCTTGAACTACAGCAATAGCAAGAGGTACTAGAGGGGTATTAGAGACATTCAAGTATTGGGTCAAACAATTCAAGAAACAAACACGATAGCTTTTATCGGCCAGCATGAACTTAATTGCATTCTCCTAAAAAGATCTTAGAGACGCAATTAATGTCAAAAGTGTGTAAAGCAACCAAGTAAAACATATACAGAGTTGTACTTTTTAAAATACATTTATTAAGAACAAATAGTCCCAGTTTCATAATTGCTAATGTATCCATGTGGTGGCATGCAATACAAAATTACCCACCAGGTCAGTCCAATCATGTTTCAATCTAAATAAAATTGGCTAAACACTGCATTCGGTGTTCCAAAGCTTTCAGATAAGAAATAGAAATCAGACAGGCAGACATTTACCACTTTTATTTTATCCTTGGATCAGAAAGTACGTTGCTAATAACTATTTCCTTAACTTGAGAAGACAAGATCGTAAATATGTGTGTATATATATATATATATATATATATATATATATATATATATCCATTGCGAGTGGCCGAGTGGTCTAAAGCGCTCTCCGTTCCTGATCAGTGCCATCTCACCTCTCTTTGCTTGGGTTCAAGTCTAGGATTTGGCCAATGTGGGTATGTGAGAAAGCTTGCCAGTAGCTTCTCGTGGGTCGGTGGTTCTTCCCTTGGTTTTTCCGGGTTCATCCTCCACCATTAATACTGGCCGCCATGCATATCCTATCATGTGCTGAAATATGAAACACAAAAATCCATTGACTCAGACCTGTTCCCTCATGGAGTTCACGTCCCTTTTTATTGCCTTTAACTATGGCCTCGATAGAGAGCGGAATAATACAAAAATTACACCATTGGTTAATTGTGAAGTACCCAGGAGAAACATAATAATTGCATCATCAATATGATAACACAAAATTTAATTTCAAAACGGCTTATATATATTAGGTACATCTTGCATATTAATCATCAGCATAGTTTTGTTGATTTCACCATACAATATGATTCAGTTCAATAGAGGCTTTTCATCGCGTAAAAGAACTTAGGGAAGGGCCTGGTGAGGTGATGATATGGCTAGGGCATTCTTTGCTATATTATTATCTGCAAATTCTGCTTTTATATCCAGTGAAGACCATTGTTTCTATTACGCAAATGCTCAGTATCCGAACGTGCCTGAAGAGTTTAAGGCCGTGATTAAGTCACCTTCAAGAATAATTGCTAGGAGAAAGACACTGATCTATGTTGATTCACTTCTTAAACACAATGTCGACGTAATCAGTCCAACAATCAATAGAATAAGTCGATATTAGCTGGATATTGCGAGATACTGAGTTGTAATTTCGAGTTATGGTCAACGTGATAAATCAATCTACTTGGCCCTAAAACTCCCTCGTACCAAAGTACAATATGCAGAATAGAAATAAATGAACGTTAGGTTGGGTGTATTGGAAAAGTGTAAATAAAGGTACAAATTACAGTGAACACGAACTGATTGGACACAAGTTAGGTCTTATTTCGCTAATTTGATAAGTAACATTTCGTAATAGTTTTTCATTATTATACAATTCAAAAAGCGTAGTCAGGGAAATGACCTGAGGACATTCTGATATCAATATCGACAAACTTTCTCTATATACCTGACTCTCTTCTTTTTATGTATATACTTGACTCTCTTATTTCTGTATGTACTTGAGTCTCTTCTTTCTATGTATACTTCAGTCTCTCTCTTCTCTAAATACTGAGTGTCTCCTTTCTGTATATACTAGAGTCTCTCCTTTCTGTATATACTTGACTCTCATTTTTTCTGTATATACTTGACTCTTTTTTCTGTATGTACTTGACTCTCTCCTTTCTATATATACTTGAGTCTCTCCTTTCTGTATAGACTCGACTCTTTCATTTCTGAATAAACTTGACTCTCCTTTGTGTATTTACTTGACTCTCTCCTTTCTGTATATACTTGAATCTCTCCTCTCTGTAAGCGAGTACTGGAATACTATCTTAGTTATTATATCTTTGTGTTTTCCTCCGTCGCCATTAATGTTTTGAAACCCCAAATTTAAATAAAATAGCCAAGAAAGACCAATACTGCCACTCAGAAACAAAACTCGCAAATATTCTCATATCCAAAACCACCAGAATGGTGAATGGGGGCGATTCAGCGACAAGGGGACTTTAATGTTAAAATAGGCACCCGGAACTTTGGCGACAATGGAAATTTAACATGGGGAGCATAGGATATGCATTATAGCGACAAGGGGAATTTAACATGGGGAATACAGGACCGACACTATAGCGACAAGGGGAATTTAACAGGAGAAATGTAACATGGATGGGTCTGTATAGGGACAATGGGAATTGAACATGGGTGATTTAGTTAATATAGACAAGGCGTACATTATACATATACCCCATTTAAAAAATAAAAAATTTTTTGAAGGGGTTAGGCAAGAAAGTCAATTTCGTTTCCAGACGTATGAATGGCCCTGAAAAGAGCCTTTGGGTTTATGTTAACCTTATTCCATGTTAACATAAAGGGCAATGCTTAGGTCTTCTTCTTTTCCTTAAACTTTGTCTCACTTCTGGGCCGTAAATTCAAACCCTCTTTAAACAACCTTGCCTCTCCACGTAGATTCTTTCTACGACGAACCATGGAAGACTTGTACCATCACACTTGTCAGCGACGTTTGAAGTTAGAACAGTAAGGATACCATGTGGTGGAAATGTGGGAACACGCGTATGATAACCGTTTGAAAATCGATCTCGAGTTTAAACGCATCGTGGAATGTTACCAGTGGGTGGACCCCCTGAACCCGAGGGATAGTTGTACGGAGGAAGGACCAATGCCATCTGTATGCTGTATCAAGCCGACGAAGAGAAGGGAGAAGAAATCAAATATTTGGACGTGTGTTACCCGTATCCTTACGTGTGCAAATATTGTCGCTTTTCCTGCAGGGCACCCGCAATTGCTGACGGAACACATTAACTTGGGCCACTTTCGACAGTACGAAGGTTTGATTAAATTTAAAGTCTTGCCTCCCGCGGACTTGTACCATCACGTGTTACCTCACCATTGTCAAGGCAAGCTGATGTTTCCCTTGTGTCGTACTTGTGCCGAAACGTGCAACCAAGATCAGCCTTGTCAACACACCGAGGAAGAACGCGCCTTGACGGGGACGTGGGTTAGCGTGGAATTGTTCATAGCTCTCGACATGGGATACCAACTGTTAGAAGTGTACGAAATTTGCCACTTTCCCAAGACACAAAAAAACCACAAGGGTGACCCAAGTCAGAAAGGCATTTTCGCAGACTACGTGGATGCCTTTTTGACACTGAAACAAGAACCAAGTGGCTATCCTTCCTGGTGACACACTCCCGAATACGAAAAGACATTCAAAGAGAAATACTGAGAACAACAAGGCATCACTTTGGACCACATCGAGAAAAACGAAGGCAGGCGATCGTTTGCCAAAGTGATGTTAAATTGTTTGTGGGGTAAAATGGCACAACGACCGTGTTTACCCAAGACTGAGTATTTGACAGAACCTTCCCGCTACTTCCAGATCATTCACGACAAAACTAAATTCATGAAACACGTGGACGTCGTTCGTGAGAATTTGATCTTGGTCACTTACGGAGAAGATCTGGACTTTCTAGAAGCCGACGCATTTGGAAATGTCATCATTGCGGCTTACGTGACAGCCCATGCTCGCTTAAAATTGTACGAAGCTTTAGAACTGTTAGGGGAACGCGTCCTGTACTTTGACACGGACAGTTGCATTTACATCCATCACCCGAGTCAACAGCACCCTGACATCGAAGGAGACCGTTTAGGAGCCTGGACAGACGAGCACCCCGACGACAAGATTCTAAGTTTCGCTAGCGGCGGTCCTAAAAATTACGGCTACGAATACCGGGACAAACAAGGAGAAGTACACACGACGTGTAAAGTGAAAGGATTGACTCTGAATTATCGTACCAGTCGAGTGGTGAACTTTGGCGTATTGAAAGAAGCCTTGCAATCTGGAGATGGAAACTTTAAAGTGACCACCTGTGAACCGAACAAGATTGTACGTTTACCCACTCAACAAATCGTCAGTCGACCCTTGGAAAAAGTCTATCAAATCGTGTACCAGAAGCGAGTGCGTCTTCCCAATCACTTTTACTTTGCCGTATGGACATGTTTGTATAAAACATTGGTTGTAAGAGGATAGCCACTCACTAGAAGACATAACTAGACATAAAAAGGAACGATGTACAAGTTTGAGACTTCATTTCGACTAGTATAAAAAGTGACATTATGGAAGATCAATACTTCATTGTGACTGCCAAGACCAAGCGAACAAGATGAATCCTTTGAAAAAGACATCATTCAAGTCTGGGGATTGTAAAAAAATTGTACCTTCCCATAGTGTGACTAAAATTGGATGGATAAGACTCATGTATTGCGACGGAAAATGTCCGGAAGGAAACTGTAACTGTCCATGCGGTTACCATTCTAATTGCGTAAAGCAGTTTGCAGACGAGTGCGATTGTGAGCCTTGATGTACGCTTTGACCTTAGTGATGCCGTAAAGCATCATGGGAACATTGTTCTCGCTACCCCTATCATGGAAAGTGATGCTGTACGTGTCAAACCTTACGGATGCGAAAGCGATGCTGCTCCTTATCGTGGACACTTTACTGGTTTTCATGGTAAATGTGGATCAACATTCACGTCTACCACCCTACGGATGTCATATAGCCCTGAGCAAACCCCTGTCGATGTCACCCTACCCTCATCGAGAACCTGTGAAAGACGAATATTCGTTCCCTGTGCGTTTGCCTGAATACTGCGACTTTGAAAATCGTCTTCAATCGTTCAAAGGAAACTAGCCTAAGTATATGGGAGGACCAGCCCTGAAGAATTAGCCAGATCCGGATTTTTCTAATTGGGTGAAGGGGATAAAGTCGAGTGCATCAGTTGCGGTGTGTCACTACACCGGTGGGAACAATAAGATGTGGCCTACCTGGAACATGCTCCATGGTCACCGAATTGTCATTACTTGCCCTTAGTACGACCGAGACATTGAAGTAACCTACCATGTCGTTGAAGAAACCAGATTAGTTAGGAGTCAAATGTTGGACATCACCGAGACCAGTATTTAAACTCCATTTCAAAAATGATATTGAATCATTACCTAAAGAACTACAAGAGACGATCTACAAGGAAGTTTGGTAGGGACTTGCCAGAGTGAAATCTCAATGGATAATTGTAGAACTTTTGTGTCGAGAAATTCACTAGAGGAAAGTGGAAAAAGTCAACCAATGTGTTAGATTTCTCTGGATCAAGGGTGCGTTTGTCATAATACACCGCTTTAGACCGTTTACATTACAAGATTTCAGTGACATTCTTGGACGATACCCTGAATGGCAGTGGCCAGAAATTACTCGTTATGTGGATTACTTTTGCTTTAGGAGAAGATTGTAAATTCAATCGTACTGACTGACCTATTCATGGATACTTTACAAGAGAATATTCGTGGCTTGCCTGTGGAGTTGAGAGAACGCATTTACCGAGAACTGGTCAAAATACAAGTCAAACGTAAATAACAATTGCATCCGTTACGTCACTGGTGTTTGAACCACTGGTACCTGAAAGCAATACAAAGACTGATTCGGTTGAAAGTGTTCCATTGGTCAGACATTCATCAACTACCCTTTGGTTTTAAAAAGGATTAGTTTGTTTTTAATGAATGTATGTACTACATTGTAAACTTACTGCATCGATTTCCAGAGGAAGAGTTAGTGGATTACCGAAATCTTTTACACGACGTCAACTTAGTGAAAGAGGAAACTTCTGAACGAACTGTGATGTGTAAATTAGTAACTAAACAATTTAGATTAGAAACTGAAATAAAATCATGCATGTGTAGACAGTACATTTCTTCTGTCAGACAAAAGAGGATTTAGTATGACCTATTCATGGATACTTTACAAGAGAACATTCGTGGCTTACCTGTGGAGTTAAGAGAACGCATTTACCGAGAACTGATCAAAATAAAAGTCAAACGTAAAGTACAATTGCATCCGTTACGTCACCGGTGTTTGAACCACTGGCACCTGAATGGTATGAGAGAACTGATTCGTAAGAAATTGTTTCAGTGGTTAGACCTTATTTAATACTTCCAGGTCGCAAATAATCCACATGTTCGTGATTTTGATTACTGCGAGATTCACCTACTGCAACGAATTGAGGAAGAAGAGTTGAAGGATTACAAAAATCTTTTACGCAACATTTGTCTAGTGGAAGAGGAAACGTCTGAACGAACTCTGAACTGAAGGTTACAGTTTGGAAGATTTAAATTTCCAACTAGAGAACGAAGATCTCTGGGTAGAAAGTACATTTATTGCTTCCGAAAAAAAGAGAGTATAAAAACAGGTTGCCATGCCACGACTTTTATCACAAGTGATTCAACAGATTCCATGGAAGGAACTCAGTGATAATTTTCAAACCGTGGATCATTACCATCAATTATTACAAGAACTGTTTCCGTTGAATTTTGGTCGACAAGTGGTTTTTGTCTTAGTGACTTGTTTTCTGGGATTTCGTTTACCAGCAGATTTCTTGTGGACTCTTTACGAACAGTACGAACCACCCGAATGGCCTTAAATGTTCACGAGAGACTCATTTTGCTCAAAGCCTTGCGTTTTTATCTGGATACTTCTCGACCTCTACGGGAAAAAAAGATTCGTAAACTTTTAGCTACCGAAGACGTGTATGACGATATGCGTGTAGCTTGTGACTTACACCCTCATTCGACAGATGTACGTGCCTGGAAAAAATGGGGTTATGAGGCTTGGACCCAAGAAGTGGCCCAGTATGCTCGAGAGTTGTGATACTTCCTTTCAACGTCCAAAGAAAAAAGTCACCTTTCAACCTGTGTTGGTGACAGTACCAACAGAACCCGTCACCGAGGACAGGACTGTCATGGACATTCCTGAAAGTCCTTTTCGGGAACACACTTGTGTGACATTACCCCCTGTTGAACTTGTCAGAACATTACCCAAAACCATGTTGTACAGAAACCTGTTTCTAATCCACGTTGATTGTTTTCATGTGCATTTTATCGCTGTACTTAAGCCTTTGGCTTTTATGTATTTTTGTCTTTCATGTTCATTTTTAAAACATCAAGAAACGTGTCCTGAAAAAAGTATAAAAAACTCTTGTCTTGTCTGTTTTCGTGTCACAAGTGACATTCCTGACACTATGGCTACCTCTGCTGTCTCTGCTCCCTCTTCCTCCACTGTCAAAGTCATCGACGAACACTTAGATCGTGCCAGTTGGGAGGCCTTATATCTTCGCCATCCCTTTAACATGCTCATTGCTGGACCTAACGGTTCAGGCAAAACCGACTTTGTTAAACGTTTGATTGAACATAAACATCATTTGATTGATCGTCCACCTCAACGTATCGTGTGGTGTTACAAAGAGTGGCAATCGACGTACAGCCTCTTGCGAGAAAGTCAAGGCGATTCCATCGTGTTTGTGGAAGGCATTCCTAAAGAAGACGACGGAATCGTGTCTGACTCCTGTCGAACCCATTTGGTCATTTTCGACGACACGTTAGGAGAAGACGAAGAAGAAATCAAACTTTGGTTTACGCGCAAAGGGCATCATCGTAATGCCAGTGTCATTTACATCACTCAAAATTTGTTTCAACAAAGTAAAGCCCATCGCACCATCAGTCTCAATGCACATTACGTGGTCTTGTTTAAAAGCCATTGAGATAAATCGCAAGTGCAAGTCTTAGCCAAACAGTTAGGAACGCCTTGGCCCACTCAGGTGTGCGACGATGCCACTCAAACTCCACGCGTCTATTTACTATTTGAAACCTACTACCCCCGATTATTAGCGATTTCGTACCCATTGGTTTCACCACTGGTGTCAAGACGGATGACCTATCCTGTACACATCTCTGTCCTCGACTTAACCAAGCAAATCTATAAAAACCTCAAACACTTTTCGTATGTCTCACACAGTCTGAACATGACGTCCCTTCAATCTCATCTTCCCGTTAAATTGATTCGTGCCTTGTATGGCATCTGTCGAGAAAAAAATCTACAAATACGTGCTCGTGTCTTAGAAGCCAGTCTCAAAGAAGTCTTACGATGGTTCACGGTGACAGCACGTCAATTACTGCAAAGCATCATTCAGATTCCTCATCAAACCAAACGCTTTTACGATCGGAACAAAGTAGCTTTAACCCAACTGGCCGATCCCCGTATCGACACTCAAACCAAAAAGCAAATCATTTTGAAACCTGGAGGGAGCGGTACTCTAGGAGGTGTCATCATTCTTTCCCTATTAAGATGGGATCCTAATGCTCCCAAAGTTCTCCCTAAGAAAAAAGCCAAACGATGCCCCCCACCCAACAAAAAAGAGCAACGGTGTCAAGACCAGGTCACAACCCCGGAAAAAAGAAACGTCCCCAGAAAATGAAACAGAGAGATCCTCCGAAAAAGAAAAGCCAACAGAAAACTAGTCGCAAGAGAGGCACTTCAGCCAGGACGCAACCTTACATTCGCAAACCACGACTTGCAAAAACGGTGACCGCGTCTCATGTAGTCTCAGCTTCATCCACTTCTCCGTTGATGACACCATGGAGATCCATGTCTTCAAGAACTTATCCAGTGGCTGGACCCTCCTCTTTAGTGACAGTGGCAGCTACTCACAAAGTACATGCTCCCAAATTCAAAGTTCAAGAGAGATCGAGCATGTTACAGAGTTTACTGGATTTGTCCAAGCAAGAACTCGCTCGATTTAGTCCGTTGCGAACCCCTGCACGACGTGTGTTGCCTGTAATCAAGTTGATACGACGTAAAGACAATCAGTGGCGACGCATTCCAGTATAAAAAGGGCAGCGACAAAATAGAGGTATCAGTGTTTTTTGTTTGTACTCCTGAACTCCCAAAAAGATGTCACCTCAAAGAAGTATACACAGTCAATATCCTTAAAAAAGAAAGAGACAAAGACAGGCTCGTCATCCGACAAAGTGCAAAACCAAGCATAGACATTACCTTAAAAAAAGATACAGTCGTTAAAAGAAAAAGAGGAGTCACCAAAGGGGATGATTCCTTGGCGATTTTGGAAAACACATTGTCACCTTTATGACGAAGCGATAGTCCAAAAAAAAAAAGATTAAAGGACGTGTGCATAGACATCGACGTTAGTGTATTTTTGATGAATGTCCCGAAACCAACAAGCAAAGATGTCACCCCCCAGAAAACGTTCTAACGTTCTAAACCCCAACGAGAGAAAAGGAAAGGACCGCATCCTCGTTTAGTCAAACATGAGGACATGTTGTCTATCTTGTCCAAAACTTCTCCACCCCTGCGAAAAAAACTCATTCAACCGGCCTCCTGTCATGTAATCTATACCGTGTGCGAATGTTGTTTGAACGTTTTGAAAGGCACGATCCCTTTCTCCAAATACCAGAAATAATGCTTAGGCAAACATCGTCACGTTCTTCGCCAAATGGTTTAAAAGAAAATCCCCTTTCGTCGAAAGAAGATGTTGGTTCAACATGGAGGAATTTGACCCCTCTTGTTAGGGCATTTGCTGAAAGGAGTCTTTGAAACCATGTTGGGAGGCCTCGTGGGGGCAAGATAAAAAGGACCTCTGAAATCCCAAGATCTCAGACGTAACCCTTGACATCGAATGGAAGGACGAAATCTAGCTTTAGTGCCTTACAAACGATGGATGGAATACCATCGTTGGCAAGAACAACGAATCCCGCATTTGCGTCCCAATCCCGATTGACCGATATGTCCCAGTTACAAACGAATTACAGTCCTTGATGGATCGCCACGATCTGTCCGAAACAGAAAATTCGCAAAAGTACGGTCAACTCTTGCAACGACTGCAACTCTCTCACCAGAAAGCTTTTGACGAAACAGCTCTGCCCACACTGAAAGTTTTCAAGACCCTGATGAAAAGTTGGTCCCACCACCACCACCACTACTACCATCCCCAGGGGTCACCTGAGACGCTACCCCACGAAGGCCTGAGGAAGAAAAGATACGAGAAGTTTTTCAAACACCGTCAGCAGCTCCCATTTCTAGTAAGATTGCAGCATCCTTGTTGATACATTCCCCCACACCCCTAAGAGAAGAAATGAAAGCTTGGGTTAAAAAGATGACGTCCACTCCTTCTTCGACAGAAGTGAAAAAGAAAGAAGGGAAACCAGAAGTGAAAACAGAAAAGACCAAAGCCATTCCATTACGACTTCCACCTCTAGCTTTGACTTCTACTCCCGTAGCCCATCGGACACGTAAATCCGTTTCCAAGCCACCCTTTCGCCCCATTCAAAGTAGCATCAGCGAAGAGTGGGTTACTTATTAACAAACAAACAACAAAATGGAATAGGTGTTAGCCAGCATTTACTATGATCCATCCCATCCTGCAGGTTACGGAGGAGTTCAAAAATTGTGTCGTGCTGCCAAAACTCGACATAAAGTCTCCGTTTACCTCAGGTGCAACGATGGTTACAAGAACAAGCTACATACACTTTACACAAACCCATTCGACGCAAGTTTTCCAGACGTCGCACCCAAGTGGAAGGCATCGATCATCAATGGCAAACCGATTTAGCCAATGTCTCTCATTTGGCCAGCTACAATCGCGGCTACAAATATTTGTTTTGTGTCATCGACGTCTTTTTGAAATTTGCCCGGTTCATGCTATTGACTTCCAAATCGAGCAACGAGTTAGTGCGAGCCCTCCAACGGTTATTGAAACAAAGTGGTCGTCACCGTCTTCGATGGCAAACGGACAAAGGTAACGAATTTCTGAACCAAGCTTTCCAAAACAAATAAAGAAACGTGACATTATTTTTTTTACCACCGAGAATCTTGAAACCAAAGCCAGTGTCGTGGAACGTTTTCAACGCACTTTGAAAGAACGCATGTGGAAATATTTTACGCATCACCACACTCTGAAGTACATCAACATCTTACCGCACCTGGTGCAAGCATACAACCAATCTTACTATCGAAGCATTGGACGTGCTCCGCAAGAGGTGACTCCCGACAACGAAGTGCTGGTTTCTGATAGCCTTTTTGGTACGTCCCCAACGGGGGCTGTCACCAAGAAAAGTGGAGTGTTGACCATAGGAAATTGGAACACGTGAACGGAGAAGTGTTTAAAGGAACGTTTTGTTTGCTCGAGGTACAACGTGTCACCAAAGAAAGAAGACGACGTGTACGACATCGAAATCATTCTCGAACGCAGAACCCGTAAAGTGGGTAAACAACGTGTCAAAGAAGTCAAAGTACGTTGGAAAGGATATTCACCCAGTTTTGATTCTTGGATCGACGCTTCGCAAGTCATCGATTATAAAAAGAAATGATCATCATGCCCTTTCACACAGACTCAGCTACTGCTACCACTCCTTCATCCAGTTCTTCACTACAAGATTTAAAGAAACAACTCTTGTGGGTGTGGTGTGGAGAACATGTGCCTAAAACGCAAAACGTCTTTTTCTGTCAAATCTTTGTGGTGCATTGTGTCATCGGTTATGAGCCACCATAACCAATTTTACTTAACCTTACCCAGTGACAGTTACATGGACGTGGTTCCCAACAACACTTTGTGCTGTTACACGGCCAGATTACCTCAGGCCATCCAATTAGATCACGAAGCCTACTGGGAAGTGGCTTTGGTATAAATCATTCACCCGACCCAAGTCCTTAATGTCCATCCCAATCAAAATTTGTTTTCGGTGGAAGTTCATGACGAGCAAATGCAACAGTACTTGGATATCTATGTAAAATATGATAAGAAAACCCCTAGCACAAAAAATCAAAAGTCGACCACCTATCACTTGTCCATTCCTCCAGACTATTATTTTAGCGGACAACATTTGGTGAGCACCATTGCTTCCAGGTTTAATGTCGTGTTTCTTAAAGCTTTGGAGAGTGTCAAAACAAGTTTCACCTCGGAGTACCATAAAGTAGCTCGTCGCTTCCTGATGAAATTTCCTGAGGGGGTCAAAGTGTTGTCACTTTTTTTGTCCTGAATTGTTTAACATGTTGGGCAGGGACATTGATATGAGGATGGCCATAATCAAGAAAAACGAATTACCAGTCACTTCCGACAACGATTCTTTTGTCACGTTATTTCGTTCCCCGGTAGAACTGAACCAAGGACTGAATTTGATTTTTGTGTACTCCGATGTGGTGGAGTATAACGTGGTGGGACACACCTCCGTACCGTTACTGCGTGTCATTCCTTTCAAAGTGGATTCTGCCATGATCGCTGACGAGGAAGAAGGAAACACTATCACGTTCGCCGCGAATTTGTACATCCTCACTATTTGCCCGTCAGCAAATCTTATTTGGACACTATCAACATTTCTATAAAAGGAGATCTGGTACAAAATATTCCATTCACCTAAGGGAATGTCACGGTGAAACTCCATTTTCGAAAACGGTTCTCGAACGACTCGTACGTCATGTATCCAGTGTACCCGCTCGCTGCTCGACAGCGAGGACACGGTTTAGGAGAAATGTTAAAATCAGCCTTTCTTTCGGTGGCCCCTGTGTTGAAACCGATGGTAACACGCGGATGGCACGCCTTGAAAGATGCGGCATTGATGCAAGGCAAAGAATTTCTCCAAACTGTAATCATCGACAAACAAAACCATAAAGAAGCCTGCTTGACAGCAGGCAAAAATGTCTTGCTGCAAACGGGCAAAGACCTTTTGGGCCGACGAGAAACGCCTATAAATGCCCTGCACGGTACCGAGTCAGGCATTCCTACTTCCCTGAAGCCACAGCAAGGACAAGATAGAAAAAGACGACGAAGAAAACACCCCTTCATAAGACTTCAAACCTCTAAAGCTAGAAAGACAAAGAAAAGAAGAACCGTTTGAGATAGCCGTTTTTGATTATTATATTATTGAGAAACAGAAAAACGATGCAGCGAGAGTCTTGCGACTGTTCCAAGTCGGAACTGGATCTGTTTGCCTTGCACCCACTATGATGACAATACAATAATCCCAATGGGTGGAATTTCATCCCATTTCCTCTTTGACGGATTCAGCTCCTATCGCGTTTGAAATCAAAGGACAACCCGAAGATTACATCGATCTGAATAGCAATTACTTGTACTTGAAAGCGAAAGTGATCAAACCGCTTAACACCTACGTAGACAATGATGATGTAGTAGCTCCCGTCAACAATTTCATGCATTCCTTGTTCAGTCAAGTGGATTTGTACTTTAATAACAAACTGGTCAGTAGCAGCATGGATGCTTACCCTTATCGTGCGTACCTGGAAAATCTCTTGACGTACGGAAAAGAAGCCAAGAACACTATTCTAGATGCTTGCTTGGTATGGAAACCTGACAAAGCGACTAAGTTCAACAGCATTACAGTTGCTGGGGATGATCAAAATACAACGGGATTTGTAGAACGACGAACGAAAATTGCTAGAAGCCGTAGTTTAGAACTGATGTGTCGCTTACATTTGGACATGTGGTTGCAAGAGAAAAAAGTATTTGCTGAACGGTGTGGATATCCACATGAGACTGAATCGTAGCAGTGCCGCTTTCCATTTGATGGCTGCTGCTGATGCCACTTACAAAACCAAAATCGAAGAAGCCAAGCTCTACGTGCGTTGTGTGGAAGTGTTGTCTAAAGTGGGAAACGACATCAGTCACACTTTGAGCAGAACGACTGCAAGTATCCAATACGCCGCGTGGAAGTGAAAACCTTCACCATTCCTGCTAGACAGCGATCCATGATCGAAGATTATCTGTTCCAAAAACAGCTCCCCAAACGTTTGATTATTGGTATCGTCAAGAATTCAGCCTTCAACGGAGCCTACAATGAAAATCCTTTTCAGTTTCAACATTACAAAGTGTCCAAAATCGAAATCAGTCGCGATGGCAAAACCCTGTGTATCCGACCTTTCGAACCTGCCTATAGTGACACGAAGAAAATCACTTAAGATCGTACCTGTCCCTGTACGAAGCCACGGGTCAGTTAAGAACCAAGACCATTCACGGCATTACGTACGACGATTATGCAGGAGGCTATGCTTTCTGGGCTTTTGATTTTATTCCAGACCAAGGCAGCGACGAGGGACATTTTCACCCTATAAAATCCGGTGAGATTCGTGTGGAACTTCAGTTTGCAGAAGCTTTACCCCAACTTAACACGGTGAACGTCATTCTGTATGCCGAATTTGACAATACCATAGAAATCAACAGTTTGAGAGAAGTCATTCTAGACTATTAGAAGCCATGGAAGACTTATCCCTCTTTACCTAGTGGAGAAACTTTGGACATGGAATGTGAGGAGACCATGAACGGAGAACCCCAAGACAAAGAGGAAGAAGTCATCATGATGAAGTCCCGATGGCCAGAACAAGAAACACATTTAGTCTCCTGTTTTGCTACAGTCCTCTGAGATATAATTAAGGAATTGATCAAGAAAGATTGCTATGGATGTCAAAACGATCGGCCCAGTCATATTCAACACGATAAATGTCTGATCTTGAGTCAAGAAAAAAACTTGGACGAGTAACTGGAAAAAGTTTGTAGTCTCATCTCGGAAGAATTCGTGTTTGATCAGTGGTATAAAGACTTGCGTGAATATTCTTCTCCTCCATTAACACATATGGAGATTCGTCGCGTAGAAACTCTCTTGAACTAGGGTACGAAGTCGGAGCTAATACCCATTTACTTGTCAGACATTTTCCAAGACAAAGTCAGGATCGAATTGATCACTTATTATCACCTGTGAAGAAAAAAAAACAACACAAACTTTATTATCTTTTGAACCACAGTTCGTACACTGCTTCTCGGAATCCTGTCGTCTGTGCTAAAGATGAACTCCCTCATCGCAAACCTCAAGGCCATCAAGCTTATGTGATCAACACGGACGACAGTCATCTCCCAGGAATCCACTGGGTAGCCGTCTACTTTTCTGAAGAAGGATGTGTGGATTATTTCGATTCTTATGGATTGCCCCCTTTGGAAGACGATATCATTGACTTTATGAGAAGAAATGCTCAGACCACACGATTCAACAATGTGAATTTACAAGGCACAGATTCCTTGGTGTGTGGACAATATTATGTGCATTTTCTGCATCATCGCAGTCTGGGATATTCTTTAGAACATTTAGTGACTTATTTTGATCATCATTCTTCTAGAAACGATGAGAAAGTAGATCGATGGTTTTGTGACCATTATGCTTATCTTCTGTCTCTAGCTAGGAAACGTAGTGTACATCCATGGCCCATGTTTGTTAGTTAAATTGAATGGTTAATGTTGAAACAAATTGGTACTTGTTAGTTATGAGTTATTGGAATAAAAATGTTGTGTTTTTTTTTAAAAAAATGCCTTTTTCGTTTGTTTTTGCCATGAGTATCAGTATTTATGCTCTTTGACTTCTCTCTATCCCTCACACAACACTAGTTTAGCGTTCCGACTCAAAAACCGAGTAGGGATGTTTTCCTTCACGTCCGCACTTGGATGATACAAACGGGGGAGTCTCTAGTCTGACCATCCATTGTCGACTCAACCATCTACTATGATGTGCTCAATATTAGTCAAGTTGAACGAAGCCTACGTGAATTTGCATCGTGTTCAGACTAAGTAAGATACCTAAGCCTGAAGAGATAGAGAATGTTAGAATGTTAAAGGTCACTGAAGACCTGATAGAAGAGCTCTTCAGATAAGAAGCTAACAGGGAGAAAGAAGAATGAACAGAGAAGTAAAGACTTCAGAAACAGCAGAGGGAACAGAGAGAGTAGCAGCAACAGCAGCAGAAGCAGGAACCATAAAGAGGCTTTGTCGACTGACGTGTCGACACCAAAGAGTTCTTCTCTTTCCGAAGAAGCACACCTTATCCTGTGACAAAGCATGTCGTCAGAGGAGGTCGCAATCTTAGATCCTAAAAGACTGCATTAGCTCCTCGTTCACACAAAAAAAACAGCCCTTTTCAGGGCTACCCCATACTCTAGAAAAGAAATTACATTCCATTGCCTATAATAAGTTAGAAAAAAAATAGAATTGCGTCTATAAGCACATGAATTCTTTATCTTGGTTGGAAAGTGAATGTATAAGCATTTTTTTAAGCGGCTTGTCAAAATGCTTTAAAAAAAGTGATGGGTGTTAAAAAAGTGAATGTTTATTTTAGGTCCGCGCGTTTTTAGGTAATGATCTAGGTAATATAAATAAAATAAGGAAAACGCAGTAGGGACCAACCAGATCAGATGTCCTTGATCCCTCTTAGAAGGTTCGAGTAATCGACAAGGATAACTATCTGGGACTAAAAGTAATGTGACCAACTAACCACAAATAGGGAAAACACATATTAATACCTAAAACTAAAAACATCATACTAATAAACAACATAAATAGGAATCATGATAAATAGATAGAGGTTACCCAGATTTAAAGATATATATCAAACATCCCCTCTCCCTCTCCTCCTATCATAACACTCATTAACATAATCCAGCTAACAACAATCGTAGGTCAGCCGAATAACTAGGTGACAGCTCCATAAAAATAATCGTCTTGCCCGCAACACCCCGAATTGATACGTAAAAGGTGGTCGAAAACCCAGACCATCAGGGCAACCCACAACACAAGATAGTACCCAAGACTAGATTATATAGGGTAGTCTAAAAACCCAAAGTACAAGTCTGCAATGAAACACGAACTAGGCAGTAGTACCTCAAGTTAGAACATATAAGGTAGTCTAAAACCCCAAAGACTATCAGGTCCGGCAACACAAGACTGCAAACTAAACCGAATTAGGAATTAAGACCCCAAATAAACAAATTAACAATAACCACTACGTTTTTATCAGCAAAAAGTGGACAAAAATCCCAATACCAACAGGGCCCACCACTTCAAGAGGCATTTTCACAACCATAGCTGTCATCCTAGACTCTAAGAACTACTACTCTAACCAACTCTCTAAATTAGACCATGGATACCCTGACGTCTAAAGCACTAAAGACCTGTGTCATAAGGTGCATCCCAAGCCTCAGCCTGACATCCTTCATCACGAACAAACACCAATACCATACGTGCAGTGCACCATCTAACAAGCAGTAAAGCGACCGTAGGTTGAGTCCAATCCCCCTAGTCCCAATACCATAGCAACTCAAAACAGTGCGTGTTGGGTCTGGTCTAATCCCACTCAACTTGGCCCTACACTCAGATCGATAGGCACTCAATAGTACCTGGAACTGACGGCCAAATTAGTAAGTGTTCCGTGAACACATTAAAGCCTGGGGGAAGTGGCACTATAGGAGGAAAACCCTAGGAGAAATAAAAAAGCCACCCGTGGTGGCATTAACCAGTGGTAAATGTCCACTTGGACGCACACCACTTAAATTCTAGATAACAACAACAGTTGTGGGTCTTACGGGATGTTTTCCTTCACGTCCGTGCTTTTCATATAAATACGGAAACACTCGTAGTCTGGATACCCCTGTTGGTTCGTTAACAGCTTAAAAAACGAGCAGCAGTCTAGCAAAACTGTTAGAACTCCAGATGCACCTGGAAAATGTCAGGCGTCCACTGAATGAGCTGGCAACGGCGGCCATTGTGAAGAAGGCATAATGAAAGAGGAAGAGGAACAGAGAAGGAAGAAAGAAGAGGAAGACAAAAAGAGAGGGATCAGGTCTTACATAATGATGAGACCTGTGAGCGAGGTGACACCTGAGGCAAGGACGCCTCCACAGGCAATATCAGCACCACAGCCTGTAGCTGCACCACAGCCACAACCACAACAGGAGGCAAGTATACGAATTCATCCGAGAGTTAGAAATAGGAGAAGAGAAAGGGATGTCTTCACTATCCCAGAGACAGACGATTGAAATAGTGAAGCCACTCTACCCGCCTCTGCGCTCCCAGTGACAAGGGTGAATTGGCAAGGAGACTGGAGTAGGAGATGCGTGTACGGTGCGAGACATAGAAGGTGCCAGCATTAGATCGACGCATCTGGAGTTCCATAAAAACAGCCCTTTTCAGGGCTAACCAAAACTCTACAAAAATGATAGCATTCATTTTGCCATTATTAGAATGTGGAGTAGTGTGAATATAAACACTCACTCCTTTCCTGTTATGATTGTTTGTGTTTGTACGTGTGTATGTGTGTGTGTGTGTGTGTTTGTAAGCATTCAAAGTACGTTTGTGTGGATAGTAGCTTATTGGGGTTTGTAAGTTGTAAAGCATGTATGTGTGAATAGTAGAGTGTGTGGTTATTAAACATTCACTCCTGTGTGAATGGTATGTTTGGGTTTTGTTTTTGTTTATTTGCTGCTTAGCGTGTTTGGGGATAGTATATTATGGTTATGCTTTTGCTGCTTTGCGTGTGTGAATAGTAGATTATGGCTTTGCTTTTTGCTGCTTCGGGGTATTTGCATAGTATATTTTAGGTTTGATTTTTGCTGCTTCCCGTGTGTGGATGGTATCTTTTGGTTATTTTTATGCTGCATCAGTGTGTGAATAGTATATTATGATTTTGATTTTACTACTTCGCGTGTGTGGATAGTATATTATGGTTATATTATTCGTCCAGTCATTACTGTGTGAATAGTAGATAATATGAGAAGAGAAAAGTATGGGATGTTTTCCTTCACGACTGTGCTTTACATATAAGAACTCACAGAGTTCGTCCATTGCGCCATTCTACGGAATAACGACAACGAATATGGTGTCTGAGACAGCATTGTTTAACAACTTGAGACAGCTATTTCTGGATAGTAGTTGGAATATACGTGGTGAAGAGACTAGAGAAGGAATGGAAATATCCAGTCACAAAGGATTTTGTGACCAGACAAGTGACAAGTGTGCAATTAGCTACGGATCTGCTTGAGGGTATGTTAGAAGAAGAAGTAAAAGAAATAAGAGGATTGATTGACCTTCCCTATGTGAGAGTAGGTAGATTAAAGGAAGATCTGGATTATGTAACAGTAGTGAGATGCTTCCTACAAGATATCTTGGTGTGGAGTGAGTGGTCATATGTGAAGTGGGGTTTAGACCAACTTAATAAAGCCGAGGAACTGATGAGACGAGTGCTAACCCAAGAGGTAAAGAACATAAAAGAAAAGTTGTCAAAGGAAAGGAAAGACAAAGAGAATAGAAAGGCAAAAGAAAGCTTTGACAAACTCAACAAGAACTGGATCACGATCCAACAGAAATTCAGAGCAAACGGTCTTTCTGACTGGATGCCAGAGTGTGAAAAGCAAGAGAAGATTATAAAGTATTCAACGACCTTAATTTAACTTCCAGACTAGTACATTTACTATTATTGTACGATGAAATCAATAAGATGTTGTTTTTTCTTAAAAATACAATATATGTTTGCTAATGAAATTAAAATAAAAAATTGTAATAATTACTCTAATTTCACAACGAAATAAAATGATTTATTGTTATCCACTGCTTGCATCCTGACCATGTATTTACTTTGACAAGTTGGTTTCTTTATAACACGCAGTTGAATGTCTCTAATTAGAAAGCTATTCGCACTATGAAAATGTCACATTCATCGTCAGTTATAGTACATGGATAATGCCTATATCATATACAATCTTTAGCCCAACATTGGTTAATTGGTACTATGAAGTAATCGCTTTTGTATTAATCTCCCAAAACAAACCTCTACTATCTATGAACAGCTTTTTGATTGCTATATATCACGTCAAAAATGCCAAACCAGAGAATTCATTAAAATCCAAACACACACCCGTATTATCTAGCACAAAAAAATGGCAGTAGTGTTCAAAGACACATTATAAGTAAAACATGCTATCACACAAGGCGGGTAAGATACTAAAAGGTAGGATAAAATCAGACAAAGATGCTAATCAACAGAAGTTCATGAATCAACATTTTGAATACTATCGATTACTATTCAACACCCACTTTTGATTACTGTTCAACATCACTCGCAATCAATCCAAAACGTCTTGAGTAGTTTCTAAACTCTCAACTTTCATATCGTCTTAAGCTTACAATCACACCATTCGGTAAATATATATCACGCAATTGTTTGTGGAGGAGAAAATAATGCCTTCACCATAATGTTTTGGCGCCCAATGAGTTCTTTACCTGTTTGAAACAAACCATATTCCTTGCTTTGATAAAGCTTTCTTTAAGACACTTTTCAGACAATGAGTTTTAGAAGAATTATTTTCTTTCCGTCAAAGCTGCTTCTCTCAAAGCAAGCGTACAATCTTCGAATAACCATATGTTGCAAGATGCGTTCTACCCTGCCGTCTGAAACGCTGATTTTAATATATTTCCTAAAGCATATCCTTGTCTTAGAGCGATTCGTTTGTACACATGATACAGCGGCTTTTACAATTACAACAGTAGTAAATGGGGATGCATTAGCGACAATGGGAATTAGCATTACAGACCCCCCTGGGTCAGATTAGCGACAATGGAAATTTAACATGGCGAAAAATCGTGGGTCAGATTAGCGACAAGGGAAATTAACATGGGGAATAAATCGTGGGTCACTCTAGCGACAAAGGGAATTTAACATGGAACTATAGTGTGGGTCTGTCTAGCGACAAGGGGAAATTAACATGGGGAATAGAGTTTGGGTTTTTGGGATTTTTTTTTTTTTTTTTTAAATTTTTTTAAAAAAGGGGTAGGCAATTGAAAGGCTATCTCTTTTCGAGAAATATGGCTGGCCCTGAAAAGGGCCTTTGGGTTTATGTTAATATTAATATTAACATAGATGGCATCTGTCACATCTTCTTCTTCTTCTTCTTAAACTCCTTCTAACTGCCGGTCCATACACAAGTACCCTCTTGAGACATCCTTGTCTTTCTATGTAAACTCTCCTCATCCATTGACTAGTATCTGTCCTATCAACAACAGTCCACTTGGACCTGACATACATAAGCATATCCGTCCTAAACATCATGGAAGACACAAGGGTGGATGACTCAGCTGTGGTCCACATCTTGAAGCGACGAGAATAGGTGAATCAATGCAGTGAACTGCGCTTATTTATAGGTACAGGAAGGATTGAAACGGATTGAATTCATTCACCAATCCGAACACGCGTTACAAAATTCAGTCAGCTCGCATCCAATCCGAAGAGAGCAGTCTGTGACGTCACGTGGTCTATATAGATTCGTTAGCGCTTGTGTGCAGTCAATCTATGCGACAGTGATTCAACATGACGGAAACTCAGAAAACGATCCATTGGGGTGCACCAGCAGGGGAGACTGCCCAAGGGAACCCGGACTTACTTTCAGAAGAGGTACATTGGGATTTTGTGGATTTTCTTACCTCGCAAGAATTTGTTCCGGAACCTTCGTTACCTTCTTCATTACCTCAAGTGGAGAATTTTAGACAGAGACAGAAAGAAGAATTGGAGAAATTTATACAACGACAAAAGGAAGCGGAACAAGCTTTTCTCCTACAGCAGCAGCAGCAGCAGCAGCAAGAAGAAGAAGAGGTAAGAAAAAAGCAACAGCAACAGCAGCAAGAAGAAGTAGCAGCAAAGAAACAAGAGGGTGAAAATCAAACGGTCACGGTACTGTTGGACATTTTAGCGGAGTTAAGAAGTCTGAAACAAATGTATCAGACTTCTTTATCACGACCGAAGAGAATACGACCTTCCCGAGCTAAACACGTCAACCCTGTGACTAAGTCTGCCGTACCACCCTTAGTGATTTCAACCCAATCATCATCAACGTTACGCAGTTCAGAAGTAGGCCTTGGCCGTGGCAAAGGCTTAAGGCAGTTAAAGTTGATTGGTTAAACTCACCCCTACACCAAAATAAAAAGGCCCTTTTCAGGGCCACCCACATTTCTCGAAAAGAAATACAATTTCAATTGCCAATAATTCAAAAAAACAAAACAAATAAACAACCCATTTTACCCTTATAGTACGTGTCTGTGTATGAGTGCGTGAGTGTAGCTTCTTATTTTAAAATCAAAACTCAAAGACACTTACCTTATATCATTCATATATTCTTTTATCCATTTTTTACAATCCAATTCACAATTCACCACAGAACACTTTAACTAAAAGTTCATTGACTTCTTCTTTCTCCTTGTTTAGTCTCTCTGTTTTTTGAATTTCTTCACCGTTTTTTCCTCATTTTCTTCCCTTCTTCATTTCTTCTCCTGTTTCTTTGCTTCTTTTAAATAGAATTGTCTTCTTTCTTCCTCTTCTTCCTCTGAAGAATCCCTCTCTTCTTTCGAAGAATCCCTCTCTTCTTCCGAAGAATCCCTCTCTTCTTCTGAAGAATCCTTCTTTTCTTCTGACTCCTCTTGTTTCTTTTTTGGGCAATCTGGAGACCAATGTCCTTTTTCTTTACAATAATAAAAGGTATCTTGACTTTTGTCTTTTTTAGCCCCTGTTTTTTTTCTTTTTTGACGGTCTGGACACTCTGAAGACCAATGCCCTTTCTTCTGATAGATATAGCAAGTATCTTGACTTTATCTCGAAAGGAAGGAGAGTAGTCCGTCGGCTGGTCTGAAGAGAATTTTCTAATGACCCCTCGCAAAGCTCTGACGAAACGGTCCATCTGGGTAGTCTCTTCCATCGTTGTGCTCGGCTTGAGAGTGAAATGAATAGTGAAAGGACAAGACACACACCCTTTTTATATACGCTGGTTTGCCATGACTATAAATTAGTCTATGGTGTTTGAACTTGAGTCATTTGACGTTTTTCACTCAAGATGAAACGATCCTATTCATTTGAGAAGAAAGAAGAAGAAGAAAGTAAGAGGCAGAAACGTGATCTATCGCCTCGTACCAGGGCTGAAATCTTGGCACAAATTCATGCCAGTGATTTTGAAGAGGTCATGAGTGAACCAGAATTTGAAACCTCTAAACCAAGTTCACCACCCTTAGTCAATCCTGAAAAATACTATTCCATTCGAGAGACGGAAAAGCGCTCCTCTAGAAAATTTAGAACCACGGCTTACACCTACACGGTGAAGTTTAAAGATTTCAAGTCCGACGTACCCTTAGAGAAAGCAGAAGGGTTTATCACCGAGATGTGGGATTCTTTGCTCACCGCACTCAAGCGACAATGTCAAGCCAAAGAAGACGATCGCTTGACACTATCCATAGATCACGACGGTTTGAAATCCCCTGTTTGGATCGAGTTTAGCAGACCCGCAGAACTAACCCCTTCCAAAGTCATGGACAAGATTCAATTTAATGACCAGTTTGACATCACCGATGGTAAAGCCACACTGAAAATGGCCCACGTCTCTCCTCCTCAAGGGACTGGATGCAAAAAGATGTTATTGGTGGACGACCTTCGCAACACCAAAAAGAGTCTCGTCCGAATTAACAACCCTCAAGACCAGATGTGTTTAGCCCGTGCCATCGTGGTGGGACGAACCTATGCCAACAAGAAAGACACGGTAGAATGGAAAAGAACCTGGAAAACTATTCAACGATGCGATCGAGCCAAACAACGAAATGAAGCAGAACTCCTGTTACAACAAGCCGGACTGTCCAAAGACACACCCTGTGGCATTCCTGAGATGCAAAAAATTGCAAGATACCCTAGCTCCACGCTACACCTTGAAAGTGCACCCTCAAGAAATGCGTGGAACTCTGTTGTTTCGAGGCCAAGATTTTAAGGACGGAAAATACATTCATGTCTATTATCACGATGAACATTTCGATACTATTATCAGTATCACTGGATTCCTGGGATACGGTTATTATTGTGAGAAATGTGACTATGGTTATAACAATCGAGAGCAACACAAACATTGTGGATGGAAATGCTCAGGATGTTTGGCCTCTCCACCCTGTCTGAGCGAAGAACCAGTGCCTTGTTCAACTTGTCTGCGCTCGTTTGTCAGCCCTACCTGTTACCAACAACACTTGAAAACACAAGGTTCACAGAAGAAATGCGCTTGTCAACTGCTGAGATTGTGCCCTGCGTGTAGACAAGGCATACGTAACAATAGTACTAAGGCACAGGTATGTTCAGGAAAGAAAAAATGTCACATTTGTCACCACATCGTGGACTTGGAACACCAATGCTACGTGCAAAAATACCAACCCCCACCAGAGAAAGAGGACGGTCACAAGAAGAAAGGCAATTTCATCTTTTTCGATTTCGAATGCATGCAAGAGACTGGCATTCACATTCCTAATTTCTGCGTGGCTCATCGAGCGTGCGAGAAGTGCATTCAAGAACCTATCTTCAGTCATTGCCCTCACTGCAGCAAGATTCCTGGAGGGCGTGAAAAAATCTTTCGGGGACCGAACACGTTAGCCGATTTTGCCCGATGGGTCTTAGACCCCATCGACAAGACGTGGAGCCAAGAGGACATCGAACGTTACGGAGATTGTCATCGTCATGCCACGGTGATGGCTCAAAATTTCTCCGGATACGATGGACAGTTTCTTTTGAGATACTATACGGAACAAGGCACCGAGCGTCCTAAAGTGACTTTGAACGGAGCCAAAATCATTTTCATGCAAGTGGGACAAGTACAGTTTAAAGATTCGATGAGCTATTTGGCCATGCCTTTGAGCCGCATGCCTAAAACGTTTGGAATGACAGAAATGCCTAAAGGGTACTTTCCACACTTTTTCAATACGGAAGCCAATCAACACGCCGTTCTACCCCATTTGCCTGAGGCTCACTATTACGACCCCGACAACATGCGTACCGAACAACGAGAAGCTTTCTACCCTTGGTACCAGGCTCACGCCTCGGACCCTTTCGACTTTCAGGAAGAAATGCTAAAGTAGTGTCGTCCCGACGTGGACATTTTACGACGTTGCTGTGGAAAATTTCGAGAACTGTTCATGGAACACGGAGGGGTCGATCCTTTGAAAGAAGCTTGCACCATTGCCAAAGCGTGTTCCTTAGTGTACCGCCAACGACTCATGCCTGAAAACACCGTGGCTGTCATCAGTCCTCAAACGACCCACTTTGTCAAACGTCAATACTCGGTCAAAGCCCTACGCTGGTTACATTACTTGTGCGACAAGGAAGACAAATGGATTCACCATGCCCGCAACGGAGGAGGCGAAAAGACCATCGGAACGTGTTCGGTCGATGGCTGGGACTTAGAAAACCCCAAGATCGTGTACGAGTTTAACGGTTGCTTATTTCATGGATGTCCCGTCTGTTACCCTGACCGTGACACTAAAAATCAGTTTTTACAACGAACCATGGAAGACTTGTACCAGGACACTTGTCAGCGGCGCCTAAAGTTAGAACAGCAAGGATACCAAGTGGTGGAAATGTGGGAACACGAGTACGATCACCGTATGAAAACCGATCCCGAGTTTAAACGCCTCGTGGAAAGTTACCAGTTCATGGACCCGTTGAACCCGAGGGATAGTTTGTACGGAGGAAGGACCAATGCCACCTGTTTGCTGTACCAAGCCGACGAAGAGAAAGGAGAAGAAATCAAATACTTGGACGTGTGTTCGCTGTATCCCTACGTGTGCAAATATTGTCGCTTCCCGTAGGGCATCCGCAATTGCTGACGGAACACATCGACATGAAAAACATTCGACAATACGAAGGCTTCATCAAGTGTAAAGTTTTGCCTCCTACGAACCTATACCATCCCGTCTTACCTCACCATTGTCAAGGCAAACTGATGTTTCCCTTGTGCCGTACTTGTACCGAAACGTGCAACCAGGACCAACCTTGCCATCACAGCCAGGAAGAACGTGCCTTGACGGGAACCTGGGTCAGCGTGGAATTGTTCAAAGCTCTGGACATGGGATACGAACTGTTAGAAGTGTACGAAATTTGCCACTTTCCCAAGACACAACAGTACCACAAGGGTGACCCTACTCAGAAAGGCATTTTCGCAGACTACGTCGATGCCTTTTTGAAACTGAAACAAGAAGCCAGCGGCTATCCTTCCTGGTGTCACACTCCCGAAGACCAAATACAATTCAAAGAGAAATACTACGAACAAGAAGGCATCTCTTTAGACCACATCGAAAAAAACGAAGGCAGGCGATCGTTTGCCAAAGTGATGTTAAATTGCTTGTGGGGTAAAATGGCACAACGACCGTGTTTACCCAAGACGGAATATTTGACAGAACCTTCCCGCTACTTCCAGATGATTCACGACAAAACCAAATACATGAAACACGTGGACGTCGTTCGAGAGGATTTGATCTTGGTCAATTACGAAGAAGATCTGGACTTTGTACAAGACGACCCTTTTGGAAATGTCATCATTGCGTCTTACGTGACAGCTCATGTTCGCTTAAAATTGTACGAAGCTTTAGAACTGTTAGAAGAACGCGTCCTGTACTTTGACACGGACAGTTGCATTTACATCCATCACCCGATTCAACATCACCCTGACATCGAAGGAGACCGTTTAGGAGCCTGGACAGACGAGCATCCCGACGACAAGATTCTAAGTTTCGTCAGTGGCGGCCCCAAAAATTACGGCTACGAATACCGGGACAAACAAGGAGAAGTGCACACGACGTGCAAAGTGAAAGGACTGACTCTGAATCATCGTACCAGTCGAGTGGTCAACTTTGGGGTATTGAAAGAAGCCTTGCAATCGGGAGAGGATGGAAACTTTAAAGTGACCACCTATCAACCGAACAAGATTACGTTTACCCAATCACCACATCGTCAGTCGACCCTTGGAAAAAGTCTATCAAATTGTATACCAGAAGCGAGTACGACTTCCCAATCACTTTACGTTGCCGTACGGTCACGTCGGTATTGGTCTGTATATAAAAAGGAACCCTAGGCAAGATCCATAGTTCATTGTTCATTGAAGTAACTTACCATGTCGTTGACGAAGAAGAAACCAGATTGGTTTGGCTTGGACCCAAGAGGTGGCCCAGTATGCACGAGAGTTATTCAAGGAGAAAAGTTACTTTTCAACCCGTGTTAGTGACGGTGCCAGAAGAACCCGTCACCCAGGACGGGACTGTCGTGGACAGGCCTGAAAGACCCTTTCGGGAGGACACTTGTGTGACCTTACCCCCTACTATAGAACTGGTTAGAACTTTACCCAAAACATGTGGTTGTTGTACAGACACTTGTTTTTATTCCACGTTCATGATTATCATGTGCCTTTTGTTCTTGTACTTAAGCCTTTGGCTTTTATGTATTTTTGTCTTTCGTATTCATGTTTGAAAAAAAAAACGTTCAATAAACGTGTTCTGAAAAAGTATATAAACCCTTGTCTTGTTTGTTTTTCGTGTCACAAGTGACATAATGGCTACCTCTGCTGTCTCTGCTCCCTCTTCCTCTACTGTCAAAGTCATCGACGAACACTTAGATCGTGCCAGTTGGGAGGCTTTGTATCTTCGTCATCCCTTTAACATGCTCATTGCTGGACCTAGCGGTTCAGGCAAAACCGAATTCGTCAAACGTTTGATCGAACATAAACATCATTTGATCGATCGGCCCCATCAACGGATCGTGTGGTGTTACAAAGAGTGGCAATCGGGGTACAACCTCTTGCGAGAAAGTCAAGGCGATTCCATCGTGTTTGTGGAAGGCATTCCTAAAGAAGACGACGGCAAAGTAAAGCCCATCGCACCATCAGTCTCAATGCGCATTACGTGGTCTTGTTTAAAAGCCCTCGAGATAAATCGCAAGTGCAAGTCTTAGCCAAACAGTTAGGAACGCCTTGGCTGACTCAGGCGTACGACGATGCCACTCAAACGCCACACGCCTATTTACTCGTCGATTTGAAACCTACGACTCCCGAGGATTTGCGATTTCGTACCCACTTGTTTCACCACTGGAGCCAAGACGGAGGGCCTGTCCTGTACACGTCTCCGTCCTCGACTTCATTTCACTCCCCATCAAAAACTCTATAAAAACATCAGACCCTTTTTCGTCTGTCTCACACAGTGTGAACATGACGTCCCTTCAGTCGCATCTTCCCGTCAAATTGATTCGTGCCTTGTATGGCATCAGTCGAGAAAAAAATCCACAAACACGAGCTCGTGTCTTAGAAGCTAGTCTCAAAGAAGTCTTACGATGGTTCACGGTGACGGCACGTCAATTACTCCAAGGAATCATTCAGATTCCTCATCAAACCCAACGCTTTTTCGATCGAAACAAAGTCGCTTTGGTCCAACTAGCCGATCCCCGCATCGACACTCAAACCAAAAAACAAATCATTTTGAAACCTGGAGGGAGCGGTACTCTAGGAGGGGTCATCATTCGCTCTCTCTTAAGATGGGATCCTAATGCCCCCAAAGTTATCCCCGAGACAAAAGTCCAACGAAGACCCAAGAAGAAAAAGACCAGGTCCCCAAGGAGAACTTCTTCAGTGGCAGGACCCTCCTCTGACCAGACACCACCACCCCGGAAAAAGAAAAGAAGCCCCCAGAAAAAGAAACAGAGAAAAAGTCCCCAGAAAAAGAAAAGTCCACAGAAGAAAACTAGTCGCAAGAGAGGCACTTCGGCCAGGACGCAACCTTACACTCGCAAACCACGATCTGCCACGGCAGTGACTGCGTCTCCGGCATCCTCACGTTTGTCCACTTCTCCGTTGATGACACCAGGAACTGAAGAGTACTTGGAGACGTTGATCACACCAAGAACTTCTCCGTTGATGACCCCCAAAAGAACTTCCCCAGTGGCAGGACCCTCCAATTTAGTGGCAGTGGCTGCTGCTCACAAAGTACCTTCTCCCAAAATCAAAGTCCATGAAAGATCGGGCATGTTACAAAGTTTACTGGATTTGTCCAAGCAAGAACTGGCTCGATTTAGTCCGTTGCGTACCCCTGCACGACGTGTCATGCCTGTCCTCAAACTGATACGACGTAAAGACAATCAGTGGCGACGCGTTCCAGTATAAAAAAGGCCTGTGACCGAGTAGGGTATCAGTGTTTATTTGGTGCTCCTGAAGACTCAAAGATGTCACCCTCCAGAAAACCCCAAGGAAAGAAAAGGAAAGGACTGCCACCACGTTTAGCCAAACATGGGGACATGTTATCTGTCCTGTCCAAAGCTTCTCCACCCCTACGAAAAAAACTCATTCAAACAGCCTCCAAAGAGGTCATCGATACCGTGTGCGAATGTTGTTTGAACGTTTTGAAAGGCACGATCCCTTTGTCCAAACACCAGAAACAATGCTTAGGCAAACATCGTCACGTTCTTCGCCAAATGGTTCAAAAGAAAATTCCCATTCGTCAAAAAAAGAAGATGTTAGTGCAACGTGGAGGCATTTTGCCTCTCTTGTTAGGCCCCATACTGAAAGGAGTCTTGGGAACCATGTTGGGAGGACTGGTGGGAGCAAGATAAAAAGGCCCTCGGAAGTCCCAAGATCTCAGAATCGACCGCTGACAACCCCATGGAAGGACGAAAACTAGCTTTAGTGCCTTACAAACGATGGATGGAATACCATCGGTGGCAAGAACAACGCACCCCGCATTTACCTCCAAAGCCCCATTTGAGCGAGATGTCCCAGTTACAACACGAATTGCAGTCCTTGATGGAGCGCCAAGATTTGTCCGAAACAGAAAAATCGCAAAAGTACGGTCAACTCTTGCAACGACTGCAACTCTCTCACCAGAAAGCTTTAGACGAAACAGCTTTACCGACTCTGAAAGATTTTAAGACCTTGATGAAAAGTCCAGCACCATCATCATTACCACCACCACCACTACTACCATCCCCTGGGGTCACCAGAGATGCTACCCCACGAAGGCCTGAGGAAGAAGAGATGCGAGAAGTGTTTCAAACACCGTCAGCAGCTCCCATTTCGAGTAAGATTGCAGCATCCTTGCTGACCCCGTCCCCCACCCCAACGAGAAGAAATGAAAGCTTGGGTTAAAAAGATGATGTCCACTCCTCCTTCGACAGAAGTGAAAAAGAAAGAAGGGAAACCAGAAGTGAAAAAAGAAAAGAAAACCAAAGCCATTCCATTGCCACCTCCACCTCCACCACCACTACCTTCGACTTCAACTCCCGTAGCCCATCGGACACGTAAATCCGTTTCCAAACCACCCTTTCGACCCACCCAAAGTAGCATCACCGAAGAGTGGGTGACTTATTAACAAACCAACAAAATGGAAAAAGTCTTAGCCAGCATTTACTACGATCCCTCGCATCCTGCAGGTTACGCAGGAGTTCAACAATTGTATCGTGCTGCTAAAACTCGACTGAAAAGTCTCCGTTTACCTCAAGTGCAACGATGGTTACAAGAACAAGCTACCTACACTTTACACAAACCCATTCGACGCAAGTTTGCCAGAAGTCGCACCCGAGTGGAAGGCATCGATCATCAATGGCAAGCCGATTTAGCCGATGTCTCTCATTTGGCCAGCTACAATCGTGGCTACAAATATTTGTTTTGTGTCATCGACGTCTTTTCCAACTTTGCCTGGGTCGTGCCCTTGACTTCCAAATCCAGCAGCGAGTTAGTGCGAGCACTGCAACGGGTGTTGAACAAAGCGGTCGTCACCCTCTTCGATGGCAAACGGACAAAGGCACCGAATTTCTGAACCAAGCTTTCCAAAAAGAATTAAAGAAACGTGACATTCATTTTTTTACCACCGAGAATCCCGAAACCAAAGCCAGCATCGTGGAACGTTTTCAACGCACTTTGAAAGAACGCATGTGGAAATATTTTACGCATCACCACACTCTGAAGTACATCGACATCTTACCGCACCTGGTGCAAGCGTACAACCAATCTTACCATCGAAGCATCGGACGTGCCCCACAAGACGTGACTCCCGACAACGAAGTGCTGGTGTTTGAGCGCCTGTTTGGTACGCCCCGACGAGGGCTGTCCCCAAGAAAAGTGGAGAGTTGACCGTAGGAGATTGGGTGCGCATTGGCAAAACCAAACGCACTTTCGACAAAGGTTACTTACCTAACTGGACGACCGAATTGTTTCGCGTCACTGGACGAGTGCATGGCCGTCATCCTGCCGTCTATAAATTGGAAGACATGAACGGAGAAGTGCTCAAAGGAACGTTTTATTTGCCCGAGTTACAACGTGTGACCAGAAAAGAAGACGACGTGTACGACATCGAAAGCATTCTCGAACGCAGAACCCGTAAAGTGGGCAAACGACGTGTCAAAGAAGTCAAAGTACGTTGGAAAGGATATCCACCCAGTTTTGATTCTTGGATCGACGCTTCGCAAGTCATCGACTATAAAAAGAAGTGACCATCATGCCCTTTCACACAGCAGACGCAGCTACGTCGACCACTCCTCCTTCCCCTAGTTCTTCTGTGCAAGATTTACAAAAACAACCCTTGTGGGTGTGGTGTGGAGAACGTGTGCCTAAAACGCAAATCGTCTTTTTCTGCCAAATCTTCATGGTGTATTGTGTCATCGGGGCAGCCATTGCCAATTTGAGTTTGCAACAAGGAGACAAACAATTGTGGACCATTTTATTGAGCAGTTGCATCGGTTACCTGCTTCCTAATCCCTCCCTGAAATTCACCTCGAACGGGAACCCCGGGAACCTTTTGTCCAGTGCCAGTGCCAGTCACCACTCCAACCACAACCAGAACCCCATTTTGGGCGGAGACACGCCTCTGACGTCTACTAACCCCTCGGACAGCCACAGAACTCTAAAATTATGAGTCACCAAAACCAATTTTACTTAACTTTACCCAGTGACAGTTCCATGGAGGTATTTCCCAAGAACACGTTGTGCTGTTACACGGGCAAATTACCTCAAGCCATCCCCTTAGATCACGAAGCCCATTGGGAAGTGGCTTTAGTAGAAATGATTCACCCGACCCAAGTCCTCAATGTCCTTCCCAATGAAATTTTTTTTGATGTGGAAGTTCATTACGAGCAAATGCAACAGTGGATGGATAGCGATGTCAAATATGACAAGAAAACCCGTACACAAAATCAAAAGTACACCACCTATCACTTGTTTATTCCCCCAGGCTATTATTTTAGTGGTCAACATTTGATCAGCACCATAACCTCCAGGTTTAATGTCGTGTTTCTGAAAGCTTTGGAGCATGTCAACAAAAGTGTCACCATGGAGTACCACAAAGCAGCTCGTCGCTTCTTGATGAAATTTGAACGAAGTAAAATCATGTCCATTTTATTTTGTCCTGAATTGTTTGACGTGTTGGGCGGAGACATGGACATGAGAAAGGCCATGCTCAAGAAAAACGAATTACCCATCGTTTACGACAACGAGTCTTTTAGCAAGTTATTTTGTGCCCCGGTAGAACTGAACCAAGGACTGAATTTGATGTTCGTGTATTCCGATGTGGTGGAGTACAACGTGGTGGGACACACCTCCGTGCCGTTACTGCGTGTCATTCCTTTCAAAGTGGATTCTGCCACGGACGCTGACGAGGAAGGTGGAAACACTTACCACGTTCACCGCAAATTTGTCCATCCTCACTATTTGCCTGTCAGTAAGTCGTATTTGGACACGGTCAACATTGCTATAAAAGGAGATCTGGGACAAAATATTCCATTCACCAGAGGAAAAGTCACGGTGCAACTCCATTTTCGAAAACGGTTCTCTCACGACTCGTAAGTAAGTCATGTATCCAGTGTACCGAGGGGTTGCTCGACAGCGAGGACACGGTTTAGGAGATATGTTAAAATCGGCCTTTCGTTCTGTGGCCCCGGTGTTGAAACCGATGGTGACACGCGGATTGAACGCCTTGAAAGATGCGGCACTGACGCAAGGCAAAGAATTTCTCCAAAATGTCATCATCGACAAACAAAACCCTAAAGAAGCCTTCATGAGGGCAGGCAAAAATGTCTTGCTGCAAACGGGCAAAGACATTTTAGGCCGACGAGAGACACCTATAAATGCCCTGCACGCTACCGAGTCAGGCATTCAGCAAGGACAAGGCAGAAAGAGACGACGAAGAAAACACCCTTTCACCAGACTTCAAGCTAGAAAAGCCAAGAAAAGAAGAACCGTTCGAGACTTAGACGTTTTCGATTATTGAGACACAGAAAAAATGATGCACCGAGAGTCATGTGCTTGTTCCAAGTCGGAACTGGATCTGTTTGCCATGCCCCCCACCATGATGACGATGCAAGAATCCCAGTGGGTGGAATTTCACCCCGTCTCCTCACTGACGGATTCCGCTCCCATTGAGTTTGAAATCAAAGGACAGCCCGAATATTACATCGATCTGAATAGCAGTTACTTGTACCTGAAAGTCAAAATTCTAGATAAGACTGGAGGTGCTATAGACGATGAAGCAGTAGCTCCCGTCAACAATTTCATGCATTCCTTGTTCAGTGGAGTGGACTTGTACTTGAATAACAAACTGGTCAGTAGCAGCATGGATACTTACCCTTATCGTGCCTACCTGGAAAATCTCTTGACGTACGGAATAGATGCCAAGAACACTCATCTCAATGCCTGTGTGCTATGGGAAGCTGACGAACCTACCAAGTTTGAAAATTTGGAAAGACAACAATGACGGATTTGTAGAACGAAGAAAGAGAATCACGGGAGTCGACACAAGTTTAGAACTGATGGATCGTTTGCATTTGGACATGTGGTTGCAAGAAAAGTATTTGCTGAACGGGGTGGATATCCGTCTGAGACTGAATCGTAGCAGTGCCGCTTTCCATTTGATGGCTGATAGTGACGGTTACAAAACCAAAATCCTAGAAGCCAGACTCTACGTACGCCGTGTGGAAGTGTTACCTAAAGTGGGAAACGACATCAGTCAGACGTTGAGCAGAACGACCGCCAAGTATCCCATACGACGCGTGGAAGTGAAAACCTTCACCATTCCCAAGGGACAGCGATCCATGATCGAAGATCATCTGTTCCAAGGACAGTTACCCAAACGTTTGATCGTTGGTATCGTCGAGAATACATCCTTCAACGGAGCTGCCGAAAAAAATCCTTTCTACTTTCAACACTTTGGCGTGTCCAAGATCGAAGTCAGTCGCGATGGCAAGACCTTCTGTACCCGACCTTTCGAACCTGACTTTGCCAAGAAGAATTACTTGAGATCGTACTTGTCCCTGTACAAAGCACTGGACAGTTAGGAACCAACACCAGTCACGGTATTACGTACGAGGATTATGCAGGAGGCTACGCTTTGTGGGCTTTTGATTTCACTCCAGACCAAGGCAGCGACGAGGGACATTTCCACCCTATAAAATCCGGCCAGATTCGTGTGGAAATTCAGTTTAAAGACCGAGACCCTGATGAAACGGTGAACGTCATCCTGTATGCAGAATTCGATAATACGATAGAAATCAACAGTTTGAGAGAAGTCATCCTAGATTACTAGAAACCATGGAAGACTGTTGTCCCTCTTTACCTAGTGGAGAAACTTTGGACATAAAATGTGAGGAGACCCTGGAAAAAGAAGAAATGATCATGATGAAGTCGAGATGGCCAGAACAAGAAGCCCATTTAGTCTCCTGTTTTGCCAAACACTTGGTCGAAAAAGTGACGGAATTGATCAAGAAAAATTGCTATGGATGTCAAAACGATCATCCCAGTCAAATTCAACACGATAAATGCCTGATGTTGAGTCAAGAAGAAAAATTGGACGAGTATCTAGGCGAGGCTTGGAGTCTCATCTCGGACAAAGACGTGTTGCACCAGTGGTATAAAGACTTGCGTGAACATTCTTGTCCACCATTAATTAACCACTCAAGAGATCCATCGTATCGAAGCTCTCCTGAATCAGAGTGAGGAAACAGAACGAATAACCGTTTATTCGTCAGACATTTTCAAGCAAAAAGTCAGGATCGAATTGACGACTTATTATGTTCTGTGAAGAAGAAAACAACACACAAATCAATGGATACCTGGGAACTTTATTACTTTTTGAACCACAGTTCGTATACGTCTTCTTGGAATCCTGTCGTCTGTGCTAAAGATGAACTCCCTCATCGCAAACCTCAAGACCATCAAGCTTACGTGATCAACACGGACGACAGTCATCTCCCAGGAACCCACTGGGTAGCCGTCTACTTTCCTCAAGAAGGATGTGTGGAATATTTCGATTCGTATGGATTGCCCCCTTTGGAAGACGATATCATCGACTTTATGAGAAGAAATGCTCAGACCACCCGATTCAATAATGTGAAATTACAAGGCACAGATTCATTGGTGTGTGGACAGTATTGTGTGTATTTTCTGCATCATCGCAGCCTGGGCTATTCCTTAGAACATTTAGTGACTCATTTTGATCCTCGTTCTTCTTCAAGAAACGATGTGAAAGTAGATCGATGGTTTTGTGACCATTATGCTTATCTTTTGTCTCAAGCTAGGAAACGTAGTGTCCATCAATGGCCTAATGATTTCCAAAAGTGGAAATCACAATTTCATTCACAACGTTGTCAGCCCTGTTTAAAGTAGACTGTCAATTGAGAAAAAATTGTTTGATGTTATAGTGTTGGATTATTGTTAAAAATGTTAGAGTTGTTGTTTAGTGTTAAGTGATTTTTGAATAAAAAATGTTGTGTTTTGAAAAAAATGCCTTTGTCTTTTGTTTAGCTATAAGAATGTTGGATTGATGCTCTTTCATTTCTTACTATCCCTCTCATGACACTCATTGAACGTTGCGACTCGAAAACCGTGGGGATGTTTTCCTTCACGTCCGCGCTTTGACTTTAAGAACCGGAGTTGTTTCCAGTCTAACCACCCATTGTCGACTCATCCTCCTACGAAGATGTGCTCCAAACTAGCTAAACTCAACGAAGCCTACGTGAATTTGCATAGGGTCAGACACAGTCTGATACCGAATCCAGAAGAAATAGAGAATGTGAGAATGTTAAAAATCACTGAAGACCTGATAGAAGAGCTCTTCAGAGAAGAAATGAACAGGGAGAAAGAAGAATGGACGGAGAAGTACAGACTTCAGAGACAGCAGCAACAGCAGCAACAACAACAACAGCAGCAGCAACCTGAAGCTGACAGAGGCTTTGTCCATTGTCGTATCGACACCAAAGAGTTCTTCTTCTCTTTTCGAAGAAGCAGACCTATCGCCAGAAAGTCTATCCTCAGAGGACATCGCATTCTTAGAAACTAAAAAAGAATGCCATAGCAAACAAAAAAAAAACAGCCCTTTTCAGGGCTACCCAATACTCTAGAAAAGAAATAACGATAGATTTGCCAATGTGTGTAGGTAGAGTAGTGTGAAAATAAACACTAACTCTTTTTTAAAAAATGTGAGGGTATGTGTTTGTGTGTTTGTGTTTGTAAGTGGTTAAGTAGGTTGGTATGGATAGTAGATTAAAATAATGTCTTTTTTGGTGTTTGAGGTGTAGATTAGGAGTTAGATTGGATTGCTTTGCGTATGTAAATAGTATATTGAAGTGATTTATAAAAAAATTTAAATTAGTGATGGGTAGCATAAAAAAGTGAGTGAGTGTTTCTTTTAGGTCCGCGCGTTGTTGTTTTTTGGTCATGATCTAGGTAAGATCAATTTTATGTTTTTTAGGGGATGTTTTCCATCACGTCCGCGCTTTCACTATAAATTGAAACTCGTTCGGCAGTCTAGCTACCCTTGTTGATTGATCAACACCAAAAATGAACACGAGACTGTCTAAATTGTTGGAACTTCATGTGCATCTGGAATATGCCAGGCGCATATTAAATGAACTGGCCGCGGAAGCCATTGTGGAAGAGGGAAGGATAAAAGAGGAGGAAAGAAGAAACAAAGAAGAGGAGGAGAGAAGATATAAAGAAGAAGAGGAAAGAAGATACAAAGAGGAGGAGAGAAGATACAAAGAAGAGGAGGAGGAAAAGGAGAGAAGAAGAAAAAATTTCAGAATCCCAGAAACCGAAAATTGGGATTCTGAAGCCACATATCCTGCCTCTGCTCTCTCCCCCAAAAAAGGTAAAAAGTAACTGGGGGACAAGATGTGTGTGTGGCGCCAGGCCTGGAAGGTGCCACCATTAACCAGGTGTCCATGAAGTTCCAAAAAAAACAGCCTTTTTCAGGGCTACCCAATACTCTAGAAAAGAAATAACGATCGATTTGCCAATGTGTGTAGGTAGAGTAGTGTGATTATAAACACTAACTCTTTTTGAAAAAAATGTGAGAGTATGTGTTTGTGTGATGGTGTTTGTAAGAGCTCAGGTATGGTTGTGTGAATAGTAGATTATGGGTTTCTTTATTGTTTATTTTGTGTGTTTGTGTTTGTGTTTGTGTTTGTAACTGCTCACGTAAGTTTGTGTAAATAGTAGATTATGGGTTTGTTTATTGTTTCTTAGCGTATGTGCAGAGTATAGTTTTGGTTTTATTATATGAAATGAGAAAGTAGGGGATGTTTTCCTTCACGTCCGCGCGTTGTTTGGTCATGATCTAGGTAGATCAATTTTATGTTTTTTAGGGGATGTTTTCCATCACGTCCGCGCTTTCACTATAAGAACCCACCAAGTTTGTCGTTGGAACCATTCTACGGAAGAACCCAAGAAAATGAGTATTGAACTATTTAATGAGCTAGAGGATAGTTGGTACTGGATGACAGATGCAGCCTATGTGGTGGAAAGGCTAGAGAAGGAGTGGATGCATGAAGTTACTAAGGACTTTGTCAAAAGTCAAGTGACGAGTCTAAAACTTGCCAGGGATCTGATTGTGGACATGATTGAAGAGGAAGTTAAAATGTTAAGAGGCTTCATAAAACTTGACTATGTGAAAGTAGGTAAACTGAAAGAGGCCCTTGATTATGCTATTGAAGTGAGGTGTTTTTAAAAAGATATTTTCGAGTGGACTGAGTGGTTCTATGTGAAATGGGGTTTAAACCAAATGATGAAAGCAGAGGAGATGATGAGGAAAGTGATGAGAGAACAAGTCAAAATAATAAAAGAAAAGTGGTCAAAGGAAAGAAAAGAAGAAGAAAATAGAAAAAAAGGATGAACTAGAAAAACTGAACGCAAACTGGATGAAAATCCAAGAGAAGTTCCGGGCCATGGGCCACCCGGACTGGTTGCCGGAAACAGAAAAGAAGAAGAAAGGAATGATGGACAAAATAAGAGGATGGTGGAAGAAGTTAAGAAGTTAAAAGAAGAAGAAGAAAAACCCAAAGGCCCTTTTCAGGGCCAGCCATATTTCTCGAAAAGAGATAGCCTTTCAATTGCCTACCCCTTTTTTAAAAAATTTAAAAAAAAAAAAAAAAAAAAATCCCAAAAGCCCAAACTCTATTCCCCATGTTAATTTCCCCTTGTCGCTAGACAGACCCACACTATAGTTCCATGTTAAATTCCCCTTGTCGCTAGAGTGACCCACGATTTATTCCCCATGTTAATTTCCCTTGTCGCTAATCTGACCCACGATTTTTCGCCATGTTAAATTTCCATTGTCGCTAATCTGACCCAAGGGGGTCTGTAATGCTAATTCCCATTGTCGCTAATGCATCCCCATTTACTACTTACAACTCATGTTCGAACATCTAGTTTCATTCTGACTTTTCGTTTGGAGAATATAACATTTTGCTCAAGATATTTTTTCACTATTATTGTCACTTGCAAAATAAGATATACTAACACTAAGAAAATGTTGATGTACAACTTTTTCGGTTAAGGTGATACACGTTTCCTCCTTCAGAATAAACAGATATAACAGAATATACATTTTAAGGAACGAGTCTCAGCAGCGAAGGGGGTGTTTTCTACTACATCAAACTTGGCGTCATCAGAATATACGATCATCCAATTCAGTCTTTCTTTATATTTGTTAGGTATCTGAATGTTATAAGGAGACTGATTACTTTGAAAATGTTCATTGATCAACCGTGAATATATTTCAAGACTAACCATTCCATGACTTCTGTCATTAGGGTTCCATGGAAGAAAGACAGTGATGCTTTTCAAGACTTAATGAATTGCTAACTACTTTCCACAGAATAAATCCACCAGATCAGACAATTTCTTTGAATTTTGTATCCCTTTTCGTGCGTCTGTGTTTCTTTTACCAACATATTCTTGGTGTCAAATTTATGAACATTACAGGGATAGAGATTACAACCACTGTGACTTAAACGGTATAAATGCGAACGTTTAAGTAAGTATAAACCGTCGTTCTATATATTCTGGACGTCGCATTTTAGGTTGACGGAATGAAATAGAGATACTGCGTTATATATCAATCTTAGATATGTACATACAGCCACCAGGCAACAGACCACTACACGTATCGTCTTGGATAGCATGTGTACCATTGCGATCAACTCGAACAATGCAACAGTGTAGCCCTTTTGGAAGTCTACCAGTTCTAACAATATTACCTTCAATGGTAAATCTTTGCACAATTTTAACTAGTCTGTATGTCCTACAGATATTTCACCACGGGAGATAATATGTGACAACCGTGTCTGAATATCCACGTAAGTGTCTCTCTCCCCTTACGTATGCCTTATTTACCGATAAGTTAAATACTGATACATGTGTGTCTGTGTATGTGTGTGTTATTTACCTAGCGCTACCTCGCGTAAGACGATTGATATGCAGTAGATGTTGGTGGCGAATTGTTGGTCTGCGCAACATTTCAAAAGGTAGCTTAGAACAGATTAGAACCAGAACTACCGCAAGTAATATGTGACACGTAGATCCCGACTAGGATGATATTCCCTGCATTGACTCTTGCAGTGTAGTTTGTCCAGTAACAGTTTGTTTTGATGTTGCATACTGACCAGGAGTTTACTAGGCCAACTGTCTGTGCTGTTTGCAAATAACTCCAATTTCTAAATCAAAATGGCCTCAGTCGAACATACAATATGATTGGCAGCAGGGCTGCTATGAAATATTGCGGTTGCTACTTATCCTCTAGGGATGGCTATGTTTGGATGTGGTTTTGAAAAAAGAACGTCTAAAGATGTTTGTATGGTTTTAACAATAAAACATAGTGTATGTTTGATCTCAAATATGTCCACCACTACAAGTAATTTTAAAATCGTGTTATCGCTGAAGCAAAACGGTTTTTTAGTTTTGGTTTTATGGATTTAAGGCCATTTTCAGTACATAGTGGCCAACAAATGGTGGCCAGTATATTTTGTGTATGAAGAACCCTTTAATGCCTTGGGTTGAACTACCGACCAACCAGAAGCTATGGGCAAACTTTCTCATACACCCACGTAGGCCTAGCCAAGACTCGAACATACTTCAAAAGTGGTGACATGTCAGTGATCGGTAAATGAGGTCCCCTTGAACAATATTAGATATGGTTCTCAATCTCGGCAGAAAGAAATGGTCTTATCTTAAATTCCATGAAACTACAATGGTCCACTTGCACTTCAACACTTTAAAGGCTCACTTATAGAGTCTGCCACAGGAGTTGGGGTGCGGTGTGTTGGGTGGTGAGTGAAGTGGAGAAAGAATATGTGTTGATTAGTTTTGCAATTTACTGCTGTATGTGAGTGCTCTTCATTGTTAGTCGAATTTTATCGGATTTAAGGAAATGTTTTCTTTTGTTCTTAAGAATGTACAACTTGTATCATTCATCCACAGACTACACTGAGGTCACAATGAATATCTTCATTGAAATGGAAAGTCTAACACGTGTTATGAAACTACACAAGTTAACAAAGTCATATTACACTTTCTGCCATTCTTCAACCAACTGAACCTTCCAATAAAATACCATAAATGTTCCTTTTGTGAAGAAATTATGAGACATTTTTCGAAACTAATTTCAGTTAAGTCTCGTGAGTACTGTACAAAATGCCGTCTTCTCCTGTTCGGTTTCAGAAATATTATCTGAAAATCGACTCCACAAAGCTATATAAGGAGACATAAATACAAATAACAATTACCCTAGGTGTTTTACATTATCGCTCTATTTCTATGCAAAAATGCACTTAGACGTTTCTAGTTTCATATGTTTAGAAATTTCTACATGCATTGTGTGTATGTGTGTGTGTATGTGTGTGTGTGTGAGAGAGATAGATAGAGAGAGAGAGAGAGAGAGAGAGAGAGAAGATTGTAGATGCCTGTACATTCCCAATTGTCCTCAGAGTTACATTTTAACATGTGCATTATAAAATCATTATATTTGCACGATATTGACTGAGGAAAGTGAATCTTTCTCGTGCGGATTTGCATAAATTCCACGGAAATATTCATATTTCCAATAGTCTGTGTTTAAAAAGGTAGATTTTCAATAAGTATTAAAAGCGGGGTAAGCGTTGGAAGAAAAGCGTCGCATTAAATCTGACTCACTAGATATTCAAAATGGTCGAATATGTTGGAATTAGTCATTTTTCTGGATCAACTGGAAAGGCAACAACCAGCAACGTTCTTCAAACTTTGTCAAAACAGCCCCAATCCACTCTAGCTTAATCAAGCCAATTAGAGTCACCCTGTCGTCCTCAATAATGTGATAGTATTATTGCGAAGTGTTTACAAGCAATATAACGTTGCTCCATACGCTCATGGTGCAATACTTCAAACACGTAACAATAATAACTTTCTTTCATGTTTTATTTCAAAACGCACGGGATATATTTTTGTTAGATTCTCCATAGATAATCATTCAGATGTTCATAAAACAAATACACGACCTGATGACTATTATTTAGGTTAAAAGGCAATAATAGAGCATCGTTGCTAGACAAATAATGCAACCTCTTGACTGGTATTTCCGTGTCTCAAAGCGAACTCTAACGTAGATTCTTGTAACCTAATTGGGTTCATTTGAACAGTCTCAATGTGACGAATACAAATTTTCATATGTCTAGTTATAATAATTTTCCTGAGACGTCTTATATATCTCCTAGTACCGTAAATGATATAATTTTAACAGTATCGGTTCTTATCTATGATCATGTGAGTGCCATTGTCCGAAGACATGATTATGATACAAAGTTGACCTATTGAAGAACATAGAGAGAATTGGATGAAACAAACAACCGCGCTATGCTTACGGTCTGAGTGACGTAGCTGGCTTCTGGCACACAACTGGAACAGACAAGGCACACCCACATGACAAACGTTATGACTAGAAACTTTAGGACTGAAATTAATATTATCATATTTTTCTGGTATGACAAGGCATCGTTAAGTCAGGGATATTGTTTTGCCAACTGCCAGAATTATATTTTAGTGTTGATGGTGCTTTTTCAATCTTATTACTAATTAAATTTATAAGTTAAGTTCATCTAAAACTAGTTGTAAACAGGTTTAATAGTGCTTAAACAATATCTTTCCTGAAGATGTATTTTTCACTCATCTCTATTATTCTTATCAATTTTCATGTAAAACATATTTTTGGAGATTGTGGAGCACCAATGGGCGAATATGGTATTTGGAATCCTTGGGAGAATTGCGATCAAATCTGTGGTGGAGGCACCAAGAAAAGATGGCGAAGTTTATGTTGCCCTGCATATGGCGGAGTCTGGAGTGACTGTTCAGCACAGTATAATAAAACAATACTAGTTCTATATCAATATCAACCGTGTTCAGAGACATGCCTCAATGGCGGTAGCTTTATTATCGGAACTGGATGCCGTTGTTTAGCGGGATACACAGGAAGGTGCTGCTCAACAGGTAAGTAGCATCAGTTATAATTAAGCCCAAATAAAACAAAAACGAGAGATTATGAATGGATAGATATATGTCAGCCTTGCAAAATGAATAATAGCTCAACAGACCTATATTGGGCGTCTTAATACAAGCTATATATTAAGTGCCTGCAGGTCTACAAAGTCGAACAGTGCATGATAAGATTATTTGCTGGTATAGATAATCGACCAGGTTGAGATAGTAACCATAAAATTGTAGTAAATTTAGATTTGATATAATTCAAAGTGTTCCGTGTATGTGGTTTCCGTCCAGCTAGCTTGACAGTTATGACTATTTTACCATTATCTGATGAAACGTGCATACATCTGAATAAAAAAAATGCTTCACTTTATTATACATGAAAAGACTTCTCATATATTATGTTTTATAATTTATCGTGCCTTTATATTTAAATGTTTGAGTGAGGATGGCATTTCCTGAGAATACGTTGTTTTATTTCTGCAGAATGTATTAACTTGAGGGCGTTTACAAGAGCTTGTGTGAGTGGCGTTAATTAAGTTGCAATAAATACTTATTGTGTAGCAACAACTAAATAGTAGATACAGATTATTGTGCACGACGAGGCTGTTTGCCGGTATACATAGTCGACAAGATTGATATGTTAACCATAAAAAGATAACAAATTTAGACTTGATATGATTCTACGTTTTCAGTGAATGTGGTTACGCATCCGGCTTGCTTGACGGTTATGACTATGTTACCATTACCTGATGAAACGTGCATACATCTGAATCATAAATTGCTTATTACACGCGAAACGAATTATCATATTATGTTTAATAATTTATCGTTCCTTTATCTTTAACTTTCAGAGTTAGGATGGCGTTTCTTGAGAATATGTTGTTTTGTTTCTACATAAATTATTAATTTGAGGCCGTTCCCATGAGCGTTTTTGAGCGGCGTTAACTAATTTGTTGTAAATACTTATTGTGTAACAAAAATTAATTAGTGAATACAGATTTTTGTTGGGGTTTTCTCCATTAAAGATTTATTGAATTGGATATGTAATCTCTTTCCATCGAGGGAATCAGCGGTAAGTGTGCCGATAGGCCACCGAAAGGGTATGCGTTCGACTTCTACCATTGGATTATCCTGGGTCGGTTACTTTGGCGTATCCTTGTCCAAAGTAGTTTACGTTAATTGGTTTTGTAAATAACTTACTTGTGTTGTTGTATCATAAATCATCAACAACAATAAATCCTTCCATCGAGTAAATGATATCTACACCTTTTTTCTCTTATGATAGCATTCCCACACAGAAACTTTTTTTTTGTCGCTAGAAAGTTAAATTATTAACATTTTAATATACACATGCGTACATCATTAAGTGACCGCACCGGTATCCAAAAGATGCTGGAGGTCATGGGTTCGAACTCCGACCGAGTTATACCAAAGACTTATAAAAATGGCACTAGCAGCTGCCTCGCTTGGCGCTCAGCGTTAGGAGGTTTTTGTTATGAATGGTCGGCCTGGTGTCAGGATAATGTGACTGGGTGGGACGTGATGTTACATGTCTGTGGCATGATGCTCCAGTGCGAGACATGGCTATAAGCTGTCACACTGCAGACATCGTAGCGGTATGACTGGAAAGTGGTTTGAGCTATATTAAAAATCCAAGCCAAACACATTCACACACACGCACGCACCCACTCACACGCACATCGTTCAGTGTTGATTGCTTTAAATATTTACTATTATCACACGTTACATACATTAGGTCATACTGGGTGTTTTTAGCTGTAAGTTTTATGTGTATATCGTGCTCTAATACTTCTTATTAATTTACCGTTTTTGAAAAAAATAGATTAAATATAGCACAATGATATGGAGATTATTCTGTACTGATCTCTCATTCGAAAAACAAATATTATGTATTTCTTTACTTAACACAATCCAGGTTAGTCTTTGTTCTTTAGTGCATTTTGTGAGTTTATCAGTAATTGCTTACCGTTATCATATTCTAACTATTGTTTGGTATGACTCACGTCTTCCCATCATGGAGTTTCACTGTATACAAAGCGTACGTGACGTTCATCTTGGATTTTCATTCAATATTTATTTGATGTTGAAGTTGTTTTCCCCCAGCACGATAATGAATAATACCCTTTAACTTCTAAAGTCGGTCAGTTTATAACGGGTGGTGTTAGTAAGGCTATAAGGTCATCATGTGAGTTACAGAAACGAGAGAAAACCAACAACTTTTGGGACATTCGATAAATAATATAACTCCCTAGAAAACAACGTGAACATTCAAAAATAACTTAGTTATTGTGAATTAACGCGCACATAGTCCAAAAGGTTATATCAGAAATCTGAATGCATAAAGTTATAATTCAATTCCAGTGGTATTCCAATTCCATCCTAATATTTAATCTGTTAACGTGTATGCCGTCTCTTATGTGTTAAAAGACCAGTGGTCTAAAGTGTGAAGATATGCCAACGGTATATTGATGTTTCGTAATGATATAATCCAAGATGCCCTTGTCTAGTTTCACTAAAATTCCAATTTGATATTTCTGTCTAAGAATATTACTGATGAACATATTGCATTTCCAGTAGAAACAATTATAATAAATAATTCCACCCTAATCCAATAATGTACACAACCATAAGAATGATTCTCTATCAGATGTTATATGCAAGAATGAGTAATTTTTCAAGCAAACAAGATTATTTCAAAAAGGAAATAAAACACAATGGTAGAATCAGGATGACAGTCAAACGTGCATTACTAGAACAATCTAAATTGTCAACAAGATAAAATCGGTTGCTAAAAGTAGAATAAAGAACGTGGAAGATATATGGTGCACTATATATCCCCATGCGGTAATACCAATGCCCTAGACTTATATTACGCTAAACATTACTTTTCTGATAATGTACTGATTGTTTAACCCTCATCATATGAAAATATTAATACTTATGTTGTTGTTTACAAAATAGAAGTGATTGGTCAAGTACACTATGAACTTGATTTTAGAAAATGACAAGAAATTAATAAAATTATACACAGTATATAATCATGGAGAGAAAAAATACTAACGTCCAATGCAAATTAAATATACATAACACGTCTTTCAATTAACAGTATGTGCAAAATAATTCATTTTCACAGACCTGGTTCCTTTGTATACTTAAAGCAAGCACTTTATGAAATTCTTGAAGGCTTTAGGCAATACAGTGCCTTTTTGACATTTGTGATTTCGAAACGCTGATTAATATTATCTTAGTGTTCATTGAACACTACAGATCGAACATATTTTAACGGTTTTATATTAAAGTTTAAAATTATGCTTTGAAATATATGGACTTTTCATGCGTAGCAAATACATACATACATTTTTTAAAATAATACATTTTAAAAAGGACAGTTCGAATGAGCTCATGTCATTATGTTAGCAGAAGATGGCCAATGTGTTTTTATAAGTTTAGTATTAAAAGGATTATATTCTAATGTTGTAGTTGCACAAGGTCCACATCCTGGATTTGAACATAATATCTGTATTTGTCGGTAACTTGAGCTTTGATCGAATTGTTCGGGAACTACCGACTAAGGTGAAATCTTGCCTTAATTACCTCGATGGATATTATTGACTAAACCTGTGTTAATTTGATAGCGATATAAAATATTAATATTATGTGTCTTAACCTATGTAACAGAAAATAACCCAACAAGTTTTATAAAATTCAAAAACTAATTTATTTCCACTGAATAAAAAATAAAGCTTTAAATGAACTTCAGTATTGCGAATTAAATCCCAAATAATCCAAATGTTCTATCACAAGTCCTTAGAAATACAGTTCTAATTAATTTACAGTGGTGTTCGACTAAGATTAGCGCTCAAAGTGTTGATGCGCCTGCAGTCTTGAACTTACTAACGTACTAGTAGCCTGAAGAGTAATGATGTTATAATATTATTGCAATTAATCACGATAGCGTATATCAAGATGGCATTGTCTGGAAATGCCAAGTTTCTGTCCCAAAATAGTGATAAAGATAATTTTGTATACCCGGTGAGAACAAGTTTGACTAATTTCATCCAAATCAAAATCTGGACACACCAATACAAATGATTCTTCATCAAGATCTTACAACTAGAATGACTAATTTCGCAGTTAAAAAAGATATAAGAACCCTCTATTTGATCTATGGTAGAATTAGCAGTTTTTATATAACAATTACTATGCCTTAATGGACTTTTACATTCCATAGCACTGCAGGTTGTTTACAATATCAAATGAATTAATACACTTGTAATATAGACTGTCGTAAATATCAGTCGATTTACTTGCTTTTAATGAGAGTTCCAATAACTTAGACCCAGAATCAAATAAATGTTTACCTCTATCGATGAGGATCCTAATATTTAACACACATCCATAGATAAAATATAAACATTGTTTAACAAAAAAGAAAACATCATCAGTGTATCTGGTTAGGAATACAGTGAACTAGATTTTGGACAAGGTCAAGTATTTTAATGCAAATAAAATATAACATATAATCATGGAGCAAATAATAAACTATAAATCTAGATAACGAATCGTATATCATGTATGTAAAAGTGATAATTATATTTCTTTGCAACAAACAAGAAATGACTAGCTACTATGTTGAGCTATAGAACCTATGTTAAATATTTATTTTTTAATTTAGTTAAATTAAAACATAAATATTTAACACTGATAAATGACATCTTTTCAACCCAAATATTTGTATCACCAAACTGAACTAAAACAGTTCAAATTTACTTTGTCATGGCTGAACATCGAATTTTTAAAACGCATTGGACGCCTATACTCGTAGTTTTAGTGTTTTTCTACATTCATAAAAATTGCAAGCAAATGATATATTTTTAAACACTGGCAATTAGCTTATCTTACAGAGAATACAAAATTCAACAAAAAAATAAACCAAAAGTATTAAGCATGATGTACAAATATCCAATATCCCTATTAAACTTATGAATTATTGGTTGCATTAGAATTGTTATGAGGGGCAATATTTGTTTTAGTTTCAATCTGGAAATAAAATACGTCGCTCTTGATGGGTTTTCGAAATGATTGTACACCATTGAGTATGGTAAGGGATTTTCTATCAAATTTTTTTTTTACAGTACAACAAAACCGGAAGTCTCAATTTTTTGAGGAAATAAGTTGTTTTATTATATAGTAACTCCCTGAATATTTACTTCAAATTGATAAAGCGCTTAGAGCTTCTAAAGATTAGGCGCTATACAAAGTCCTCATTATTATTATTATTATTATTCACATGAATTTAATTCTCCTCCATTCAATGACTATAGTAACGTGTAACATTGCATCTGTGTATCAACGAGTTCTTTTCCAAAAGGGTTACATGGTCAGAAATATATATACATTTCTTTGAATTTAATTTTGTAACGGATAGTTTTGGTTTTTAAAGTCACAGGACCAATTATTAGACGAAAATTCTATCTTGCACCTTCTTAAAAGTGAGCGATAGTTTGATCTCTACCTTTATAATACTTTGGGGAACATTTTGATTCCCGGGTAACTTAAGACTATTCAGAAGCAACGTAAAACTTTTAATGTTGTCTAAATCAAAGTAGAGTCAATACATTATACGGCCAGTGAGAAATGATTCCATAAACCCGATTCGAAAAATATGCATGTGAGTTAGAATTACAAAATTCAAACGGTAAGTCAGAATTAAAAAATTAAAAAGTTTGATTACACATTCTTCTTTCAAAATATAAATTATATAATGAATATAATACTATTTCACACATTCTAAATTTTCATAAAGTTAATCATGAAAAGCAGGACAATCCGATTAAACAATTTGTATTGATTATTATTCTTTATGTATTATTTGTAAGGCATATTTGTCATTCGTATACTATACCAACAAGCATAATTTCGATTTTCGTTCAAGTTTAGTGGCTTATTGTCATGCGATGTACAAATTAATGTCCAATTATCTTATTTACAGCATTATCATTTTCTTTCTAATTTGAACATTTTCAGTTTAGTGATATATATGCGTCGAATGTGAATACTTATTCCAATTAATCTTACATTTCAATCTGTTTATACCATACATTTTCCAAAAAATTCTATCGCGAATATTAACGATGCTCATACAAACGACTTTCGTCATTTTCCAATGACTTTAATTCCTGTGAAAAATTTTTGATATAGTTTTATGTCTACGTTAAAGAGTCACTATTAGTAATCACAAACCATCAGTTGTGATATATACCAACACGCACACACGCACACAAAAAAAAGAAAAAGAGAAGGGGAGAGATAAATGTTCTGTCAGTTCTCACATTCGCTTGATTTTACAGTTATGTTGTTCATGGAAACGTACAATTAATCAGTAAAAGGAATAATGTTTCCATCAAAATAGGTAATGCACCTGCTGCATAAACCCACAACATTATCTTATTTTATGCTGGAACATGATCAATTATTCTATTTTCCTTTCGTCTTTTATTCATATAATTTTCGTCGATTAAGTGTGTTTTTAAGTACTTGTAGACCATTACATTATTAAATATGCGTGCCTTATATTGCGTACAAAGAATTTATTAGTGTATTGCTGGATCGTAAACCATGAAATATATTATGTGTAAGATATGTTGATAAGATATGGCTTAGAGGTTAATGTGCTGGACCCTCTAACGATAGGTACGGGTTCGAATGTTACCATCAAGATTATCCTGGGTTGGCTACATGGTGTGACCTTGGGCAAGGTACTTTACTCAGATCAATTACATCTTCCTAGTCTTGCAAATTCCATTATTACAAATGATACGTGATGTACGTTACGGATTTTCATTCATTATTTCTTTGGTGTTATAGATTTTCTCTGTACTATTATTATACGCCTTTAACTTTTTTGAAAAAGTTCTTTTCATTATATGTTGTACTAGTGAGTGTTGCTTGCTTTTATCGATTACGAGCACGTAAGTAATGAATTAGTTTCCACAACATTAACGAGAGAACTAGTTTGATCTTTTCTTCAAGATCGTCATGAAAACAGCTCAGGGGAATAATGAAAAATATCATATACTTAACATTGAAATATGCAGGTGCAGCAGCTTAAGTGTCAAATCGCTAGATAGTAGTACCTTATTGTTTATCCTACTTAAATCCGATAAATAGGATGATCTGTTTTAAGCGCTTGACGTTGAAACTTTAAATTGTGCTTTTTATATATACGATATAATAGTAGTAAAAGAACACAAAGCTTTCTATGCTTATATTTTTATACAAGAGACGGTTAAAATTAGTTCATGTTATTATTTTCGCAGATTAAAAAATTGTAGAACTTTAATATTGAAAGGATCAGACTCTGTAGTTGTATTAGCGCTTCCTCCATGCCCTGGATATTAGCGTAACAAGTGTATGTCTCAATAGAAGTATCAACATGTTGATATCAGCCAAGAATATCGACCAGAGCTTTGCTAAGATTAGCAACTACCGATTGAGGTGAAGTCCCGCCTTAACCACCTCAATGGAAGTTATCGATTAAAGGATGATCCAGCTTACAGCTCCACCAGAGATATGGTTAGAAACATAATATGGTAAACGAGAATGTGGTCTTTGGTCCTAATTTTTATTATCAAATAATGAGGTAGGATGATTGATGTTTGAATATATGCCAGTTAAGCCGATAAGGTTAATGTTATCGAATTGTGAAACTTTGTAGGTATGAGGGGCTTGTAAATACATATCAGGTATGTTGAAGCAATAAAGGATTAATATATCTTTAAAAGAAACAACAATTTATAATAAAACCAAGTAATGAATATTTGATAACGATAAATCCTATCCATTCAATCAAAATATTTGTAATAAAAATGTGAAATAAAACAATTTCAAATTTATTTTCTCATAGTCGACATTGACCATAAATGTTCTTTAAGTCAAAAGATGTTTTATTTAAATGCTTTTTTCTTTAACATTCGTGAACTTATTAAGTGGTAAGAATCGTAGCATGAATTAATGGAGAATTATTATATATGTACAACATGCGTATATTATAAATGGGTCGCAAATTTGTTTTTGAAGGATTGTGCTCATCTCGCCGTGCTTTAGCAAGTATATATGCCTTGCCTTTAAGTTTAATTTGTTTGGAAATTTAAGCTTGTTATTTGAAGCTCATACTATTGCATGACATCTGTTGTGATTATGAATGAATCATTGTGTATAAAGCATATCGCAATATAGGTAGAAAATCCATTATTTTCATAGACTGGTGTTGTCTGAATTTTAATGTTTGCTTGCTGTCAAATATGAGTTACAGTGATAACGAAACAAAGATTATTATAACGTTACTGGTTGTAACAATGGTCCAACCTTAAAGTGCTTTTCAGGAAGCATAAAAACACAGTAAATCATGTGTTTCATTGAATTAAAAACCATTTAGAATTTGAATGCGGTAGGACATAATGCATGGGTATCTTTGGTCAACGGCATGTGATATATATTAAAGAGTTCAGACGAAACACTAATAGGTATGATATATATATCCATTAAAAATATTGTCTTTCTCTTTTCTAATCTTTAGCAGACAGTAGATGACATGATTATCTAGTTCATAACCATTTCTCATTTGTCTAGTTATGCATTTGATGACTTCTGGCAAACTGATATTTTAGTCTCAAAATCAGTTTAAAACGTATGAACAATAATCCAGTTATGGAAATGTAACGTAAAAATGACCCAGATTGTCTGATGTCGCGCCTCGGTAACAAATGTAATCAAATTTGATCGTACAAAATTTGAATTTCGTTCATGTACACTCAAATAACAATACACAAGTGTATCAGTAGATGAAAATACGACAACATTAAGATGGCTGCACGTATATTATAAAGTCTTCAACTAAATCAAATAGGACACGTACAACCTAGAGAAGTACTATACCGCCATCATGATTTGATACGCATTTCTGTACGGCAATATCATGTATGATTACTGACAGTAATGTTAGTGACAAATTTTCTTCAGAGGGATTACCGCCAACTATTTTTTATTACTATCGGATGATTTTTCCGCCATTGTAATAATGAATATGTAGCTAAACGAAATATCCGATTGGTCGAAATTACAAAGTAACGTACCGGTGTAGTACTTTTAACATCATAGCAGCGTAAGGTGGGCATAAAGTGGGTTTCTGAAAGCAAATTCAGTGGCTACGAAGGTGTCAATTGCAGAACGGTGCAGAATGAAGTTCATTTCATGTGCACTGTTTCGTGTACACACCATTTGTGCATGATCATGTTAAAACAGTAGGTTTTAAATATATAAGGTATAAAATAAAACCAACAATTCAAGTAATATAAAAAAGCAATTTGTTATCTGCAAAACAAGGTGAAAATTCAAGAGACAGCACAGTCTGCTGAAATAAATTCAAAGTAATGCTAAATGTCCTACATCAGGACATAAAGTTGGCTGCTGGTTAGATTCAACAGATTTGACAATCATTTTTGAGATCTCCGTTTTCTCACAAGGACCCAGTTGTTCATATAGGAACACGTAGGACATGTTTAGCTTCAGGCGCACTAATATTCTACTGAAACAAACTTCAGATCGCTCGATCGTGTGTCTGTTCGGCAGGTTGTGATTCTATTTTCACTACCTGTTTAGAACAAAGAGAACCAGCAACACAGAGTAGGTAACTGTGACCAATAGTTTTTAATTAATCGATGCCAGGAGCAAATTTGACTTTTTCAAAGGACTGACCATCTAATGTATCAGCTCAAGGAATGATATCATGATCAACATCCTACTCAAGAACTGTTATGCTTAAGCTCTGGTTAGTGCACAAGAAGGATGCAAATCAGATACAATTCAAGTTGGAAAAAAAATCAAGAGACACTTAAAGTATCCTGAATTAAATCCCAAATAATTCTAAATGTCCTATTATAAATAAACAATCTGCCATATAACGAATGAATATGATGATCCTTGAATGTTCTTATGTAACACAATGATTCAATAAAGAATGTCTTTGTATGAACTGTTAAAAATTCAATAGCCCATTAACATTTTAGTAATTGCAATGAATATTTTAAATAAATGTTTCCTTTCGAATTATATCTGATAAATCTAAAATAGAAATGCAATGCTTTTTATCAGTTCAGTATTTCTGCAGACCCTGAAGGTTTTCGAAGGAAAAAATCCCTAGTATAATGTTAAGACTTTTATTCTTGTTACGTAAACACTCTGATCACAACTTGCAATCATTTACACAATTTAAACACGCATTATAAATTAAATAAACAAAGTAACGATTAAGAGTACGAATACATTTCTATCAACCTTGCAATATGAGTTTGAAAATATAAAATTGTTTCACGTGATATTTGACTTATTATGAAAATATGGCGTAGAGTGTTGTCCATTGTCCGATTTCTCTTTTTACTCTACCTCCCATATTTCATCGTTGGCAGAATGTGATCACATTATAATCATGCATTATAATAGTATTGTGTTTCTTCATCTCGATTCTGGCTAAAGTTTTATTCTTGATGCTTTATTGAGCCAATCTTCCACAATATTTGATAGACAGGTTCTATTAAATAGCTTGTCTTTATTTTTCTTTGCATTTTCGGAATCGTTTTTTACTAATAACACTTTTTTTATAGGAAAGTGCCATATTACAGGATTTAAAGGATGTCTTTGCAAGTCATTTTCTTCTGAGCCAACGGTTATTAAAAACAAAATCCAGGCCAATTGATTAATCCAACTATAAGATCGGTATTTAAGGTCTAATTATTGCATATTGAAATCGTCATATCCAGCATCCGTGGCTAAAACGGTGCACTTTTGCATATTAAACTTGGTCTTGCTAGCAACATTATTCTTGCATAGCGAGATCGTATAATATTTCTTCATGTTTCTTGCCTTGCGCTCTACAAGAACCTTTGCCTGAATGTTATAAAAAGCCTCCCCCACACACTCACACACACACACATACAATGGAAAGAAACTAAGATGGAAAGAAACTAAGATGGAAATGTTAAATGGAGATGAAGCAGGGCAATCTTGATTACAAAATTTAACTTTGCAAATGATTGAATGCTATTGTCAACCAAACGGAATATGCGGGAGAAAGATTTAAAGGTAGAATGGATCCGAACTAGGACATTTCTGAATAAAAGGAAAAAAAGGTTAAAGTTCAAATGGGTCTATCTTATCAAAAGTAAGTAGAACAGAGTCTAGTTAGGAAGAAACAAAGTATGATCAGGTGGAATTATTTGGGGTAAATAAGATGGAGTTGATGTTGGGTTAATTTGAATTAGATTAAGACGCACAGAGCCAACATGGAATATATTTTGAGGACGAGTACAAAAGATCCAGGTATATATTTCCATGAATTTTATTATTTTAACATCTTTTATTTCCAGAGAGCAAAAACATTTTTGAAGTGAACAATTTGAATACAGAAAGTCCAGCCCAGATGAAATACTTGTTTTAAAAAGATAACCGGGTGGAAATTCGGATTTACAACAGAACACTTTTGATAGTGATATAAATACTATGACGAATGACTTGAATAAAAAAATAATTGTGATTTATACGTGCGTATTATATCCAAATATTTGATCAATGTCATAATCTGCAAGAACTAAATAATGAAGATACAAATAAGTGACCTTACACAGTACGAGGACAAGGTTGAACGATTCATGGTGATTTCACAACGAAAGAATGAGGTGTTTTGCTCAAATAGTGATACTGTGGTATTTGACCCATATAGTAAAACATGAATTCACTCAAAAAGTAAAAGTGATTAAAACAAAGGGACAGATGTGCAAAATATCTTTACAGTCCCAAGAACACACTGGTTATTACAAGCCGTTAAGATTAGACCACTGCTAAATTATTACATGTATGGAGTTACACACTCCGTCACCAGAACACTTGGCTACCAGTCACACTGGTTAATCAAGCAGTCAGTATTCCAAGTTGGTCAATCAAGCAATCAGTGCCCACCAACGCCGAATCACCTGCTACTTGACCAGCAACACTGTTTATCAGCTCTACGGCTACTATGGTTCAACTTCACAGCTGACATGGTCAACTTCTATGTTTAGCTCAGCAGCTGGTACCACGTCGACTCCGATGACTCCGATAACTCTGATCACCCTGGTCAGCTATACAGACGCGAATCTGATCACCCTGGTCAAACGGATCACTTTGATGATTGTGACCGCTCACTGACAAGACGTTCCGTAATGTAAAGATTTATTCTGCGGTTAGGTATTTCTACACAGATAATGCCGCAATACATCGTGTGTGCGCTTGGAATATTCGGTTGTTCCATCAACAGCACTTCGCACGTGCAGCATAAGATGAACCGAACTCACTATTTCGAAATCTTTATGCAATATACATAAATCACCCTCAGGTATCGTTGTACACAAAAAACGAGACACAAGTACATTTATTTAATAAATAAAAGAATTTAAATAATTCCCTGACACTTCATACAACAGTAATAGAACTGATTTTGCTTAGATCTTGCAGGGCGAATTAATACTTTGTAAAAAAAAAAAATAACATCACACTTTACCCTACTGCACCTCAGGTCACCAAGAGCTTTTTATAAACAAATCTATTTCCAAATGGAAAAATTAATTGTGAACGATTCTATATCTAAACAAGAGAAAATCATAGTTAAAAGTAGACGGTCTTTTACTATAGGTAAAATATAAAATGTGGTAAACAGTAGGTAGACCTGTTATATCATGGGGGATATTTAATGTTCTGGATTCATATTGAGATAAACGTGTTGTTTACAAAACCAAAATCAATGATTCAAGTCAGGTAGAAAGCGATTTTTGTTTGGAGAAGGCCACGTCTAAAATACAATTATCAATAAGATATAATGAATACAAACTTTTCGAAACTTAACTAACAAACATTGATACTTAAATATACACAAAAAGTGTTACCAAACCAGACTCACTTCGAATACCAAGACTCGATGACTACATTGATAAAACCCGAAAGTAAACTATGTCACCATTTTGACCTTTTTAAAGCATTCTCGCAAATCCCATTCTAGGAAAGAGCAAAGGAAATGTCGGCAGTCGTCGCTGCAATTGAGCTTTATCAATATAAATCAATACTGCTTGGAATAAAAGGTTGTCCTTTGACCTTGCAGCGTTTTGTGAACATGATACCATCTGATCTAGATAATTATGAATCTTACATTTAAAATATATCATCTACAAAAACAGCTCGAAAGTTACTCAAGAATATTCTGAAATTCATTGATTGACTTTGTGATGCAAATTTAATAATTAAGTTTGGGAAAATTTGAGTTAAGTCGTTGTTGTGTTACATTTTTAGGACATTATTGGACACGGCAAATTAAACCGAAAGAAGATTAGGTCGAAGCTATCTCTGAATTCTCTGCGCCTATCAGTAGAAAGTAATTGATGCGAATTTTGGGCACTAGTAGATATTGCCTAAAATTTTGAATCTTTCCATAATAACGGAACCATTGACTAAATTGTAAAGTAGTGGACCAAGTTGCAATGGCCTGGAACATATCGGGATGTTTTTTGATAAATTAATGACCATACTAAAGAGTGGATCAAATTTTTCAGCTGGAGATATATGTTGCTGCAAGTGATATGTGTGTTCAAGGGGTGGATCATCCATGTTTTCTTCTAAAAATATATACAATCGTAAACGAAACTTCGGCTTTGATAGTGGCTTTGCAATGCTTTGAAGTGTATACTAGTTCAGCTCCTCACAGATTATTGTTTTCGGTTTTACAAACTCATTACCTTCATCAGCAAATTGAAAAACAAAAATGCGAGATTGGTAAGGTGAAGGTTGATGCTGCAGGAGTCCAACATGGACATTAAGTACATCAAGGGAAATATTTCACTTTAATTAAATTACTGTTTTGCATTATTTTGTACATATCTTCTGCAAATCAATAATATATATTCCAATTTCATTTCGATTATTATGGTAAATTATTGATATTTGAAAAATACGTATAGTACTGATTTATTGTATCAATATTGTCTTCCCTTTGTGAGGGAGGTCTCATCTATATTTGCCATACTTTAGTTGATGGACATTCTTCCTTCATTAGGCAAGACTTACCAATGTTTATTTTGGAAACAACACATTACATAGCTAATAGTGTTCTATGAGTGTGGACTATATTGTAAGGTAATTAGTTTTTGTAGCTAAACATGTTTACTTGGATTTGAGTTTAGGACATTGTTTACCTATACGGAATACATGGAATAATAGATGCTTGACACGTTTAACTGAAAGTAAAAGACATGATCTTGTTGAAAATTTAGAATGTTCAAGAAACGAATTAAGGCTGTTTCTAGTATAACTTTTCATTCGCATATCAACATCGTGAAATCAACCTTTCTGTTGTGATCAGTTTTAATAAGAGATGATTTATCTGAATTACTAATTCGAATTACCAATTGAACAATACTTTGTGACAACGTCGCTGTTTTGGGACTATTGTAAATTCATTTTGAGACATATATTGATATCATTGTGATACATTAAAACTGTTAGCATTTTCTCCAATATTCCTTGCTATTAGTATATCAAAATAAGCACATTTAAGATTTGAATTGTTTCAAAACACCACTGGAATTATACTTTTGACCTAGATATAGACCTTTGAGTTCAAAAAACATAACCCAAAGTTGTGGAGACATTGACATAACTAGCGTTGGATGAAACCAAGCTAATTCTCATGTAGCTTTAGGATTTCTGACTAAGCTAATGCTACGGTTTATTAAGTTAAATGGAACCGTCGAAAAATAGCAAAATATGCAATATTGATTCTTCCCTTTTCCTACTTCATGTCGAACTAGCTACTCCAGTGGAGAAATTACAGTGAACGTATTTCAATAGGAAAGTAGATAATAGGTTATCTGTAGGTATGACCTAAAAAGATCCATGAGAATTGATTTGTTCACAATAATAATAGTGCAGACATTTTGGCAGATATATCGATTTTAAGACATGTCTCGTTAAGCATGTAACTGTAGTATAACTGTTGTAAATGATACAATAAAAAATGGTATAGTTTCCCTGCAACATAAATAGCTCTGTTCCGAAGTTATGTCAACTGGCCATTGTACATCTAAGTCATAAGAAGCTTGTATATGCATTACTGTTAAGAAAAGGAAAGAAATAATAATGTCAGATATCAAATATACTGTTATTTCCGTAGCTTGTACACGGATTGCAACATATTATAGACCAATGTGGAAATATACTGGACAACCCTTCTGGGTTAATTATCAAATCTACATTTAAAAAATCAGTATGGTGCCAGAAGAATATGCTTGCCAAAGAACCTATAATATTCGTAGAGTTTAATTAATTACCGTAAAGGGAGTAATACATATTATTTATTGAATGTGTGGGTGATTAATCTTACAGAACGTACTTAATTTGATGTTTATTATACAGTGTATGTTAAATTGGACGGCATACAAGACCTTCATAGAGAACGCCAGTCATCACAGACTACTTCATAATCATTAAAATCTTTATTGGAATCGTAGTTGTACAGAATGGAGTAAAAGCTACTCAAATGCATGTCTTAACCTTGCAATATCTCAATGAATAGAGATGAGGAAATATTTCCTTAAACCTACTCATAAACGTCTATATATATATATAATGAAATGTTTTCTTTAGTACGTATGGATCTTTGGAACACAGCGGCATATAATATAAATTTGGAACAAATCTACACTTTAGAATCAATGCAAATATTGAGAATCTAGAAGAATCTGAGAATTTTTAAATTTCAGCATATTAGAGTAGACAGAGTCCTTGTGGAAATAACTTTTGCTTCTTTTGCTTTTAGGAATAGCTAATAAAACTGGAATCTACCAGAATCAAGAAATGTCACAAACAAAGACGAAATCCATAGATTTCCTACAAAAAAGCCTTTCTCTCAAAAATTGAGATGAACGTCTTGTCAAACATGTTCTTTCTGGATGATTTGTTTCAGACATAGACGAGTGTCAGAGTAATCCATGTCAACACGGTACATGTGATAACCATGTGAGCAGTTACACGTGTACATGTAACGCGGGGTACATTGGATACAATTGTGATACAGGTATGCAAATAAATCCTCGCAAAACCTGATTCGCGATGTATAGAGAGAGAGAGAGAGAAAGAAAGAGAGAGAATGTAATCTGTGTGAGTCGTGCACTGACAGTTTATACCATTATACAATTGTTTATAATTTGTTGTGTTGTGTAACTGTTATTGTATTGATGATCTCTCCTACCAGTTTTACAGATTAAATTTAGATTGGGAATTCATGTTGATGGCGTCTACTTAGTAGCTATATACAGGGCATGGGATTTTCCTTCTGCCACGTAGTAGCTACGTCTGCATCAAAAATGTTCGTCCTGTTGATCTTATGCTTTGAAAATTCCACAGCATGATTTTAATCTTTGATCTAAATGAGCATAATTGATCTGGTTAGAAGTTCAGTATTAAAACCAATGAATGTATTTCGTTAGAAATACAAGTGGGTCCTTGATTTAAAGATCTAACGAGTTCATTGCAACTTGGCCGTATCGATATTGTCCAGACATGTGAGTAACCAATTTTTCTTTCTTTTTTCTTCTTTCTTTCTGTTATTAAGAACTTAGGCTACCTTCATAGTACATATGACTTTAAGACTATCGGTTCAATAGTCAAACAAGTACAATATATCGACCATGATGTTACGATTGGGGTTTAGCGTGATCTTTAAGCCACCACCGGGGGCCCCGAGTGGCCAAGTGGTCTAAAGCGCTCTCCGTTACAGATCACTGCCATCTCACCTCTGTCTGCGTGGGTTCGAATCTCGGATTCAGCCTATGTGGGTATGTGAGAAAGCTTGCCAGTAGCTTCTCGTGGGTCGGTGGTTCTTTCCGGGGTTTTTGCCGGCTTCTTCCTCCACTATTAATCCTGGCCACCATGTATAGCCTATCGTGTGCTGAAAAATGGTGTTAAACCCTAAAACAACAACAACAATAAGCCACCCCCCCACGTACTAACTAACAAGGTCTGCTTAATAATACATTGTTGTTCTGTCAATCACATTGCGGTGCGTATGCTTTCTGATCCACATTACATTAGTCACTTTGCACATGCCCGTTTTTATAGACGTATAAAGTAGTTATTCGTAGAGTAGATACAGACATAAACTCAATCGGGTCTGGATACATGATTATGTTCTGGCCAACGAAAATCTTCCCTACAATTATCAAGTTCATTTAGATGTATAGTGTCCTCTCTCTCTCTCTCTCTCTCTTTCTCTCTCTCTCTCTCTCTCTCTCTCTCTCTCTCTCGGTCAGGATAAACCAACCTTACAATGTCAAAATAGTAGTCGACATTTATAAAATTCATAACGTTGCCTGAAACGTATGCCCGCCAACAAGCTCCAAACCAAACGTAGGCTTCCAGTAATTGTCAATATGATTTGTGAATAGTGTCAGTGACTGAACATACGTGCATTTTCAATTAGATACTCAGAGTCTCTCAAATATGTTTTATACCAAACCATAACGTATCAAAATAGGCAAATGAAATTGCTCACTATCATCAATATCTTTACTGTAAAAATGTTACGAATTGAAGTGTGTTGGATGGGACATAACAGTATGTATTTCAAATGTGCACCAACTCCAACGATATTCCTTATATCAGTAATGGGAAAAATTTCTAAATAACAACACGAATCTCTTAATCATAAAATTATTGTACAGTTTTGAAAATTCATTTTTTCTTTTCTAGCAATGGAGTCGTTAATCTCATTGGTACTAAATGGTGAAAATTATACGCAAATGGATCCTTTGGCCTAAAATATATAATAAACTACTCAACATTTCAATGACTAGATATAGCTAAACGTTTTATTTTATCTAACCCAAAAACGTCGATATCCTTTTCATTTGGTCAATTGTTATCATTTTAAACTCATCGTTCTTTAAGCTAACGAAAGAGAGTTATTGAACATTGTTAAGAATATTTAACTTAACTTGTTTCTTAGTTTTTAATATTTTCTTTTTTAATTTTATTTTCGTTATATGCTGTGGGTAATGAAAAATTGTAGACCTTGTTCCAAAATGAATGACAGTTTTGGTAAGCAACATTTTATTTATTATATCTTTATCAGAGCAAGAAACAACAAGTTGACTGAAGGTCATGACTGGATTACTTTGTATCATTCATATGATTTCTTCTTATGTTATTATTTAACAACTACATGTTTCATTGACCTTAGGTAAAAAAGCTTTATTATAGAAATCTTTCTTTTTCGTTATGAGGGGAAGTATTATGAATATTTAGTTACATTTGCTTTTTTAGTTTTTACTATCTTTTAGTTAAATTTTATTTTTGTTATATGCTATGGACAATGAAACATTATATCTAGTTGCTGACTTTGTTTCAAAATCACTGATATATTTAGTAAACAACTTTTAAAGAAAATGTTTTTTATATTTCTCAGAGTAAGACCTGTTAAGTTGAGTTATGGCCATACCTGGACTGCGTGATATTTTATCATGTGCCAATTGGTAAAAAATTCTATTTTTTCCAAAAGAATGAGCTTTATGCGGGAATTTGTTTTGCGTCATAATTAGTCTTATATCTGAGGTTTTGATAAATGTTTGTCAGTTAGTATTTAAATACTTGATACATAAAGTTATATTATGTTGTTCCCGTTTGAGCTGAATTTTAATGTCAAGTTATTGAAATCAAGTGATATTTCTTTTCCTCTGGAAACACAAAAGTGCTCTGATAAAATTCTTGGAGATAGACGTTCATTGGACTTTATACTGAATTAAGAAGTGAAATATATCATGTCAGTCAACAATAAACTGTTGAGACATCTGCACTTCGTAGAATATTAAAGGCGTCATCACTTTCAATTTCGGATTTCATCGGGATTAGGACTCTGGAATTGTTATTATTAGGACTTCTTTTTTTAATTCTCTGATCATTTTTGGATTTGATTCGAATACCGTAAGTTCTATTTAATCATTATAACTTTATATTCTATGGAAAAAATTATCTGTTAAATTTTAGAAAGCTCATTGTCTTCACTCTTTTCTGTTACTGTTTTAAGAGCATTGACTCGTAACAACATTTAATATGTTTCTTCCAATATTTTCAGTCACTCTGGAAGTTTCGAGAATCAAACAGATTCACACATATTACAATATACAATTCAATGAACATTGCGCAAAATCAGCTATTTTTTAACAAACGTTTCATTCACTATTAAGCGTTAAAGCACGATTTTAGCATTAATTACGATCTCACATGTAAAAGGCTTTGACTAGGAGCTGTTGGAAGATAACACATATTCCGTTTTTGCAAAAATATATTTGTAAGCTTATTTTACAAAGATATATGCTTGCAAAATATAATATTGTCCATAAGTTTTTTTGGTTGGCTTTTTTCATCAATGAATGTCAGAGTAATCCATGACAGTACGGCACTTGTCATGACGAGGTGAACGGTTACAAGTGTACATGTAACGACGGGTACAAGGGACGCAATTGTCTTGCAGGTTTGTAAATCAATACACGAAAATGAGGGTAATTTCACTCGTTGCATAGTTCACATTGAGTTATTGAAATGTATCAGTGGAAGACAGTTGCTAAAATGATGACACCAAATTTATCGTTACACTGTTTATTTCTCTTTCGGAGTTTCTTTCTGAATTGGCAAACCTATCTGCCCTTATTTATGTTATTGAAAGTTTTGGTTCCATATTGAGACCTGGTTCATTTTTCTTCTGTTCCTATTCTCTCTTCTTCCGGTGCCCATCTCCCCCTTCTCTCTCTCTCTATCTCTCTCTCTTGATCTCTATTAATCTATATTGATCTCTCTCTCTCTTGATCAAGATGTACTTACAGATTACTGTCAAGAGGTTAGTATTATAAATCAATACGATGCCATGAAAAACATGCCCGCAAGTGAAATACAAATTAATTGTAAGCTTCATGTACAGATCATTTAAATATAAGTTTCAACAAGACTCTTACTAGAAATTGTTTGTCTATATGCAGATCGCTCATACAGTACATGTTAAAGAAACAGCCATATTCATTAGAGAAAATGTCGTAACCGTTTGTCCAAAGGTATTGCACTGTGCCCACCTCCCCATTCATCGATGTGTTTTGCAGACAATCTGTTAACGATAAGAAATGTATTTTCAATTTTGTTAGTTTTGTTGAGAAAAACAACCTTGCGAGCAGTAAGTGTAAGATCTAATTTGCTCAACTATCACTGTCCTAAAATGTTTGTACAATTTCAGAAATTCATTTTCACCGTTCTGATAATGCTGTATTTAAACGTCTTGGCACAGATTTTAGAAAACATCTTTAGAAATGGACTGTTTAGCCTTAAAGTATATAATAATTAATGATCGTTTCATTGCGTCGATAGAAGGTTCACATGCTTCAAAAATATTTGTTTTGTCAAACCTTCTTTATGTAATCTTCATGCCACTGGAAAATAAAGATCAAAAGTTGTTGGTAATGTAATATGATTGCTTTTAAATGTTCAGTAACTCTAGAAGATACTTAAAACAATAAAATGATTGAATGATTTAAAAATAACGAATCCAGAAGAAACGGCAAAAAGAGAGCATTATAAAACACAATAACATTATGCAAGATTATATAATTATTTGCAAACATTCAATAGCATTTAAGCACAACGGTAACAAAATTGAACTCTACTCCAAACAAAGGTTTTCAACAAGAGTTATAATCCCTTTCGGTGTCCCCCAGGGGAGCTCGCCTTTACCGATGACATCCATCTCGCCATTATCCGCGTCGGTTCGAATCTCAATGTGAATGTGAGAGAAAGCTGCCTCTAGATTTCATCGTGTTCACGGATTTTCTTCGACGAACATATACTGGCTGCCATTCATAGCCTATCTTGCGCTGCAAAATGGCGTTTCACCCCAAATTAACATATGATCCCATTCGTAAACGGCTTTTAAAGTCATTAACCGGGACACTGAAGTTGCAACAAATTAAGTGTGCCATTCTCTTAATATATATGCAAGCTTACGTTAAGAACAAATATACAAAACAAATAGCATGCTATCAATAGTTTTGTTTTTGGTTGGTTTGTTTCAGACGTCGACGAGTGTCAGAGTAATCCATGTCAGCACGGTACCTGTCATGACGGGGTGAATGGTTACACTTGTACATGTAACGCGGGTTACACCGGACACAACTGCATTACAGGTATCGAAAACAAAACACGACATAAACATGCCTTTTCGTTTTATTCTGCGGTTCATAATGCGAAATTGAAATGTAGCATTGAGGGAATATTAAAATCTTCATAATGATGAATCTGTAGAGATATAACTGTTGAATATATTTTCCTTTCCAATTTGAACCATATGAATTCCCTTACGGTATATTATTCATAGATATGTGCCCAATTTAATTTGTCTTATGCTACTTATCTATTTCCTTCTTTTCTGCTCTCTTCTATATCGTTTTGTGAGGATGAACGTATCCTGGAATGTTGATATAGTAATATACATGTATCGTATCAGTAATGTATCAGAAAAAATGGTTACAAACTAACTACAAACCATATTTACCGTCGGAAACATAGTTTTCAGGGTTAATCGGTCATATTGGCAGAGTTTGACCTTACCATTTTCAGTTGATATATTAGTGCTCCTCATTAACTCTATAGTAAATTCGATGACATTAAAGATTAAAATAAAGATTACAAATCTATAAATACAAATGCACACTCAATAGATTATGTTGTGGGAAGAAATTACTCACACAAACTCCAGCATTCTACAAAGTGCAAGATACTGGGTACTTCATCATCAACTTCTCATTAGATTTTAAGCATGATGGTAGCAAAACTATAGTCTAGTGAAAAAAGGGATTTTCAGCAAGAGTTGTAATCCCATATTTTAACGGATCTTCACGTCAGTGACTAGGATCCACAACTTGAACAAAGTACATACGACATTTAGTCAAATATAGATATGTAAATTATTATGCGAGCAAATATGCAAAAACGCCTTGATATCATCTTGTACATTGCTTTGCTTTTGGTTGGTTGGCTCAAACATCGATCGATGTCATACATTTTCCACAGTAGCAAGTTACCTGTCATGACTAGGTAAGCATTAGTAAGCGCATATGTGACACGGTATATAGTGAACGGAATTCTACTGCAGCTATGCAAATCAATACATTCATAACATGGTTCGTCATTTCATTTTGAAGTTCTTAATGTGAACTTGAAATGAATCAATGGGATAAAATTGAAATCGCTATAATGATGATAACATTTTTATCGCTACCGTAGTGATCACTTTGGCACTAAGTTCTCTGTAAAGTTACAATTTACAAAATATATATTCAATTATGTATGTTATTCAAACGAATGGTTCCATGCTGAAACTTATTTCATTTTCCATTTTCTACTTCTTTTCGTTCTCATGTCATTCCTCTCTCTCTCTCCCTCACTCTCTCTCTCTCTCTCTCTCTCTCTCTCTCTCTCTCTCTCTCTCTCTCTCAGAATGTACCGATCGTATACAGTCCATATGGTAGTATATAGTTATAAATCAATAAGGTGCCATGTATAATTCCAGCAAAAGAACTCCAAAACCTAACGCAGTTCTAATGTACGTATATCTTTAAAGTTTAACTTTTTTCACATGAATCTACAAAAATTGCCAATGTTTAAAGTTTTCGTCATTTTGTATTGATACAAAATGTCTCACATCCATAACATGTTACATTTGACAACATGAACAAGCATAATAAACAAACTAAATATGTGAAGACAAATGCATAATCATTAACATATTTAGAGTAAAGATCGTGCACACTGAAGTCTGCCGGATAGGACCACTCTGTATTGCTTCTAATGTGTCTCCATTCCATTAAAGTTCCCTTATCTATCTGCGCAAGAAACGTGTCAACGACAACAAAAATATCGTCAATGTCATTGGAAACAATGTATACAGTTGTCAACACGACTCGTGGAAATTTTCAATCTTTGAACTGTACAGAATCGTTTCATTCTGCAATTTGTGTCTTTCAAACAGTATAAGTGTTATATATATATATATATATATATATATATATATATATATATATATATATATATATATATATATATATATATATAACATTTACATTACTTGTTGTCTTTTCCTATCACTCTGTGTTATCTATACATCTATTTCATAATTGACCAAAGTCTAAAATCAAGTTAATGGTGTGCCTGTCTAGTGACATTGATTTTGCAAAAAAAAAACATAATACATGGCTAATATTTCTATATTTTGAAAGAATAAATAGTCAGATCATTGTTATCGTTGTTAAACAAATTTATTTGAGTCTGGGATATTTGTTTCTCACTTGTAAATTCTCAACATGTTGAAAACTTTGAATGTTTTATTTTTAAAAATTACCTACTTCCTGGCTCTAGTTTTGTGTCTTATCTTTTAATATCAATGTTGTTTACTTGCAAACCTACACATATATACCTGAACATCAGAAGTTAAATCAGTATTATTGCTGTATTCCGTTTTAATTTGGACTGATACATTTATTTAAAGTATTCACTAAAGCTACCAAGTGCTCATGAATATTTCCTTTTACTAAATCACTAAATTGGAATTATATTGAATAAGGTCAAGGACATTTTTATTATATTATGTATACATTAAAATATTCTTACACATCGCCAGATTCCAGGCCACTGATGTATTAGGTCATTTGTGACGAAAGACATATTAGCATATTCAGTCTTGTAATTTATTTAACACCAATATAATTCAACTAGAATTCTCCATATTTAGAATCGTGATAGAATCTTTAAGACAGTTTGTGATTTAATTCACAATACTTTAAGTATATATTACATTTTCATTTTGCATTCATAGAAAATACAATATTTGTTTTACTTAGTTTGAGACCATATTGTCGTAATAGTATCTTACATTTGGCAACATAAGGGTTAGAAAAGAATTAAATCCTTCAAGACAAATAAACATCCATTAAAATCTTTAATACAGCGATCTTACACACTGAAATCTGTTGGAGTGGATATCTCTGTATTGTCTCTACTGTGTCCGTATTGCTACGATCTTCACTGTATCAATCCGCGAAGCAGATGTGCTAACGAATACAGAAGTCGCTTCTGTTTCGTATAAAGATACATTAGTTTTATTTAAAAAAAACTTTGAATCATATGTAAGAGCTAACTTGTTCAATGGTCTTTGTCCACAAATTCTACACTTTTCGAACTTCGTTTTCATCAGTCTAGTTTGCAAGCCTTTATCGTATTGGCACAAAGCGAAGCACATAAGCTTTGCAAAGGTACGCTCTTGGCTTAAAATGTACAACTAAAAAGACAAAGAACGTTTCCATTATATCTACTCAAACAACCTTGATATTGTTTCAATATTCTGTGTAAATTATTGTTGTTGTAATCACCATATCAGTGAAATATGAAGACCGATATTTTTGGAAAACTTACTTTTCTTCTTGCAATATGTCCAGTCAGTCTGGATGTTTCGGACGCAGTGGTATATTAAAGAAGCAAACAACTAATGAAAACCTTTGAGTCAATAAAATATTGAATCTAGTATAATCAGAGAATCACAGGAATACCATCATTTTCCAATGGCCTAAATCCTTGTGCACTCCTAGGTACCGTTTTAATATATTTGCTTTCGAATGTAGGTATGACGGTAACAAAACTGAATTCGAAACAAGAATGTTTGTTTGGTGTGTTTCAGATATCGATGAGTGTCAGAGTAATCCATGTCTACACGGTACTTGTCATGACGGGGTAAACGGTTACACCTGTACATGTAACGCAGGGTACAATGGACATAACTGTATTACAGGTATGAAGTTAAATAGATGAAAACATGGTTCGTCGTTTTATTCTGTAGCTCTTAAAATGATTTCAAAATGTATCATTGGCAGGTTACTGAAATCGCCATAGTGATGATACCACTTGATATATACAGTGGCGATAACACATTTTGGTACTATTTTCTTTTTATGTTTGGAAACTGTATCAGCGTGTTACATCAGTATGTTATCTTAACCTGCATTTCCCTATCAAAGACTATTTCATTTTCTCGTCTGCTGATTTTCTCTCTCCTTCCTGTCCAATCAATCTCTCACTAAGAAACGATCGTAGAATCTCATAATATACAATTATAAAATCATTATCGTGCCGTGACACATATGCATGTTATCAAATTCCAAAAGAAACTTGGGCTTCAACTGTAAAAAGACTTTTGTACAGGAATCGTGGAACAGGGCAATGTTTGACCTGTGCAGAACAATTTTGTTAGATATTCAGTGTTGTCTCGCAATATATAGTACATACGAGGACATAATATATCAAAATGCACAAACAAAATCTTTATAAACAAACCAACAATAAGCAAATTGTTTAGTATATAGATGTTAATCATTGGAGACTGTCGGGTAGGACCCCTCTATATTGTTTCTAATATGTCCACTCCAAAGATCTGTACTATACTCGCGCAAGAAATGTGTTATCGATACACATAAGTCTATATTTTAGTACGAAAACAGTACTTAGTTTGAGAAAACACAATTTGAAGCATTGTCTGGAAGAACTGAATTATTCAAAAGTCACCGTCCTAAAAGTATTGTACTATTTCGGAAATGCGTTTCGTCAGTGCACGTGTAATGCAGTCGTGAGTCGCATTGGCGCTGAAAGAAGACACAAAATTATGCAAATGGACGCGTTTTTTTAAAGACGTATAATAAAACAGATTGTATTAAATACATGCAAAGAAACATTTTGTATATCTACTAGAAAGACTTTGACACACTTTTAACAATGTAGGTCAACTGTTATCGTTGTAATAATATCCGTATCTCTTGGAGAAAGGCCCGAGAGTTAATCAACATTTAACATGGTTATTCCAATATTTGAAATAACACTGCAAGTTTCGAGATTGACACTTAGTCCAGCATATTACAATAGACAAAGTCATTGTGCAACATCAGGTACTTCGTTATAAACAGTGCATTGTCATTGAAACATGGCAATTACAAAACGGAACTTTACTAGAATGAATTGTGTACAGCAAGAGTTATAATCCTGTTTCTAAACGGCTCTTAAAGTCAATGACCTGGATACAGGAGTTGGAATCCTGTATATATGCCATTGTCTCAAAAAGAAACAAGTATGATTCCTTTACGAAGACACATGCCGAACAAAGATGATCCCCAAAAGCAATTCAGAGAGCAAGTGGTGTCACATTAATTCGTGTCAGCACGGTACTAGTCATGACCAAATTAACGGTTGCCCGTATACATGTAAATATGGGTACAGGAGGAAACACTTGTATTACAGGTATCAAAATAAATGACTTCAAAATATGATTCATCACTGTATTATGTGCTTCATAATGTAATATTGAAATGTATCAATGAGAAAATATTTAAATTGCCATACAGATGGCACCACTGGTATCGCTACAGTGGTTCTAGCTAGTTTGAAACAATTTCCTTTCGGAATTTACAAAATATATCTGCCCTTTGTATGTGATGCAATCTTATTTTTCCATATTGAGGCTTAATGCAGTGTTTTTCTTCAGTAAATATTTTTCTCACCTTTACGTCTACTCTCACTGTCTTGATCAGGTCAATACATTAGTATTATAGAATAAACAAGTTGTCTTGAAAACTATTCATGTAAGCGAACTCGAAACAAAACGTATTTTTCTCTTTAAAGAAAGTTTTCAATATTATTCTTTCATCGTTGTCAGTGAATGGAATTAAATGATTTATTTTTATTGAAAACTCGATAACTCTAGTACAGTATGTTACGTACCAGTACATGCAAGATCAAAACAAACAAACCATACTCTAACAGTCATTAAAACATTTAGTGCAAAGATGTTACACACTAAAGTCTGCTGAAGAACACGCCATTCCTCTCTCACCCTATTCAACAATATCAATGCGGGCAAGAAATGTGTTAATGACAACCGGAACCTCTTTTGCAATCGTTGGTCGAAATAAAAGAGAATTAAACACGATCTGTTTAAATGAACCCTTTTGCATTAAATATTGTATACAAAGATCAACGTTTCATTCAGTAGATATAAAGAAATTTGTCCTTATATCTACGCAAAAAGCGTAGATATCAATTAATGTCGTTGTAATCTATTAGAGGAAGTTAAAGACCGAGAGTTATTTGGATATATGATATGTTATTTTCAACATATTCAATAATTATGATAGTTTCGAACATATTGGCATATACAAGACGTTTGAACAATACAAACATTTCGATGAATAAAAAAAATGATTCCAGTATACTTGGAAAATCATTCAGATGCCAGCATATTACAACCGAAGAAGCCCTTGTGCTAGATTATGTAATGCTTTAGAAAATTTTCATTCATCTTTAACCACATCAATACTAAAACAGAACTGTACTAGAACGAAAATACTTGTAATCCCATTTGGAAACAGGTTTTCAAGTCAGTGATTCAGAAATTCCAACAAAGCACTCTTGACATTCTTTCACAAATAAATTATGTAGCTTATTTAACGAAGATACAGGAGAAGCAACGCTATGTTATTAGCTTTGAATTTGGCTGTTTAGTTTCAGGCATCGAAGAAAGGCACAGTAACCCATGTGAGCACAGTAATTATACAGACCAGATTTACAGTTACATGTGCGCGGGGTCTGTGAAATCAGTTCAAGTAAAACATGGTGTTTGTACTGAAATGTGTAAGTGGGCGTAAATTTCAAACGCCATAATGATGATAATAATTTATCGCCACAGTGTGGATATCAATTTTGTACATACTTTAGTTAATTTGACAGAACCAATATTTAAAGCATTATACGCAGAAAATCAATTGCTAAACGGTCACTGTCCTGGGTTTATTGTAAAATATACCAAAAAAATATTTTTGTATTGCTCTATTTTAACAGATGTTTAACCCGCTGATACAGCATGGGGAGGAAATATATGCAAATTTTAATACATTTTCCCCACTATTTTCAGTAACTGTACATGTTTCGAACACAATGAGATAGAGAAGACATTTTGAACAAATAAAATTGTTTTAATTGAAAAACATATAATCAAGTAGAATGTGAGAATCACACAAATGCCAACATATTACAATAAACAGTAATTACAACATTAGTTATTTCTTTAGAAATATTTAGTTCGCTTTTAAGTATGGTGGTATCAAAACTGAACTATTATAGAAACAAAGGTTTTCAGCAAGAGGTAAATTTCCATTTGTAAACGACTCTTCACAGCATTGACCGGAATCCAGAAGCTCCTATAATGAATATATGCCATCCTGACAAACATATATATGTAAGCTTTCTTACAAAGGAAATATATCATAGTGTCCATAAGTTTGGTTTGCTTTCTCTCCGACATCGATGAATGTCAGAATAATCTATGTCAGGGTTCTTGTCATAATCTTATGAACGTCAACATATCTTCATGCGACGCAGAATACACTAGATAAGAATGATCAGAGTGATCAATTCGAACTGAAATTCTACCATTGATTTTTAAAAAGAATGCATCGGAAGAATTTGTTATGTAATAAGCAGAATCTTTCTTGAATACCCATCTCATATCAAATTGATGTAACTCTTTAATCTGAAATACATGCTTTCGCACACAGGTTCCTAACATATATAAATCATTCAACTAGATAATTTCATAAAATGTATACGAAATGGGTATACTTATGTGATATTCCGAGTATGCAATCGCCTTAAAAACCAGAGCCCCACCACACAATGAGCTAATTATCCCATTTGGTTTAGTCTGAATTTCGCATTGTCGAGAAAATACCGTAAGTCGTATTCTGAGTGGCCAGAAGAAATATTTGAATCACTTGATACATTGACTAAGATTTAGATTACTCAATTCTACCAACTGGTTGATCGTAATTTAAATGTGGCAAATTTTATGTATCCTTGATAAGAAGGCGACCTAATTCGAACAATGTATTGTCAACAAATCTCAACGTTATAAAGAATGAACATATTGCTAGTAATTCTCAGGTGCGAAACGAATATATGGTTTTATATTGTATCACTTGACAATGCAATTAATTATTAGGAGAAAGAGTAAATAACTAACAAAGTAGACTGTAGCTATATATCAGTATTATTTTAATGTCAATTTGCCATCTTTTTAAAAACAGAGCTTGCCATCTAGCTGGAAAGTACAAACCATTCTCGTTAAAATCCGTTTTATGGTAGCTTACAGCACATTATCTGCAAACAAATTTTTAATGATTTCGAACCGTACAATATTCTTGCAATATTAAATCATGAATTCAAGTAAGAAATCACGGGGACATTGAACTACTAGCATTTGTACATCACCGTACTATGCTATACGATACAATATACGAACAGTCGGACCAATACTCAGACCAAAATATATGGTCCCTCTCGACAAACTTCTACAGAAATAAATGCAGATAGTGGAATGTGCTTTGTTCATATTTGTTTCTGTAAGATCCTCAAAATTGGCAAGCGAATGCTATTATGGATTATGGAACATTCGAAGAGTGAGTTTGATGTACCACAAGCAACTATCATTGGCCCTCATCTGTCTAATTAACAATTCTCCCTATCCCAGTCAAAGCCCACATTTTCCTATTTTCAGACGATTGTCTAAAGTAGAGACATATAATATCGATAGTGGACCATATCATCATGCTACATCTCCTGAATGTTTTAGACAAATGTGCATATAGTTGAAAAATGAAATTCTATGCCCATACGAGGATAATAAACTCATTTATTTTTCAAGGTGAAAACAAGGAAAATGTAATCTGTATCGCGGGTGTGCTATAACCAATGACTATAAGACGTGCATCAGAATGATTTGTCAAACAGCAAAATCTTCATCTGGCCATGACAATAAACACTACAATAAACAGTACTAAACAAAGTATGCTAACGGAAACTAGCTTATCGAACGTTGTTCATGCATTATTTGTCTCTGAAGTATGTGACCTTTATCACAAGCAAGGTACTGAAGTCATATACAATATAAAGATAGGCTACTAGGTTTATAACCAAAGACTGCATTTATTATGATGAAGGATGTGTATCTGAAATGGTCTTGACCTTCTTGTTATGCATGGCACATATACTAATAGCTCTAAGTTAACCGAGTCTCACTGTTATTTGCATGGTTATTTATACCACACACTATATATCGAAATATAGTTTGACTCTCTTTGGAACCAAAGGTAATTCAATGGGTTGACCATATGCTCTGGTTGCTCATGTGTTTGCAAAATACTGTGAGTGTTAAAGAACTTTAATTTTCTATGCTAGGGAGATAAATTGTTTTCTTAATTTGGCTCAACCTACTTTTTTGCGCTTCTTTCTGTTGCTTTAAGATGATATAGTCATAACAAAAACAATTTTAACATAACCAAAGCAATCGTACATTGATATTGAAATTTCGCCTGGGTATGATGACTAGCACTGGATCCTACATAGTTCTAACTATTCAGAAACGTGAATGACATTTGAGACCAAGAGTATATAGAAATCGTGAAAGTGTTTTTTTCTGGAAAGAAGTGTAAAAACTCTAAATTTCTTTGTGAAAAATACCATCATACAGCAATTATTTATTCCTTGTGTAAACAGTCGTAGATCGGAACAATGGTAGTGAGAATATTGATGCACCAATTTAAAAGAAACTCTAGATTGCACTAAGATTAGCTATAGCACTCTCCATTGAAACCCAGTAATATAGATAGAAGAAAACAATGTATATTTGTATGTCGGAATTTCATTTGCATGTGTGGCTATTATTAGAGTGGGGTCCGAAATGTCTCGGATTTATCGGTTGCTGCAATTCATGAATGCAAATAGACAACAAAACATCGCACTGTGAAAAGATAGAAACGTATTACTGATCGTCTGATTTAGACACCAAAATTATATTGTTTTTCTTAAATACGTCTAACTTAGACACCAAAAATATATTCATAATATGAAAGACATCTAACTCAGACACGAAAAAATATTGTTTTTCTCCAGTACATCTAACTTATACATCAAAAATATATAGTTATTCACAAGAAATCTAACTAAGACACTAACATCTATTGTTTTGCTCCAAGACTTTTAACTTAGACACCAAATATGTATTGTTTTTCTCCAAGACATCTAACTTAGACACTAAAATATATTGTTTTTCTCCAAGATCTGTAACTTAGACACCAAAATTATATTGTTTTTCTCCAAGATAACTAACTTAAACACCAACATTATACTATAGTTCTCCAAGACATCTAACTTAGATGCCAAAAATATATCGTTTTTCCCAAGACATCGAACTTACGCACTAAAAATATATTTTGTCTTTCGCCAAGACATTAAACCTGTTGAGCAATTCATGAATGACTTCAAGGTAGCTAATGGAAAGAAATGAAAATATAACTGATCTAAGACTTTGAGACGTTTAGAAATGTTAATACCGGACGACATAATTGCACATGGATAGAGATGTTATTGATATAGCTAAGTTGGCTAGTTCCACAAATGCTCAGCAGTTTTGCTTTCATATCGTAAATATTTTTGTATTTCTTATTTATGTAACCTATTTTGCAATATGCGCAACCTTTATTAGCCAAAACGTGTTGCAACGTGTTGCATTTGCTTCTGAAGTTTACAAATCAAAGAATTCGTCCTTTCATTACTGTTTAAAAAGGATGTTATTATGCTGCCAACTGATGAAACTTCAATTTTGTCAACATTTGTATAGAAAAATTGTATTGTTTATTGCGACCTATCTAGTAAAGTCACTGAAGTTGAAAACAACGAAACAATCTTCAATATCTTGTTTGATTTGTATTGTAATTTTTCAATGATTCTCAAAATACCTTTGTCGGATTGATCTAGGTAATTTATATTATATTCTCAAAATGACCACATTTCCAACTAATCGAATGGTTTTTAAAAGTTTGATTTGAATTCTTTTTATACTGGAGGGTTATACATAATATATAAGTGGTTAAGTTTCCTTTCATTTATGTATTTTCTTTATGTGTTACTTTTTGTGATCTTAATACATAAAGATGTCTGAGTTGTCCCTAAGGCTATTTTGAATTTAGTTTTGTCCTATTCCTACATGAGATGATAATGCATGATAATATGAGTGTCCATGGATGTTTTAGTGTCTGTATAAGAGATGATGATGCCACAAATACTGGGTAATAGAGGGATTTTTTGTGTTAATTATCGAGGGCTCGTATTGTTTGCCAGGAACTTTTTCGATCGTCATTTTATTGTTTTTATATCCTTCCATGACATAGTCAATAAAGCAAGCTATGAGTGGGCTGAGATGTTATTATATCCATCGAGATGGTGATGTATAACATCCGGAATCTTCTTCTCGTTCACGCCACTTCTTTTTTATTATTTTGCAATGTTTCAGAACAATTTTCCGGACAAAGTTTTTATTGCATTTTATGACTTGCAAATTGTTTCGATCTCGACTTAATTTATAGCACCTTTTGATCTGGCATATCAATACTTGCAGTTATCTCAAGTAAGATTCCAAGATTTGTATAGGGATTTATGAGTTAAAAAAGAAGTGGTCAGTGAAAACTTTGAAATTGCAATATTTTCGTTTTTGGACTGAAAGGTGTGTATGTTTTACTGATAAAAATGAACTTGATACTGCCCCGAATCCCAACATATTAAATCTGCCCTGGTATGCTTATATGGTTGATTGGTTTAAATACGACAAGCGCAACTCACAATCAACATAAATTTATATACACAAATGCATGAACAAAAACAACACCTATTTACGCACGTAGTAGTAACTTATCTTAAATATTTCAGACATAAATGAATGTTATAGTAACCCGTGCTTGAATGGTGGAACGTGCCAAGACCATATAAACAAGTTTACTTGTACATGTGCTCAAGGATATAGAGGAGGCGACTGTAGTATGAGTAAGTATACAACACTCATAATAATAAATCGTAGCGTTCATACAGAGCGCAAGAGAGGTGATTGAAATTATGGGTTCAATGGTTTTCTCAAGCGCTTAAAAGCGCATTTGCACAAAACAAACCGTTTATGGTCATTATATCCTACAAAATATGGATAGCAAATAGCTACAATTATAGGTGGGGTTCTTTTTGACGCAGGAAATAAAATAAAGGGAAACAATAGCATAATCAAGCAACATGAATTATTCAATAGTTACATTTGAAATGACGACAAAAAATTACAATCTGATCTCTTGTTTACAATTATACATATCGTTTCATTCCGAAGCTATTGTGTCAGTGTCAAATTGTGTGTGGCAATATATTCCCATTATTGCCACTATCTGATAAGTTTCTTTAGATTCGCTCATATATGTAGGACAACTGCAGGCAAGTTAAACGTAAGATAATGTTCTTGTCAGATTGAAATGCATGAACACATTTATTAACATGTATCGGTTAGTGTGAAAGGAACGAACACGTACTATATATTTCCTCAATAAAAATCAAGGTGACCATCATTAACTATAGTGCTTTGGTTTTTCTGTGATATTTTTAGATTTCCAGGATTTGTTAATGTACTTATTTGCGCGCCCCAGTGAGCGGGTTTATGGGTTAGTGCAGTGGTATTCCGACCAAACTTGAAAGAGGAATATTTAGAATCGTACAATTAAATCACCCGGTTGGGTTCCGGCAATACGTGATTTCCTCCATTAACCTTGGCACTAAATGGTCAAATTGTGTTGTTGATGGAATTTGCTGATTCGACGACAGAAAGGACACAAATTGTAATTATATGGATTAAATAGTGGGTATTGATCAAATTGTGAACATTCCGTAATCGCACACTTACATTGAGCCATAACGGACAACATTTACATTGTTACGAATTAAGTAAAATATACATGTTTAATCCCACAGTAAAAAATTATTGCAAGCACTGATTCCTCCCACAGTTCGAAAAATAGAATCACGTTTTGCCAAAAGTGCTTAAAGGAATTAAAAACAAACCAATACATTTATTTTTTTCCATATTTGTTTATTAGACATCGACGACTGTGATGGAGTCACGTGCTCCTTTCTACATACATGTGTTGACAAAGTGCATGGTCATGAATGCAATTGCATCACCCTTTATTTAGGCAGTGTAGGCATCTGCACATGTAAGTACTCTCCAAGCATTACATTATTGTATCAGGTATCTAGGCCTATATATTTTAGCTTCATATTTAAAATTACTTATATTAAACTGTTCTCTTAATTTCTCGTAAATTTACGATTATTTTATATCTTTGGAATTAATTTATGTTGGAAATTTAAAGATGTTGGCATATTGTTCAAGGACATAACATACACATTGTTTAATAAACACTAAACTTCCATGTTGTATGTTGTAAGTGTATTAGAATGGCAGCATTTGTTTGCATCTGTCGTCCTGTTATTGTTTGCGACAGTCTTAGCCTCTGCTTCAAATCACCTATACAGAGTTATATATATATATATATATATATATATATATATATATATATATATATATATATATATATATATATATATATATATATATATATATATATCTTCACCCATTTCTATAAAACGTGAGAAAGTTATCGAAGCCAGTTTTCTACACGTTAGAACTGTATCAATCTGACTTGCCTATATTCGATAATCCTTACCGCATGTTACCTATGGTTCAATTATATTCTTACTTATTACCACCAATTGTAAAGATCAGTTATATACAATGGTGTGAGATAAGAATTGCTACTCGACGGTAATAATTAGTAATGCCAAACGTTTACACATCACACAAAAATTCTCATCCCAAAGGTGGAATTGTATTGTCCTACATCGAGAAAAATGATGAAATAGTTTAAACTTTTATCACTAAAACAAACATCTTTAATCACATAAAAAGTATTGTGATAAACGTGCACAGGAACTGGCGAACCATCATCCATTTACATTAATCAAGATATAACTTATTTGCAAAACATTTATTTTCTACAACGTGCAGGGGATGAAATTAGTCTCCGGAAAATTCGACGTATAGCAATAAAGAACCAGGAGCAATACTTTATAAACCTTTTTTCCTAACCAATGATCACTAAGCCTGCAAATCAGGAGGGTAGAGGTATTTGTTGTGGCTGCGTTTTGTACATTTTAACATTTTCGCTATGTAATTCTTTTGAAGTTTATTCATAAGCTTGTACTACATACATGTACGTCATAATTAGTTTCACATCCTAACGTTAGCGAGATTTGTACAATTCAAATGGTCTAGATAACAAATTAATTCATATGGGGATAATATATATAAATCTTTAAAAGAAAGCTGTATAGATTAGTTATTGACTCCGAATCAAACGGAGCAAAGTGGATCGCGTAATTCTGCTTGTTGATGAACTTTCATGTCACGCGATTCCAACGTAAGAATCCTGCAGAGGAATGCTATTATTCATACCTTGGGCAGTTTCCTTTGCCTATTCCAAACAGTTCTAGGTTCGTAATGCATGTTTGTACAATAAACGTTTACGCATATCTATGTACGCCAGCAAATAAAGATTCAAATGGTCATGTGTTATGTAGCAATGATCAAAATATAATCAATAAAAAAAGGTCACAATGCCAAGTTAAGAACAAGCGTCTATCCCGAATGTCTAAGTTACAACGCAACTGTAAATTAAGAACAAGCGCCTATCCCGAATGTTTAAGTTAAAACGCAACACCAAATAAGGCACGAGAGTCTATCGTTAATGTCTAAGTTAATTCCTCTTATTGCAGATTATATGTTGGCCGCAGCCTTATGTTTGTTGGTCGTTATTGTTTGCCTTGTGGCATGGCTTGTGCGAAGAAGCATGCGAGAAAAGGTCAGTCCTCTGCCACATCCAGAAAAAGGAAATATCTGGAACTCAACAACATCACAGTCTCCACCATCCCGCAGGTTCTTGCTTGATGTCAGCGACAGCGATAGTCTGAACAGGCACATTCATCCAAAGCCCAGAATGTTTGTGGGATAAACAGGAAACGGTGATACTTTAACGTGGACTAAACAAGTTTGTTTCTCTAAATATATCTGTGTTTTCGAGATAATTTTGAATAATTCATTTCCCGACACATGTAATTTCCAATAACTTGAAATAGTGTAAATATTATATACAGGAAAACCTAAGTATTATATTCTTTCTGCTCAGATTGAAAGTAGACTCTCTCTAGAAAATGGCGCAAATGCCACAAAACATTTTTCCCGTCTGTAAGGTAGGAATTTTAAACACAAATTAATACAGCTACTTTTACAATTTTTTCGCATATGAAGAAGAACATTTAGCATCATCGTATTTACTACTTTAAAATAATTAAAATCTAATTAAAATTATACTTGTATGTGGTCATTAAAATAGTTTACAAAATTTGTACTAGAATTCCTTGTTAAGTGTAATAATTGCATCCCTCTATATATTTATCTCTGTTTCGTTCTCTCTTTCTCTTTATTTCTTTTTCTATTTACGCATTTGGTGAGGAAATAGTGAGAACTGAATACCTTTCATCGTAGCGGCCAGACACGATTACATCAGAATCAAACTATTGCATAATATGTTTCATCTCAAGATATTGCCACTTGTAACATGTATCACATAAAATTGTTTCAAACATAAATTATTCATGAAAGTGAACATATGTGCTTATATTATGAACGCATGATATTTATGAGTATTATTTATCTTTTGCATACAAATATTCGTATTAAGTATTGTGGAAAAATAGGGATATCTGATAATGTGACATACAAACTGCCCCTAACTGTCTCGTATATGGCCAAAATTAATGTCGAACAGATGTCCCATTGTTGAACATCTATTTCAAGGCAACGTCATCTTTAGTACTGAAAGGAAACAAACGGATCACTGCGGGCAGTAGTACACGTTTATCAACTGTATAATACGTGCTTGGAAATAGTGCTTTTATTCATGCTTGCGGACTTTATGCGAGAAAAAGAATCATTAACATAGCTAAAATTATAAAACATTGTCGTTTAGGAGCAATGTTTAGATCCTTCTCGAATCTGTTTTATCAGGTTAGTCTTTAAGTTGCATTATTATGGAATTAATGTCGTTAAAATATTTACAAAACCTCTGTGGACGAACACATTATGCCATTTACCTCTTATCCTACTCAGTACATGTTAAATTGTATTATATTTTTAAAAATGGGTTAAGTTAATTGGTAATTCTCATACATTTCACTGCGATATTTATTTGTCCCTAATGGCCCTTTCTGAATTCACTCACCAAAAGCATACGTCTTAGCGTCTGGACAACCTACCTACCTACTTACCTACCAATCAACACACACACACACACACACACACACACACACACACACACACACACACACATGCATGCATGCATGCGTGCGTGCGTGCGTGCAATCGTGCGTGCGTGCGTGCGTCCATACATACATACATATCAATGGTTGAACAGTAAAAGGGATGATTCAATGGTGAAATGAAATATTAATAACTTAGATGAATTGCAAATTAACTTTTTGACAAGACATTTTATGTAATTGCTAGTAAAAGGAGATATATGCATATAGCCCTTATGTTTCTGGAGAAAATGTATAAATTTGTCCGTTAATTGGAGACCTGCTATATCAGCATTATTATCTAAACTTTAATTGCAAACTGCAACAATTCCAGAGCATTAAACGAACAGTACCTTGTTGTAGTACAATAGGTTCATAGAGAATATCAAACATGCTCTATTGTTGTCAATTTAAACATTAAAATCAATATGTTTAGAAATTTATAAAATATACAGCATATATTATTATGTGATGTATTGTTGTTCTGCCAAAGGGAAAGCGGCAACTAAGTACTTAACTAGAATTAGAAACTATTTGTCGTTAAAGTTCAGTTTTAGGGTAAAATTTCTGAATGTTATGCGTCAATAATAATCAGTGCTAGAACTAATGCAAATTCTTTTCCTTTGCGAAAGGACCTATGCATAAATTATTCTCTGTTCTCATCAGTGTTATGTTCATCCTCACTTGTAGCATGAATTTGCATTTCGTCTTTAACAGATTTACCTAACTGGGGCTACACAGTATTCACAATAAGTGTCTGGTAGCATGTATCGAGCATGAAATGAATGCATGCATGGACAGTTATATATGGTGCCTTCGCCCCAGGTTAACGTAGTTGATATAGTTTAGTACATCTCTGAGTCAATTGTGTGTGTGTGATTTGTATTTGAACGTAGCATTAAAAAGTTTTAAGTCATATCGTTACGATGTGACAGTTTATGTTGATATCAAGCACTGTGGCATCATGGCGCATACACGTAGCATAATGTTGCGCCCAGTCATATTATCCAGACGCCAGGTTGACCAGTCCTAACACTAACCTTTTAATTGATATGGATCCTGACATGAATTAATATGTTTTCACTTTCCGTTAAATCAAAATATGTAGTTCATTTTATGTATTCTCTTTAATAATAAGTATAAATAATTAGCGTGGTTCAACAAGGGGATAATCTTCCCTGCACGTCATGCCACACTTTACTCCTAAAAATATATACAATTTGGTATTATGTTTATTTTCATGTGTGCACGCACTGTGTCAGATTTCATCTCTAAATGTCCACATTTTGCAACTTTTGTTGTTATGTATATTGATTTGTAATGTATTGTCTTTTCCATTACAATATATTATGTATATTTAATTTGTCTTCTGTGATTGAATTTGTTTAAAACTGAGGAAAAGCGTTGGGCCTACATGACTCACTGATTTCTTTATAAACAACATATAACATAGGTAGTTATTGTAAATGACATGTTTTTAATTTTGTAGGTATTCATATTAACTGATCTTTAGTTCAAGGTTTAGTTTTTGTTTAAAAATTAAGAATCTTCTGGAAATAATATTCTAACAAATTTGATGGGAGAATGGCTCTCATCCGGTTCTGTTGTCGTGTCGTAACATTTTATATAAATATTGCTTACTTCAGAATTAGTCATTTCATATCTTAAGATCAGTCTTAACGGAATCAATGTAAGTTGTGTTTCAGTTAATATTGTAGGGAATTTCTTTGTTCAAATTATTTGTAGGAATTACAAAGCGTTCATTAATAATTTTTAGTCCAAATAACTAATTTGAGGAATTTTGTGAATTCCTCCGTGAGCATTGTGAATTATATCATTGTCATACCTCACTGTTATTAGTACATCCTGACATTATATGCTAATGGTAAAAAAGAATTATTAAAGACTTGAATTCATTGCGAAAATCATTATAATATTGTCTGAAAAATCTACATTTTTGGAGTTGTAAAATAACTTTAAGGAGGTTTGGTGATTTAATTTACATTACTGTAAGACCATTTTAAAATTTACTTCGTATTTTACGGAATAAAAATCAATTGCCGAATTTTATAAAACTTGTTGATTTCTCTTTTCTTCTGTTTCTTAATTGTATACCACATAATGGTAACAGTTTAATGTGGGCTATTATTTCACTCTTTTAAGGGCAGTACACAAAAACACATTATACAAATTGATTTATGTTATGCGAACTACAAGTAACAAAGTAAACCAAACAAGTCTGGTACTTCCTTGATGTTGGATGTGCCAAAAGTAACCAGCTTGAGTTGCACAATAATGCTTTTCTCAATGCTGCAGGAACAACTACCTCTTCGTGTCTCATCTTATAGAAAGAGAACTACATTGCCATTTCAAAAGGAATAGATTTTTACCTTTGAAGTGCTCAACTCTCGTTTATATCATAAGAGCGTTTAAGTAGAACGTAGAAATATGTATAATTGTGCCAAATTATTGAACGTTGCTTAGGTTTATCTTTCAAATGCAAATCCATTTTCGTGTCTTTTTTGTCTTCAGCAAATTGTATTTCTGTCATTTGATGCTCCTTGCGACAACAACTGAGGAAATTGCCTTCCGTCTGATGAATATATAATTTGTTCTAAAAATGATAGAGTTAAACAAAATGTGTGGCTGATGCATGTAACATTCAACATGCGTCGATCAGCATCACTAATAACACTTTGTACGACACTATTGTGAAATGTATATATTGTTATAAATCCTGTTTATAATTGCTGTTTGCTGGACACAGTTTGTTTCTTCAGAAAATCGGTAGTTTATTTTCATAACCTTCCTATCCTTTGCATCAATAATTAAGTTACATCTACGTTCATAATTAACTATTTTGTATTTTGTGACTCTTTCGTATTAATTCTGCAGTCACAATATCTCTTTCATTCTCATACAAATGGATAATGGAGAATGCTACACCTGCAGATACGAAAACGAAACAAACAAACAAGAACCAAACATATTTACTTTTAACAACTAATTAAAGTCTATAGAGAAAAGATAAATATCTCACTATATCCATTCGTATCAGAATGAAAGGCCTGGTGAAGAAAAAAAGAAGATATTAAAACCATTTTCTATTCCATTCATGGGCATTAGCACGCTTCATATTACAAGGATGCTGAATCCAAAAGAGATATTGTGACTGCAGAATTAATACGAAAGAGTTCTTTCTACACCGAAAATATGTGAATTTGTAACGTTTAACAAAATCGAATAATGTCACTCCTTTTTTCAGTAACTTTGCATCTGAATCCACAAAATAAATTTTGAATTCAAGTAGGGAATTAAGATATGCATGCATCTGTTTATGGCATTTTACCAAATTAATTCATTAGTATATGATATTGCAACTATTTAATTTCGTTCCCTGACAAATGCATCGAATCATAAATGTAGGTCATTTTGAGCTCAATATATTCCAAAATGTCAAAATTGTTCTACCACATGTCCGATTTGATAAAGTTCTATATCAATACCAGTTGTATTCAAAGTGCTTTTGAATATTGAATATGTTCACGTGCCTGTAGTCTCGAATATACTACTGCCATCGTAGCGATATGCTTGATGTAACAAAATTCTATATTCCAAACATTTAGCCTAAAAGAAACATATTTTCAAATTAATGTTCCATTCCACGACTTGCAATGAATTAGCACCTTGAGTTTCCAGTTAATAATTATTTGAATAAACAATTTCACACCAACAAAAAATGAACACAACAATAAGACTAATTCTGCTTCAGTAATTGTAGAATGACTAATTTCTTAGTGAGCCACATTATATAAACAGCTACAACAAAACGATATAACCAAGATGGGTTTTGAAAGTTCATGTTTAACAAAATCTAATTTGTCCACAAGATAAGATATGTTACTCAAATTATAAGTAAACCTATAGTAAACAAGAAGGTTAGCCATGAGTAATGCCGATATTACTGATCACCCAAATAAACACATTTATCTCTATTGATAAAGATTGAACTTTTTAACATATTCATAGATATGTATTAACTATGTATTATTATGGACAATGTAAACGGTAATGGACAGATACACAATGAACATGATTTTAACAAGGTCAAGTCCAAAGTACAATTATACATAACATATCTTTATGAAGACAAAACGGAACAAATGCGAATTAAATTTACATGACATGTATATATAACAAATACCAGTCCTATCAGGTACACTGGCTCCTGCAAGGGATCACGTGTGTCAGGAATTGATTTAGATGAAAGCAATAAACTGACAACGAACAGTGCAAAACTAGTATATACTGGCCTGGGCTCTTTCGAGTCTTAACGAGTCTTTTCCAAAGGCACACACACAACATAGACAAGTCAAACAAGTAAAACAGACAACCGTCGTGTTTGCAAAATAATTTTGCTAACCCAGCGTTAGATTCGTAGGTGCTCAGGCTAGTTAGATAATAGTTTTGCACTGTCAGTTTATTCATCATCATCATCATCAGTTTCATGACCTAGTGTGGTCGTTGAGGCACTGTGCTGCTGAACATCTGACCAGTTCCCTCCACTTTTCTCGATCATGTGTCAATGCCTGAGTCTCCGCAAAACTTTTCCTGGTCCATTTTGTGATATTGTCAGTCCACTTTTTTCTCTGTCTACCTCTCCTTCTGCCACCCTGGACGCTACCCTGCAGGACTGTTGTGGATAGACTGTTGGCTCTAGTGACATGGCCACACCATTTCAGTTTTCTCTTTTTGACAGTGGTGAGGAGGTCCTCATGTTGGCCTACTTCACACCTGATGGTGTTACGCACTTCTTCATTTGTGATGTGGTCCATGTAAGAGATGCCAAGGATGGTTCTGTAGCATCTCATTTCAAGTGACTGGATTCTTCGTTGTAATACTGCTGTCATGGCCCATGCCTCACATGAGTACAAAAAGAATAAGATGACTAGAGCTCGCAATAGTCTGATTTTAGTTTTCAGAGAGATATTCTTGTCTCTCCCGATGGGTCTTAGCTTTGACATAGCTGCCATTGTTTGTGCTGCTCTTGACAAAATTTCTGCTCAGTTTATTGCATACATTATATATATATATATATATATATATATATATATATATATATATATATATATATATATATATATATATAAAGATATATATCCCGTTTAGACACTAACACATTATCACACTGTACCTGATACCCCTCAAAATCAAATGTTTTAAGGAGTTTAGAATAGTTACTTCTTTAATATGATTATTTTTTTCCAGTAAGCCAAAATCCCTCCTCTCTGAACATTGAAAAGACATTTTGGTCACAATATTTTAACTTTACACTTAAAAAGCATAGAAAGCAATACTTACACAAGAATCTGAATTAAGTTTAGCTGCTAAATTCCTGTCACTGCAGAACCATATTATTCACATATAGCAAATATTGTAGCAGGCACATCGCTACGAAAATGATCAATTGGCACACGAGCTTTAATATTTGGCAAGCACGCTGATACAGATTACACCAAACACAGATACGAAATCTTTGCACCATAAAAAAGTATTGAAGTCGAACGTTGAATAGCCATACGATTGTAGAAACCCAATGTAGGAAATAATATGTGTATGCTTGTTTAATTGTGATTGATAAAGCTACTCATTTGTATTGATAATCTTTACACAATTTGATTTTGTTTCGGTGATTAAATACCCGATCTTTATTAGCAAAGCATTGCTTTTGATGCCGAAAGAGACCGTAAAAACAGTAATTTAAATGTCAGGTTCACTGAAATGTTTTTAAATTTGTTACGTGTATATACTCATAAATAAGTAACAGAAAAGAGTGATTGACAACAAACTATGAATACGCTAACAACTAAAATGTATTTGTCTTGTAGAAGTTAACAAAAATGTATTGTCCTAGAATACAAAGTCAAAATGAGGAAAAAAAATTACAGTAATGAGAATTAAATCCAGTAATAATCTAAGAATTACTGATACAAGCCCTAGTAATTCAAAGTCCTGAATAAAATTCAGTACAACTATCAAAGCGATTCAAAGCCTGCAGGCGATGACGTGTCTTTTATAGAGTATATAGTGCATATATGTCACACGTGTGTTGTTGAGTCACAGCAATATATTTACAGGTTGGAAGTCGGTATAAATTCCAGTAAACTTCTCTGTCCAGGAATGTTATCAGAACACTTCTGTCTTTCCAGAGAAAATAATCACTACAATTCAGTAATTTGAAGAAACCAAAATTCAGCGCAACTGGCCCCAAGAAAACAAAACTTGAAAGTGCTAGATGTTAGAACAAGAATTACCATGTCCTAGCAATTACATATTTCGTTACATGACCTCAGGTCACAATTAGCATTTTCTGAAGAAAACACGTTACCTAATGAATAATAACCTTCTAGCATGATCTTAATGTTTGTAAAATCAAACCATAACCTGTAAAATTCACTTAGGAAAGTCAAACCCCTGACTCGGATAAACGTATATACTTCTTCTGTTAATAAAGTTCATGATATTAAGCCCATACAAATAGAGAACAATATAGTTATGTATTATTTGTTGACAATGAATAAGTTAAAAAAGTCAATCCGGTCAATCAAAAATGAACCTACTTTCGGACAAGGTCAAGAAAGTTCCGTATACACTGTTACATTACAATAGCATGTAATGAAATTTAAAACAAAAGAAACAATTAAATTAAATATACATAACAAAATAGTAAAAACAGTTTCAATCATTCGTTTAAATAAGACCGGATATGAGTAATAGGAATGAACTATTCAGAGTGTAAACTTATTTTGATCAAAGAATATAAATGTGATAAAATGAACGCTGTCAAAACAAGGATTCAATTTGGCGTAGACGAATTATATATAGGTTGTATTCAAACAGCACGTGTTATCATTAACAATTCTAGTTTTTTTTTAAATAAAATTATAAAAGTATATATTTTCCTAAATGTTTCTTCAGACGAGGATTCAATTTCTTTATGTAACCAGACATGACTTTCGGTAGAAGCATGTGTTGTTCCACTGTTTTATTAAATATAAAAACAAACAAGCGAAATGAAAAAGCTTCCTTAATTTGCACACACAACCAAACACAAACGTAGAGATGTTCTCTTATGACTGCATATTGTATGATTTGTCATCTAAGCATTTGTGAAAGAAACATTTTTTTTCTATATTTTGAGGAACCCATTAAACGGAAAGCTTCCAAAGCCGAGAAATAAGTGTGGTACCAAGTGGTGTCGGATTGAATCTTTTTTTCTCTACTGAATGTCTTCCATCACCTGTTGATAAACATCTTTATTTTTATTGAACTTCGCAATCTAATTGCTCTGAAAAGGACCGTTGGATTTGTTAATCCAATCGAGTTAACATACAAAACATTGCACTGGTCTTCTTCTCATCTTCAAACGTTGTCGGACAGCCGGCCCGAATGTCTAGCTACGCCGATGCCTTTTTGGAACTCAAACTCGAAGCCAGCGGCTAGCACTTCCTGGTAACCAACTCCCGATGGCCTAGAAAAATGCAAAGAAGTGTACCGTTAAATCGTATGCAACGCTTTAGACCACTCAGAAAAGAACGAAGGAAGACGCTCGTTTGCCCTTGTTCATTCAAGACGGAGTATACGGCTGAGCTATCCTTTAGCTAATACGTGATTAACAACAACAAAAAGTACACGCAGCGCGTTTACGTCGTCGGCTACAATCTTATCCTGGTGAATTACCAAAAATGACCAGAGTTTGTACACACCAACCGACATGGAAATGTTATTATTGTTGCGTAATTGACGGCCCGCGCTTGCTGAACATTGCACGAAGCAAGGACTGACGAGAACCCCGGATAAAATATTTTGAGTTTTGTTAGAGACGGTCCAAAAAATGACAAAATACCGAGATGTGATACAGAGACCAACAAGGAGAATTTAACACCGAATGCAAATTCTAAGAATTGACGCTGAATCGTCAAACTAATCAACTGGTGAACTTTGGTACACCGAAAGAGGCTTTGCAGTCTGTAGAGGATTAACTCTTTAGCCTGACAACCTGTGAGCCGCACACAATGATACAGTTGCAAACGTACCAAATCAGCATTTGTCCTTTGGAAAATATATGTAAAATCGTCTACACAAAGCGATGTTGAGCTTGCTCAGTATATGAAACGGGAGACTTCCAAGACCGACACTTCATTTAATTGCAAAAATTAAATATACCCGTAAAATGATAGCGTTCATCTACTCACTTTACAGATCTCATCCATGCCTGGTCAAACTAATTAGGGTATGATCACCACCTTAACGACATGCACTCTTCAAACACGAATACTTGTTTTCAGCGGCTTAGTCTGGCTAATTTAACTCCAAGCATTCATGGAAAGCGGACTAAATTGCTGGTAAGACGTACACTCTAAACATTAGCCAGAAATGGATTTATATATTTCGGATAATGAGATAGAGTCAAGTGTTTTGGTTGCGTTGTGCAACTTCATTTGTGAGGCCACAGAGAAACGACTTGCCTGGAGCACTCTCAATGGTTTCCGCACTGCCTCTACCTTCCTTTAGTGGAACATAAGTTTCATCTTCTTGGATATTGTACAAGAAAACATTTGTGGTTTGACTCTGAAATTAAGGGAACGCATTTACAAAGTGTTGGTCAAGATGCAAATGAAACGCAAATAGCAAGTGCATCGGTTACAACACTGATGTCTCAACCATTGGTACCCGTATGCAATAAGAAGATTAATTTCTTTCGAAAGGGTTCAGATCGTTAGACATTGATAAGCTTGTCGAGATTAAGAAGGTTTTGGATGTTACTTCTTTCACTTACTAGGTCTCAATACTACATAAAATTCAAAAGGAAGACAGAGAATTACAAATAACATTTACAAGAACCAGCACTGCCTCAAGAAGAAACATATGTGTGCCTGAGTTAGTGACTAAAAGGCACTGTAGTAAAAGAGGCTCAGTACACATCTATAACCTCCGAAAAGACGAAAGAAGAAAGAGTTTTCAAAACACAAGTGAAACGCAAACGCAAATGTATTAATCCAGTTACTTTAGTTTCCAAAGTATACGAAGTATAATTCTTGTATCATGTTACTTCAGTCACAAATATATAGAATGGAGAATGGTACTGGCTACGACCCTAGGATGACGTGTCGAAAAGACATGTTCTGGGAGGACACTATTTATACCACCGTTACACACGTGGGTATAAAACTTTACCACCATGCCAAGACATTTATAGTTAGCATTGCAACAGATACTGTGGAAAGAATTCAGTGACATGTTCAGACCTTGGAGGGTTACCAAAGGCTTTTACAGGAACCGTTGGCTATGAATTCTGTACGCTATGCATTGTACATGTTAGTGACTTTGTTTTGGGGATTTCGTTTACCGGCATAATCCTTGTGACATATTTATGAACAGTTCCTGCAAAAGAATCCTGACCTTTTCAACTTTTTATTTATGAACAGTCACTACATATACATCATGGTTGCTCCTTTAAACGTGAACGTGACACTCATTCTGTCAAAAGCGTTGCGCTTTCATAGCGATACTTTCGCAACCTCTGGGTGAAGAAAAATGTCATGGAGCTTATAGATTTGCTATACTTATGAAGATGTGTGTGTAGCTTGTGACTTACTCCGTCGCTGAAAAGATGTACGTGACTGAAAAAGTGATGGCTTTGATCCTTTGAGGAACCAAGCGGCCCACTATGCCCATAACAAATGTCCAAAAATGTGGACTTAAATCTGCAAGTGAATATGTAACAATTTAAAACGATATTAGCCGCAGTTACAGTAGAACCCGACACAGAGGCAAAACAAGTTCAGGACAGCAGTACTTTCTACGTCATCGACTCGAATAAAATCCAATCTGGGAGAAGAAATAAGAGGCTGTCGATAGTGTAGATACGGTAAGAGCATTACAGCATTCCATATAAATTATATGATAACAATTAGTCGTCGGAAATATTGTCATTCTTGATCTGTGACCTCTTCACTTAACGTTTTACACGTACTTAACCATTTGGCTCTTCTGTGTTCTTGTATTCCATAACAGGTTTCAACTCATTGAGCACTGCTAGAACGTGCAATGAAACTTATAAAATATATTGTTTTGTCTATGCAAGATTCAAACTTTTGAACACACTTGCAATGGCTACATCATCTTCTTGTACCTCATTTTCCTTAGCGCACAATATCATTGACGTATTGGTATCTCTATCTTTACCATCTCTTTAACATATGGATTGCTGGACGAAGGAAAAACTGACTTTAATCGAACACTAAGCAATTTAATCGAATATCCACCCCAACACATTGTGTGGTGTTGCAAACAGTGTCAATCGGCCTAGGGCTTCCTTTAGAAAGTCATGGAAAATCGTTTGTTGTTTGAAAGGCAATCCTTGCAAAGTCTACTGGATCGTATAGGACATGAGTCAAATACATCGGACGTTCTTCGACGACATGTTAGATAATGTGAGGTTCGATGGTGTGGGGTACACAATGCTTTTATTGTCTTAATATATGTGGTATTGTATATCCTTCATTACTTTTGGTTACTTATTATTTCGATGGAAGGTATGATCGAAACATTGATAACGTGGAAATGATGGTCTTGTGAATATTATAGTTGTATTTTTATGTTAGCTAGGACACGTAGTGTGCATCCATGACAAAATGCCCTTGATAAGTGAAAGCTGAGTTTGAATCAAATACGTTGTATACCTTGTAAATATTATTTGGACAATAAGTTGAATTGTTGACTTGCATTGGAATACATTCTTTTTGTGAATACAAATTATTGAACATCTCTACATACCTCCTGGTCTAGACTGCAATTGCGTTATAGAAACGACATGGATGCCTTCCATCGCGTCAGAGTTTGATGCATATAAATTAGTGCGCTCGCAATAAAGGACACAAATATGCTAAAAATAATGGCAACGCCAAGGAATATAACATCATCTAAAGCATCACTAGCGGGTAGTTTCACACTTTCAACAACATCAACAACAGCAACATCGGTGGTAACATCGGCTGTATCAGACCAACTGAGGCAGTCAAAAATAAACATAACGAATACTACATCTGCTGCCAATGAGCTCACATCAGGAGCCAAAATAGGATCAAAATCAATAACATCATCAGCAACAACAACAACACCACCCAATGACGACTACCAAGACACAAAGACAAGTACAGTCACTCATATACATGCCTTTCCAGCACTTTCTTCCATTACCACCCTTGATACAGAACTTCCAGCTGCCTCTACCAACCAACTGGCTATTTGATAATACCAATAACAAAACGAAATAGCCAAAACCAAAGCAAGCTGTGCACCAACGAGCTAATGATATATTTGAACCAATGGAAACTTGGGGCTTAACCTATTTACTCAACGACCGAGAGGAAGCTATAGGATATCCTGAGGCCCAAAGAACAGTGTTAAATGTACAAAAAGAAACATAACTACTATGATGGAGGCCTGAGTAAAAAAATCTACGAATAATTTGAGGAAACCAAGAAACTGGTAAATGGCGTCAGTACTCTGGGACAGCAGTTTTATGACTGCACATTCCCATTCCAGGCACTGATGACCAACTATGTACTCCGATTTCAAGGAGTGAAAAACTAACCGATCCAACCGCACCATGATTACGATTGCTTGATGCTCGGCGACGTCATCGCACCATTCGATTACAAGAAAGACTCATCATTAAAGACTAACTTCAACGGAATTTAACCCTGCTACCTGAGGTGTTACCTCAACCGTTCAAGGGCAAATAACACGCACTCTCCAGCGTTAGTGACCGCTCTCCACCCATTCAATCAATAACAGTCGCTAAGCAGGACCAGATACCCGAAGTTCAACTGACGAATTGAAGGGAACTTCCACCATACCTACCCCAACAACATTACGGCAGATTGTTACAATTGCTTTTTGAGCCCGAGGAGACAGCCGAAGCCGAAACCAGTGCGAAAACATCTTCTGCCAGAGGAAATGAAGATCAACAATCAGAAGATGATAAGACTATGGAATGGGGTAGACGAAAAGGAAAAGATAGAATAAACCGAATTTAGGATGTTGGATTACGACCCGCTTTAGATTATATCAAGACAATGAAATTATTTAATCTTCTCGGTGAAATACTTAACGTGAAGATCGTTAAAAACCCGGAAACGTAGGCCGTAGCAGTTCGTGATCTGAATAATCTGTCTGAACTACCAAGAAGTTTTTCCTACGCATTTAATCTGGAATTTTAGCAAGAAAGTGTACATTACATGTACATTTTATATCATGAATCTAATTAAGAATCGGGCTTATATAAAACTGGCAATAGACTCTAGCACGATTAAATTACTGGGCATGAAATGACCTCAGGACGCCTGGCGTTTCAGCTTTTTCAACATTTCGGCCGGTGCTTGGATTTCCTTGCTGAGCCCCATATCTCCTTTTCCCTAGACCTGACTACCCAAGACGAATGTGTGGACCAACTCCCACCCATCTAAGAATAAAGTGCCCTGAAGAGCTTGTAAGCACGGAACTAGGGTTATTTAAGCAGGGATTTTCCCAATCACGCCCGGCGTCTTATAATGCAAGAGGATACAACATTACTTTAAGTGTATTCTGGTATGATCCCCACTCATCAAGTTCGCTTTTGAGATTTATGGATCCATTTATCAAGATGACGACACAAACGTAAGAATTACTAAGACGTAAACGCTATATATTTACAAATGCTTTCATTATTAAAAACAAATATTGTGATCCTAATAAATCCTTTAAAATACAGAAAACTGTAAACTCTGAAATTAGAGATTACAATTTTGACACAAACACTAATTTTGCGTTTATCTTGTCCATAAGCCATCTATTTAACTTACTGAAGCTACTACAATTTACATAATGTGGCAATGATTTGCGCACAAGTTTTCCCCATATACTATTTATTGTATATTTATAAACAAGTGAGTAGATATAAGGTGTGCCAAATTTACTCAGATGATGCACGTATACATTGGCTTTCAATGGCATCTGTACACATGTGATATATGGTGCCAATTAAAAGTAATGTTCATGATATAGAAACTACTCAGGCGGCCTAATGGTTAGAGCGTCCGCCTCGGTTGCGGAAGGTAGCGGGTTCGAACCCCGGCCGAGTCATACCAAAAACGTCTAAATAGATAATAACAGCTGCCTCACTAGGCACTCATCAGTAAAGGGTTAGTGTTAGGAATGGTCGGTTTGGTGTTAGGATAATGTGACTTGGTCAGACATCATTGTACATGTCTTCGGTGTGATACCCCAGTGCTAGAAATCACTATAAACTTCAACACTGCAGATATCATAGCGATATCTTAAAGCTTCGTTAAAAATCAAAATCACACACACACACACATAATGTAGAAACGACAAATTTCACATTGACCGGGTAAGGTGGATTTTTCCAATAAATGTAAACATAAGATACATATGAATTTCTAACACTGAAGAGAACGTAGAAACTTGACTAAACTATATTGTGCTAATTAAATCCTAAGTTCCTAAAAAATAAATACCAAGAATTGCAACAATGGATGATATGCATATATGTAACTATTAGCTTTTACCGGCACATATGAACAGAAACTAGCCTTATATTTCAGTGTGATGACACCTCAGCATAAACAATTTATGAACGGTTCAAAGTTGAAGTAAAGTTTCAAACGTAAAATTCCACAAAACAATCGAGAAATATCGGTCATGTAGGCCTAATGCCACTCAAACATCTAATTAAAAAAATGTTAAAATCCAAGTAAAACAAAAACAGGTAGCAAATTGCATCCTTCAAAACAAATCCAAAAACGTAGAGTGAAATTGGTTCCTAACATGCTTCCAAAATTAAGAATGATATTAAATGTATGCATTGGCGAGTAATGGAACCGCAGTACATCAAGGTGTCAATAATAAGTAACGCTTCAAACTTGTAAACACCAGGAATAATAACAAAGGCCAAAGGATATTGAACCTTTCTAAGCAACTGTAAACCGATTGATGTACTCCTTCATCAAGTACGCTTTGTCACAGAGTTCTGAGGCGATGAATGATAAGGTTTCCTTCCTCTTCTGATTTCGAGGTTACAATTTTGATTGATAGTTTTTCCCGTCAAGGTAATGTCACGGAAATGGTAGCCAGAGACAAGGAGTCTTCTTCTGCCGTGTCTTTAGAATATTTCTTCTTGATGTTCCAGTCGGAACTGTAATTCTACTAATTTCGTTTTGGCGTCCTGATTATCTTCTGGATTGTAATACACTCGTGTTTTTAAGTATATCACATTTTGTTTTGCATATTTTGGTGCAAATGCAGATAATTAGTTTCACACCTGCTACTGTGCTGGAAAACTCTACTTTTCGTCATGTCTTGGCATGTCTTGCAACAATATTACCTCAGGTTTCAGACTGATTCAGAGAATATTATTATATTTTCAAAAAAAATACTAAATTACTTCTCTATATTAATAAGTGTATCGTTCATTCTGATATCTGAGAGAAATAATCATCAGGTTAGCTATTTTATGGAACTGTATTATGTGACATGTTCGGGATATGCAATGTGTGGCCGAATACATCGATATAGGTTAAAAACAAAAGGTTTATCATACAATTGTAATATATTTTATTATACCTACGTAAATTTGAAGATTTTTAAAAAAATGTAATTACGAAATCAATCAATCAAAAGGTAAGCAGGCAAAAACATGATCAATAACAATAAAATTTTCTTCAATTCCAGCTTTTTAGTTTAATGATATTATCAACTTCTTACAACACCATAGTATTGTGTTGTTTCTCTACTAACGTTCAGGTTTGTGCAACAGACTTAAATATGATACAGAGTTTGTTTTATTAATGCCATTATAAATAAGAGACAATAGGTTGCATTGTGCTTTACAAGTATGTGTAAATTGAACTCGGAATGACTTCTATTTTTTAATTTTTACATCAAAGTTTAAAATCTTGATTCTTATTGTATAAAGGCCATGACTCAATGCAGTTAAGAATATTTATTAAAACATACAAGTTAATAAACGATTCTTTTCTGCATAATGTTTCTTTAATGAATATTAAAGGAAGGTAACAATTTATCATTTTGTACCCTAAACCTGCCAAAAGCTGATATAAACCTATAAGAATGTGATCACTGTATATTCATTTCAAATTGCATGGGCACATAAAATATTTCAGATAAGTAATTAATTTCGACGACGCAATATTGTTCATTCTTCTACCTAATAAATTGACTTTTGCATCTAGATTTCTATTTATTATTGTCCTCACTAAATCTTCATCGCAGTGTCTGGCAGTACAGACAAATATCTTTAACAATATCTGGACTGATATGGAGTTCCCGTTCTGTGCCAAGTGCCATGTTTTGACTACTTAGTGCGATTATTAGTAACTATGTAGTAGTTAAAGCAGAAAACAACACAGCAGCACAAACATGACAAACTCCGTGTTACTTTATTGAAAGATTAAGCTTATGTACACAATGGATAGGGCAAACATTTTGCCATACTCGTACCTGAAGTTGTATGAGCACGGATTGACATAGAGCAATAGGTAAGATAATTAAACAAGTTAACCCCAGGGTTTGTAAATTCAGGATTTAAGTGGATTAATTAAACACGAACATATATAAATAGGCATCATCCAAACGTAAATTACATTTGCCTAGAATATATCAGCTAAAACGGAAACTCTCGAGTCCCTGTAAAGTTGTTCTCGTGCCAAAATTTTTCGAGTGTATCTGAGATATAATATTTCTAAGCATTTCAAAAGTTGTTAACACCTTGTAGAGGATTGAACATGAATTGTTTACTTATTTATCCTCTTATTCTAATTTTATGTGTGGAAAGTATTTGTGGAGGATGTCAAGGTAATATCAGAGTAGGTGAATGGGGATTGTGGCAAGTGTGGAGTAGCTGTAGTGTAACCTGCGGTGAAGGTACCCAAAATAGATGGCGAAGTCTTTGCTGTCCGACAGTTAATGGAGCATGGAAGGACTGTCGTGCTGAATATAATGTAACTGAACAGTTTACATTTGACTATAAGATTTGTTTTGGCCTTTGCCATAATGATGGTACTTATGCAACCGGATTAGGATGTAGATGTGGCCCAGGATATAACTACAGTTGCTGTGGAACAGGTCAGTGACCAATCGTGTTTATCTGTGTTAGAATGGTATGAAAGAAGATTTGTGCAGTATTTCATTTTAGTACATTTTCCAACTATCTTAATAAATAGCAGTGTATTTGCTTTGAACATAATGAGGTTAATTTGGGAGGGGAGTTGCGACACCATATCCGCAAGTTTCTTCAGATATAATCATAAGAAAAAGCTCCCATCGTCTTTATACGTGGCCATGACAAGTTAAGATATATATATATATATATATATATATATATATATATATATATATATATATATATATATATATATATCAATGAATGTATCAATTTTTTTCTATGGCAATATAGTTTATTTTTAACACCAGATACTGCGACATTGGAAACGATTTGCTGTAACACCAACTAATGCGAAATTGTAATGAATTAATGTTATTTTTTCTGAATAAATTTATGAAACTTTTTTATATAACATTTTTTTAAATACAGAACTTTCTCTCAGTTGTCTGTGTTGCAATAACCAAAGGCGGAAAAATGACCTGTCATAATACCGTTTATGGTTTAATTTGTAAGATTGGTACTATATAAGAAGAATAAACGAGACTTGCTCTCTTGGTGTATTGTTCCTAGGATGAAAAAATCTTCTCTCCATTTAAGAGTGATAAAGCCAATAATTGCAATACAAATAATTGTTTACATATTGCGAGAACCGGTAATAAATACCTAATTACATATCCGGAGCAATATTAATCGGTTATGAATTACTTAATATGAGTACCCAATGCTTTCATGCAATAGACGATAAGTTTCATAATTAGTAATAATGATTGATTTTACCACACATAAGCTTAAATTCTGATTATATTTATGCTAGAATATTTTCAGTCTAGACATTTTTTTAAAAATTAATTAATTAATACCTTATATAATGTCAATAAACACTGTTGTTTTAAATTTCACAGTAATAATTCTCTTGGATTACAAGTAAATTATATATTAATTATAAGGCATTATTTTGAATTATCCACATTACATTCAGCAGTGGTATACAATTACACAAAAGTACGTAAAACTCAATTAAATTATTAGGAACGTTGATGAAAAGGGCTCATACTATTGTTCTAAAATACAATGATTTACTTAATTCGTTTCTTGCCAATTTTATGTTGAACTTCTTGGACAGATGCCTGTTTATCCCGACTGGCAATGAAACTCTCTAAAATTGCATATTCGAAGTAATGGGGATATTTGTTTTCCAATCAGATGCTAGTGACCGCGAAATTGAAAAGACACTGGAAGTTTTCGGGAAAATGAAGATCTGAGTTTAAATTTCGAAACAGATGTTCAGAAAGCAATAACACCATCTAAATAAATAAAACATCAAACTCTTTCAAGTAAATATTATTAAATTATAAATACATCCTTTTAGTTTATATTTCATTAATTGGCGTTTATTAGAGACATAACACATTCATAATCTAAAAGGACCATCTTCTAATTGGCATCAACGGTTATTTCGGCTGATAGCGTTAATTTGTAAAACACGAACTACATTCGCGTGATGAACAGCTTTCAAAAGCTCTGGAAACGATATATTTAGAGAAAGTGTGCCTGACTTATGTTTTCGGACCGAGTTGCCGTCTAGTTCACGGTGTAGAAACGGTGATTTTGTGCTGATCAGGTCAACGACATTCAGAGTACATCCCCTAATGGATATATGGGTCCTGTCTGTATTACAATAAGTTAGATAAAACGTTGTTATCATCACCAGTCTTATATAATATAACACATATTTTTTTAAAAAAGCAATTGATGTTTTCTCTTGTTTTAAAGCATAATATTGTGAGCCAGATGTCTTACCAGAAGAGTAGTTATTACCTTCGTGAATGTAGAAAGCATTGGGTAATTTTGTATCAAAAACGGCAAAATTTGAACTCAGCAAAACTATACGAAGGGTTGAAAGACGAAGTGGCGAAAATGTACTTAAAAGGTGAATACATATTTGATGAAACAAAATTTAATTATATAAATCTCTTAAAGATTAAAATAAAGTATCCATAATTGACATTTAAATTATTTATATTTAAAAGGACACATCTCCTATTTTCAGACATCGATGAGTGTTCTAGTTCCCCATGTCTAAACGGTGGTTCTTGTGTCGATCAGGTGAACGGGTTTTCATGCACATGTCCTTTGGGATTTAATGGTCCAGTGTGTGAAACAAGTAAGCTAGAAACTACGTTGGTTACACAATCAGCTCGTATTGAATGTGCTCTTTTTAAATTTTGCGATATTAAATATAGAAGCCAAATTGAAAGTCAATAATGGTATAGTAATGTTTTAAAAATCTTGCTTAAAATGAACGTGCTGTGAAACATTTACAGATCATCATTGCATTATTGAATAGAATTACGTTTCTGACAGGATGAAATGCTGGACGCTGGCCAAGACAAATGTGATTAATTCTGATGATAATGATCGTACCCAAAGTCATAGTGAAAATATTACCTATGTATTAACTCTTGACATAATTAGAAACAAATACATGATTTTGGTCAATTACACAACGAACGTAATTTTCGACTTAGTCATCTACAAAATCAAATCTTACATAACCAACAGCATATCATGAACAAAGTCAGCTGCATAATACATTTCGCATAACCCACATAATGTAATGAATAAGTCAGACCATCGAAAGATGCAAATTGAATACACATCATACATTACACAGTCGATGTAAAATTAGCTACAACTTTGTTTACTTATTAAATGCAAACTAGCGTGTATATTCAGTGCATATCTTATCTGGCATCAAGTTAAATCAACTAAATATTTCAATTTCATACGTATCTAATAGGACAAAATCAAGCCCATGCCACGAACGTGGCAATGCAGAACAGAATTATACATCCTAGATGTGTGTTTGGTGATCTGATAGGTTGACAGTAGTCTCCTGGAAGAAAAGCAGTATGAAAACTTGCTACATGCTGCTCGTAGTAAAATAAAGTATAATATATGACAAAGTTTCCAAAAGCATAACATACACATAGATGTTGATGTTCAGTAAAGTAGTCAAACCAACATGTGTGTAGAATAAGAAAATATTAATTGAACACCTTGCATGCATTTAATAGTTCGTAATCGATTTACATTTCAAACAGTACATATAAAATATATATGGCTCATCGTCAATACATATCAGTCGTAAAACAGACGTATAGTGAGGGAACAATTAACAATACGATTAAAACGTACAGTCACGACAAAAACGGCGATAATGTCTGTTGACGAGTCGGTTATATGAAACACATCAGAACTAATGTTTTCAGACGTCGATGAATCTTCCATTTCTTCTTATCAAAACGGTGGATCTTGTATTCATCAAGTGAACGCATCGTTGTAGGTGATGCCATAATCGATTTAAGCATCACAATTATCTAGACCAGATAAAATCATGTTCATTAAAAGTTGAAAAGTACTAGGCGAACCCTTCTTCCCAAACGGCATCACTTTATATTGAAAAAGTCCATCTAGAGTCACGAATACCAAAATTTCCTTTGTACCTGCCATCAGTGGAATTTGCTCAAAATCTTTCAGAAATTCAAAGTTGGTGATATACTTTGCATTTCTAATTGTATCAATGCAGCCATCGATTCGTGGTAATGGAAATGAATCTTTGTTATTCACATTGTTTACCTTTCTATAATAGCTGCACATGCGGAAAGTATTATCTGGTTTCGGAACAAGTATGAACGGCGAACTCCAGGCACGTTTACTCGGCTCCAAAAAAAATATTTTCCGGCAATTATACAATTTCTTTCTTATAACATCACTGACTAAGAGGGTTCAACTTGTATGAGTGTTGCTTCAATGGTGTGGAATTTAAGATTTCAATGTCATGGTATATTTGATTTGTTCTTGTAGGAACAGCTGGAAACAAGAGTTCATGTTCAAGTAATATCTGTTTTAGTTTATTCATAAATGAAAGCACTCAATGGGTAAAGATCGCGCGACTCAGACTCTCATGGCTCCTGACGCTAAATGTGATGACTAATTTAAACAGTGGAGAGAAACATTAACAAGGCCACACTCTATTCACTGAATAAAAACACTTTCATCTGAAGAAGACTTATCAAGAAAAAAAAGTACCTGATAATAAAAAACTCTGATAGGCTCTTGTGTACTTTAACATTTTAATTGGGATGCAATTGGCTGAATCACCCATGAGTGATATATAACCATTCGACATGAATAGTTAACAATTCTCCATATTAAAACAGCTGTGATTTATTAGACAGAACAACTATACTGCTTTCATGCATAACCTTGAGATTGACCTCGTAGAAATAAAGCATTTGGAATATGTCTGTCTTGATACTTTTGCAAATTTGTCAGTTTGCAACAATCATAAATAGCGTTTCAATTTTCCTTGCATTAGGAAAACGTCATAAGAGATAAGGACTCGTGATATTCAGCAATTGTTTCGACATATGTATCTACTTCTTTTTCTCTAAAAGCGGGCACTCATTAATTATTCTTATTACGATAAAAACTTCAATTTGTGTGTACATTGATACTAATTATAAACAACGTGCTATGTTTAATATACTTCGATAATTTACTCCAAAGACCCGCCCGTCTATCCAAATCTAAGCTTTGCTTAATTCAATAAAGGAGCAACACAGATTTTTGTTTTGTGCTTCAAGACGTATGAACATATATGTATTGAAGTGCATGGTCAATTGTGGAGCACCCATCGGGAAATACAGCTTGGCTGTCTGTTAATATTCTGTGATGGTAGATATAAAGTTCAATCCCTGAGTTGAGTGTGGCGGTAAACAAGTTGCTAAAACAACTAAATATATTAATCGGTCAGTACATTTCGAGTTAGATAGATCTCCTCATTGCTTATAAACTGGCCTTAACATACCTTCAAACCATGAGTTTGAGATAAAACCAGTCACAAGTATTAAATTTCAGAAAGAGTTATTGATATTCGATGTATTTGTTTATAAACGCACTCAATGAGTGTCCTTTAATACTTTTAATTTTTATCGATGAATTCATTTTGGTACGATCATTGTTCATGTCTTAACCCAGACAGTTGATGTAAATATGCATGTCTTTATAAATGTCCTCATCATAATATTTAGAGAAGCAATATAGCGTACCAAGTGTATTGCTTGAGCTATTATGTTTGTTTTTTTTTAAATGCTATTAATAGCTTTCCAGAAATCGCCCTGGCATTTGCTTTATATTTGTCTGAGCTTAGCGTGAATACAGTAATTATATTTATTTATGATTATTGTATCATATTTAGTTGAACTTGGGATATTTTCTTTATTATTGTATGAAGGATTACAATTAGGTTTTTCTGCGCATTGTGGCACTGTCTCCCAAACCAAGGTTCGTGTTAATTTGGCTATTTTCTCACAAATAACGTTAAAATCTAATGCAATAATTACAACCAGTATCTGCATGAAACTTTTGGAAACGATCCGTATTACAAAAGCATGAATTTGCAATTTAAGACATCGATGAATGTGCCAGGTCTCATGGTCAGAACGGGAAATCTTGTGTTGAACAGGTGAATGGATACTCGAGTACATACCCAAAGGATATACCGGTCACAATTGCAATACATGTACGAGTGGTAATTCCACATTAATAAATCGAGAGGAAATAGCTAAATGATGTCCTCTAGTAAATCGCATACCTGTCACTTGTAGGAGCACAATTTAATGCAAAGTGTTGTTCTTTCTCTCTTAGATCGTTTAATGTTTTATGTTATGTGCTTAGGCTCTAATAAACAGTAACACAAGAACAAATGGAAACAAAAGGTTCAAAATATAATTTATTTCTCTGGAAAAATTCAGTAAAAATTCAAAATTATAAACTTACGGTTTTAAGAATCAAATCCAAATGTAATCCAAGAATGCTCCAAGAATACAATTTTAGAAGTCCTAATAACAAAATTTTCTAATGATTTAAAAGTATGAATACCGACGAAGAATCCAAGATGGAAGGCGATGACGTAAGCTGTAACATCTCGTGTTGAAGTCTACAGTTCCTTGTAGAAACAAGAAATATCACTCCGGTTTTGGAAATCGGAATATATTTTTATATAAGAGCTCTTTGTTCAAGAATCTCACAAGAGCACACATATTTTCCAGGAAAAAGGAATAATACTTTTGAATCCGAATCATTTGAAATAGCTTCAAACGGCAAAACAGTCACTTTCCAGTGTAATAGCCCAACTGAGATTATTTCTCCAAAGTAAAGGTTATATCTTATTCTATAATTAACGCAGTTTCGAAAATCACCAAGTTGCGAAATCGGGTCATGTGATCGTATTAATGTCACGTACGCTCAGCATGACCCTGACGAAAACTAATCATTTTACTCTCATGAAAAAATAAAAACATTTTTTACATCTTAAATCACGAAGTTCCATCATACGCTCGACAACAACCAATAATTGTAAAATAAAAATTCAACTTAATTACATGGTTGTTACTAATATTGAATAAAGGTCAGAATCTAAGTCAACACCGGGTGTTAAATAAAACGAACACTCAAGGTTAAAGTATTTTCTAAAAAGGTATTAAGTTCCTAACATACAGAAAACAATTATTTTGACATTAAATGAAAACTAAAAAGATTTTAAAACTTCCAAACAATTATGTCAGATTATAATTGAATCAAATATATATATAACAAATATACTGAAGTCTGTATCGCATAGTATCTGAATATTTAATATCTACGTCGTTAACGTAGTTTTCCACTAAACAGTTCTCAGAATTTTAGTTTACACATGCAACACGAATATAATAATAAACATATATTCGGAGTAGAAATTTTTCACACGCTCATAATGTAGTTCCATAATGAGTATATTTAGATATATATATTTCGTTTGTTCTTTGTGGAAAAGTAATGACTCAGATCATCATGATCTATGCAGAATTGCAAAACATCTAAATATATTTACGCTTGTTATAAATTTCATGCATGCTTATTATTATTCAATAAGATTGATAAGAAACTTCTGATCCGTCTCTCATTTATAGCATTGGTTTTGTCTATGATCACGCCGGTTGTTTATTTTTTTTTTCCTTCAACTTATACAAAATGAGCTAATTTCTGATGAAGAAACTCTCCTGTTCAGCATATCGTTTTGAATGCAAACTAAAACTGTAAAAACTATTAGCTTCTTTATTGTTTTAGACATAAGGTTTGATGTTTTACATGAAATGTTTTTGGAACGTAATATTTGAAGCTTGTGAAGCTTAAACGATTAAAAAACGATTCATATGATTGGTTATATTGTTCGACGATTAGGAAACGAAAAATAGGTCTATTGAAGAGCCAGTTATTTTAAAGACATAACACCTTCTGGTAATTTCAGACATCGATGAATGTTCCAGTTCCCCTTGTCAAAACGGTGGATCTTGTGTTGATCATTTGAATAGATACACATGTACCTGTCCTGACGGATTTATTGGTTCAGTGTGTAGTACAGGTATGCTGGATAGCAATTTTATTTGGGCTCTGTTAAATTTATTGTTGTTCTCGTATTGTATCAAACGTAAGTAGGAATTTCCCAAAAAATTTAATATTCTAATTAACTTATGTTATGTTTATTTGGCAAATGCTGTCTTCAACCGAACTAAAATCAATTTTAAGAAAAGCAAACCAATTGATTGCACATCATATTATGTCTCGCATGTAAACTCTACCCAATTCGTTCATTTGTATGTATAAATTGTATACAAAGCATATAAACGAACTTGTATATTCCCATGCCTTGCGAGATACAAACATATTACTTTTACTATTGTCTCACTAAAACTACATTTGTATCATAAATGGTATCTTATACAATAATATTGTTCGCTGTGTGATTGTTCATCTTGAGATCTTAAAGACCAACATAAAAAGTTGATTAAAAATACAAATAAAAGGAGTATATTTGTTTCGTTAGAAGATTGTGTGTATGAGAACAGCAAAAATATTTTCTGTTGTATAAACGTATGTTATTAAAACGGCTTGATGCCTAAAAGAATGCAAATCTCAAAGAATCAGTTACAAGTTCTTTCCACAAATATAATATTAGACTTTGCACATTTTCAAATGTGGATGAATGTGTCATTTCTCCGTGCCAGAACGGGGGATCTCGTATTGATAACGTGATCAGATTCTCTTGTTCATGTGCCGTCGGAAGCAATGGACAGACTTGTGAAACAGGTAAATAGTAACTTATTACATCAACAATTAAAAAATATTAGAAAAGACGCAAACTACTTTTTGTCAACATTGCAACTTTAAAAACATTAAAATATAACACAAAAGTGTTTAAAAGGTTATTCGTATTTAAAATTTGCCCAATAATCTCTGAGTATAAACTGTTTACATTATTATAGATGATGATAATATTTAGAATCAACCATGTTCAAAACAACACTAGAAATCATCCAAGCCAATCGCTTACTTTTGCTACGAATTTGTTTGGGTCTCTCGATGATCTGTCATTACGAATACCACATTGACAAAAAGGATTTGTCTTTAAAACTTTCGTATATTGCTGTCGAAATGCTTATTGTATTGTCATTCTGCGGATATCGGCACACAGTTTGCATTATTGTAAATCAAGACGTTGTCATTGATTTCAGTTTTGACAAGTGATAGGTTTCCTGTACTAGCAATTACCTGCTACATTAATAACCATGACAGTCAGCATCCATATTACAACTTGAACGTAGAATATTCTTTATTTTAATATATGTTTACAATTGTTTATCATACATTCTTGTTATAACTTCGGATATTGGTGGGTATTCGTGTGTCCCATATCAGAACCGGGAACATTGTGTTGACAAGGTGAACTGATACTCATGCACATGTCCCGTAGGATAAAACCGTCAAAACTGCAGTACATGTAGGCACTGTATTGTCCTTTTGTTAATTGTTGTCCACAAAATCTTCACTTCATAGTTGCTAGAAACATGAATTTAAAAATCAAGGGAAATATATTAAACAAATCTATCTTTCCTGCTCTATACACTAAAATATCGAATTCTCCTTGAAAAGTACTTCCTGAATATGTATGACAATCTTTCATACATTATGTTCCAAACAAGCATCCATTTATTTCACACATTGATGAATCATCCAGCTAGTCTTTTCAGAATGGAGGATCTTGTATTGACCAGGTGAACAGATGTTCTGTATATATGACCAACAATATAAACCGGCTATATTTGTCATAATTGTAATCAGTGGTAATGCTTCATCAGCAAGTCTATAGGAGACATCTTAATCATGCCGATAACTATTCATGATTGATGTCCATGGTCGATGTACACATTAGTACGATATCGTTCTTTTTGTAACAGATATTTTAGCATTAAATAATGCGGCGATTATCCAACAGCGTCCAAATATGTATTTCCTACATCGTAAGATTCGTTTTGGACAGAGTTGAGTCCTCAGAACAGCAATCGATATATATAACACGCATTTCATATTCAGAATATATAAAATCATGCATGACCTGCCAGACTTACACTTCATTAATAGAATAATCAATTGTTCACCTTAGTTACTTATATTACGATCACGCAAAATTAAGGATGGATCTTCACTTCACTATATGAACGACTTTCGTGCGCATAACATCTAAGGTTATATAAACCCGATTGGAGTATAAGCGTGAGTATTTAATCACACGCAAAGCATAGCTACAAACATATACAGCATTTTGACTTTGTAACTTGACACCTTGTATAACGTTAAATGATTGTGTAATGGTCAATAATACAATGACCTTAAAATGGGAAATATATAACGAAAAACATTCCTGCCATATACTGAAAACAATATAATTTCTCCGTGAACAGAACATCCAAAAGCCGTAAGAGAATTTTTAACTAAATCTGTACCCCAAACACTCAGTTTCACATTTCAAACACTGATGAAATATCTTGGTCGCGGAAACGTGTATTTACTAGGTCAACGGATACTCATACCCATGCCCACCAATACATATCGGTCATAATTATGGTAATCGTAAGCAGTGGTAATGCTCCATCCGCATAACATGTCTTAATCATGCCACTAAATATTTCTGATTGCTGTCGATTTTCATACACACATTAATACCATATGAACTTGTCGGTAACATATCTTTTAATATGAAATATTGCACAATATATATATATATATATATGTATATATATATATATATATATATATATATATATATATATATATATATATATATATATATATATATATATATATATATAAAGAGAGAGAGAGAGAGTGATAGAGAGAGAGAGAAAGAGAGAGTGACATATATATATATATATATATAGAGAGAGAGAGAGAGAGAGAGAAATTGCACGAGCTGAAAACGTATAAGAGAATAATGTATAATGTATGGCTGCCATGGTTCTTCGGAAAACTTCACGTGTCAATTCACCGTAGGCTTTCAAGAATTTCTAGAGTATCCTCATTTTGAACTACATGCAAAACATAATAATTATTGTAACCTTGTCATATATAAAATGTATCCTTTTCATAACTTTCATGTACCCTTTTCGTAAATTTCGTGAATTCTTGAAAACATATTTATGTAAACTTGTCATAAATATCATGTACTCTTGTTAAACATTTCGTGTACCCTTTTCATAAATTGAAGGTACATTTAGGATTGTTCAGTATGAGTTGATAGGGTACTCCAGATTGGTCCCTCGTTTCTCAAACAAATTCGGTCAAATATTGTCAGTTGTTTTTTATTTTTTATACATTTGTCAATGAACATAAATATACTTCTTCGTGCTAAACAGACTTTCGTCCAAAGATTATAATTTGAAGGTCCTCTAAAAGATTTCATACTATGTGCTTGTTTATTTCATTTAGACATACGTTGTACTGCAAGAAATGATACTTAATACTTGGTGTTCGTGAAATTATTTCCTTTAACCTGTTCCATGACTATTTGTACTCTGGAACGTTTGTTCCAAGACTTGAAACAACATTTCGCTGTTCGACAGTCAGCTATGTTAAAGAACTTACGACTTTCTGAAAATTTCACACATCGATGAATGTTTTAGTTCCCCATGATAGAACGGTAAATCTTGTGTCGATCCTGTGAACGGATATTAATGTATCTGTTCTGTAGGATTAATTGGTTCTGTATGCAGTGCAGGTGTGCTGGACATTGATTACCTTTGGGCTCTGTTACCTTTCTAGTTATTTTTGTATCGTCTACAATAATATGGAACAAAAACGGAATAGTAGAATCAATTTACTTTACAGGTCTTACTGATACTAAAATCGTCAAGGAAGCAAAACATTTTTCAAAATTTCAAAGCGAGGAGGTTACAAATGAAATTATGTCACACACTAAAACTCAACAACGTTCGTTCAAGTTTATTTGCAAATTGTTACTAGACGCACACAACATTGTATAATATTCACAAATAGGAAACACACGGGATAGTTTTACTATTTTCTAACTGGAAACATTTGTTTACTGTTATCAGTGGTTGACTATTCCGAATATATCTTCCGAAACAATAATCTTTGCCGTGCGCCTGTTCTTTCGAAATCTTTGAGACAGTCATCAAAAGCTAATTAACAAAACTTTCATACCCACGATATTTCTGGAATTTTTTGAGAGTGTCCCATGCTAATATAAAAAGGTTATCATGTGGTATACGCTTACATTATTAAAAGATAATCAATGCATATAATGCTAATGTCCGAAATCAGCAAAATATTAGATTTACAAAAAAGAAATGATTGCTGTGTCTCATTTTCAGACGTAGACGAATGTGCTAGTTCTCCTTGCCACAATGGTGGATCTTGTATTGATCACGCGAATGGATTTACATGTGCATGTGCGGCTGGATATAACGGACAGACATGTGGCAATGGTAAGTATTATAATTGTACATTCACAGTCTAAGAGTACAATATAAGACGTGTACAATCTGTTCACTTCCTAGCAACTGTTACATAATCCAAAATTAATGAAAGGTTTCTCGTATCGATGTGTGAGCTAGAGGAGCAATAATGCAAAACGTATACTTAATATATGATTGTAGATGAATATTGCTGACAATGTTTACGATGAACCTCTTTCAAGAAAACTATGAACAATGTAATCTAATGGCATACGATTCCTCATATTTTCTTTGGTCTCTCTCCATGCCGTTTCATTACGAATATCACACTGACAAAAATATTATTGTATATGTTGTATATTACTGTCGAAATGGTTATTTATATTCTACAATACAGATCCGAATTGTACAAAAGGCAAACATGTTCCATAATTGTGAACCAAAATAGGTTTCATGCACCATCAAAACAAAGTTTCATCAATAAACGTCACCGTTTTATTCATACTAAAGTGAAAATTTAATATAATCTAGTATTTATGAAATGTGTGCTTTACGAAACCATTAGTTAAGTTTTCAATTCAGATATCGACGGGGGCCCCGAGTGGCCGAGTGGTCTAAAGCGCTCACCGTTACGGATCACTGCCATCTCACCTCAGTCTGCGTGAGTTCGAGTCTCGGATTCGGCCAATGTGGTTATGTGAGAAAGCTTGCCAGTAGCTTCTCGTGGGTCGGTGGTTCTTTCGGGGGATTTCCCGGGTTCTTCCTCCACCATTTATACTGGCCGCCATGAATAGCCTATCTTGTGCTGAAAAATGGCGTTAAACCATACAACAACAACAATAGATATCGACGATTGTTCGAGTGCCCCATGTCAGAATGGCGGATCTTGTGTTGACAAGGTGAACGGATACTCATGCACCTGTCCTGTAGGATATAACGGTCAAAATTGCGATACAGGTGGGAATTAGATTGACTTTTCTTTAATAGTTTTCCACAAAATCTAGTCTTTAAATTTCAAAGTTAGAGTTAATGTGAGGAATAACTATTAGTTGAAATCCAGAAAATTTTGTATGATCTGACAGATGTATAATTCATAATTGGGACAATTAAGTGTTCACTTTAATACTTTATACTACGATCAGGTGGAAATACGATGGGTGGAAATATAAAAATCTATATTTCCTTCTCTATACAATAAAATATCGAATTCTTCTTACAGTACTTCCAGAATATGTAAGAGAATCTTTGATAGAACTAAAACATAACTATTCATGATTGCTGTCCACAGTCTATGTATACATTACGAAGATGTCATCTTTTTCTCTAACATATCTTTGTATATTAAATAATGCCGCTATTGTCGAACAGTGTCCAAATATGTATTTCCTACATCGTAAGATTCGTCTTAGAGTAGAGTTCTCACAACAGTAATCGACACATATAACATGCATTGCATATTCAGAATATATTAATTCATATATTCAGAGAGAGAGAGAGAAAGAACGAGAAAGAAAAAGACAATGAGAGAGAGAGAGAGAGAGAGATCGCCCGTGCTGAAATAAGATATAGGAGAAGAATGTATAATGCCTGGTTTCCATGATTCTTTGGAAAACTTCACATGTCGATTCACCGTAGGCTTTGAAGAATTTCTAGAGTATCCTCATTTTGAACTACAGCAGAAAATAAAAATTGTTGTAACCTTGTGATACATATAATCTATCCTTTTCATAACTTTCATTTACCCTTTTCGTAAATTTCGTGAATCCTTGTAAACAATTTTATGTAACCTTGTCATAAATATCATGTACTCTTGTCAAACATTTCATGTACCTCTGACAAACATTTAATGTACCATTTTCATAAATTAAAGGTACATTTAGGATTGTTCAGTAAGAGTTGATAGAGGACTTCAGTTTGGTCCCTCATTTCTTAAAATTATTCGGTCAAATATTATGTCAGTTGTTTTTTATTTTTTATGTATTTGTCAATTTACATAAATCTGCTTATTCGCGCTAAACATACTTTCGTCTAAAGATTATATTTTGAAGGTCCTCCAAAATTGTTCATACTCTCTGCTTGTTTCTTTTATGTATGCATAATTTGTTCGGCAAGAAATGTCGTTTTCACTTAACACTTGGTGTTCATGAAATTATTTCCTTCAGCATGTTCTTGGAGGATTTTTACTCTGGCACTTTTGTTCCAAGAATTGCAGCAACATTTCTCTTTTGGATAGTCAGCTATGTTAAAAAACTTACAGCTTTCTGATAGTTTCAAACTTCTATAAATGTTTTAGTTCCCCATGTTACAAACGGTGAATCTTTTGTCGATCATGTGAATGGATATTAATGTATCTTTTCTGGCGGATTCATTGGTTCAGTATGCAGTACAGGTGTGCTGGACACTAATTACCTTTGGGTTTGGTTACCTTTCTAGTTATATTTGTATCACCTAAACCCATATGGAACAAAAACGGAATAGAAGTATCAGTCTCTTTTAGAGGTCTTGCTAAAAGCAAAGTCTGGGAAAATTTTGACACCACGAAAGATAAGAAAATGGAAAAAATTCAAAACGACATGGTTACAAATGAAATTATGTCACACACTAAAACTCGACCTCGTGCATTCAAGTTTATTTGTAAATTGTTATCAGACACACACAACATTGTATAATATTCACAAACAGGAAACACACATAATAGTTTTAGCATTTTCTAACTCGAAACACTTTTTTACTGTTATAAGTGGTTGACTATTCCGAATATATCTTCCGAAACAATAATCTTTGCTGTGTGCCTGTTCTTTCCGAAATCTTTGAGACAGACATCAAAAGCTAATTAACAAAACTTTCATAAACACGATATTTCTGGAATTTTTGAGAGTGTCCTATGCGAATATAAAACGGTTATCCTGTGGTATACGCTAACATTATTAGAAGAGCTTCAATACATATAATGCAAATGTCCGAAATCAGCAAAATATTAGATTTACAAAAAATGAATATTTGCTGTGTCTCATTTTCAGACGTAGACGAATGTGCTAGTTCTCCTTGCCACAATGGTGGATCTTGTATTGATCACGCGAATGGATTTACATGTGCATGTGCGGCCGGATATAACGGACAGACATGTGGCAATGGTAAGTATTATAATTGTACATTCACAATCTATGAGTACAATATAAGACGTGTACAATATGTTCACACCCTTGCAACTGTAAGATCATCCAAAATTAATAAAAGGTTTCTCGTATCGATGTGTGAGCAAGAGGAGCAAGAATGCAAAACGTATACTTAATATATGACTGTACATGAATATTGCTGACAATGTTTACGACGAACCTCTTTCAAGAAAACTACGAACAATGTAATCTAATGGCATACAATTCCTCATATTTTCTTTGGACTCTTTCTATGTCGTTTCAATATGAATATCACACTGACAAAAATATTATTATATATGTTGTATATTGCTGTCCAAATGCTTATTTATATTCTACAATACAGATCCGAATTGTACAAAAGGCAAACATGTTCCATAATTGTGAACCAAAATAGGTTTTATGCACCATCAAAACAAAGTTTCATCAATAAACATAACCGTTTTCTTCATTATAAAGTGAGAATTTAATATAATCTAGTATTTATGACATGTGTGCTTTACGAAACCATTAGTTAAGTTTTCAATTCAGATATCGACGATTGTTCGAGTGCCCCATGTCAGAATGGCGGATCTTGTGTTGACAAGGTGAACGGATACTCATGCACCTGTCCTGTAGGGTATAACGGTCAAAATTGCGATACAGGTGGGCATAAGATTGACTTTTCATTAATAGTTTTCCACAAAATCTAGTCTTTAAATTTCAAAGTTAGAGTTAATGTGGGGAATACTGTTAGCTGAAATCCAGAAAATTATTATGATCTGACAGATGTATAATTCATAATTGGGACAATTAAGTGTTCACTTTAATACTTTATACTACGATCAGGTATAACTAACGGTGGATCTTCCCCTAACCATTTGAACGACTTGTCGTCTATATTACATTGTAGGTGCAGTGGTCTCGATTGTAGTATAAGCGTGAACAGACAAAATCTTATCCATAGTATCATACTGTATTCACGTCTAGTAACTTGAAACCTTGTAAAACATGAAATCATTTTTACTCCTCAAATTAATTGAAACATGAATTTAAAAATGGAGGGAAATATAAAAGTCTATATTTCCTTCTCTATACAATAAAATATCGAATTCTCCTTACAGTACTTCCAGAATATGTAAGAGAATCTTTGATAGAATATGTTCCAAAAAACATCGATTTGTAAATTTAAATAATGATGATGGATCCAGCTGGTCTTGTCAGAACGGAGGATCTTGTATTTACTAGGTGAACCGATATTCTGTATACATGCCCAACAATATAAATCGGCTATATTTATGATAATTGTAATCAGTGGTAATGCTACATCAGCAAGTCTAGAGGCGACATCTTAATCCTGCCGATAACTATTCATGATTGCTGTCCATGGTCGATGTACACATTAGTACGATGTCATCTTTTTCTCTAACATATATTTTTATATTAAATAATGCGGCCATTATTGAGGAGTGTCCAAATATGTATTTCCTACATCGTAAGATTCGTCTTAGAGTAGAGTTCTCACAACAGCAATCGATACATATAACATGCATTGCATATTCAGAATATATTAATTCATACATTCAGAGAGAGAGAGAGAGAGAGAGGATAGAGAGAGAGAGAGAGAAAGAACGAGAGAGAAAGAGACAGTGATAGAGAGAGAGAGAGAGAGATCGCCCGTGCTGAAAAGATATAGGAGAAGAATGTATAATACCTGCTTTCCATGATTCTTTGGAAAACTTCACGTGTCGATTCAACGTCGGCTTTCAAGAATTTCAAGAGTATCCTCATTTTGAACAACATGCAAAATATAAAAGTTATTGTAACCTTCTGATACATTTAATGTATCCTTTTCATAACTTTCATGTATCCTTTTCGTAAATTTCGTGAATCCTTGTAAACAATTTTATGCAACCTTGTCATGAATATCATGTACTCTTGTCAAACATTTAATTTACCATTTTCATAAATTGAAGATACATTCAGGATTGTTCAGTAAGAGTTGATAGGGGACTCCATATTGGTCCCTCATTTCTTAAAAAAATTCGGTCAAATATTATGTCAGTTGTCTTTTATTTTTTATATATTTGTCAATTTACATATATCTGCTTATTCGTGCTAAACAGACTTTCGTCAAAAGATTATAATTTGAAGGTCCTCCAAAATTGTTCATACTCTCTTCTTGTTTCTTTTATGTATACATAATTTGTTCGGCAAGAAATGTCGTTTTCACTTAATACTTGGTGTTCATGAAATTTTTTCCTTCAGCATGTTCTTGGACGAATTTTACTCTGGCACTTTTGTTTCAAGAATTGCAGCAACATTTCTCTTTTGGACAGTCACCTATGTTAAAATACTTACGACTTTCTGATAGTTTCAAACTTCGATGAATGTTTTAGTTCCCCATGTTACAAACGGTGAATCTTTTGTAGATCATGTGAATGGAAATTAATATATCTTTTCTGGCGGATTCATTGGTTCAGTATGCAGTATAGGCGTGCTGGACACTGATTACCTTTAGGTTTTGTTACCTTTCTAGTTATATTTGTATAATCTAAAACAATACGGAACAAAAACGGAATAGTAGAATCAATCTTTTTTAGAGGTCTTGCTTATAGCAAAATCTGGGAAAATTTTGACAGCACGAAAGATACGAAAATGGAAAAAATTCAAAACAAGGAGGATACAAATGAAATTATGTCACACACTAAAACTCGACCGCGTTCGTTCAAGTTGTTTTGCAAATTGTTATTAGACACACACAACATTGTATAATATTTGCAAACAGGAAACACACATAATAGTCTTACTATTTTCTAACTCGAAACACTTTTTTACTGTTATAAGTGGTTGACTATTCCGAATAAATCTTCCGAAACAATAATCTTTCCTGTTTGCCTGTTCTTTCCGAAATCTTTGAGACAGACATCAAAAGCTAATTAACAAAACGTTGAATTACACGATATTTCAGGACTTTTCTGAGAGTGTCCAATGCGAATTTAAAAAGGTTATCCTGTCGTATACGCTAACATTATTAGAAGAGCTTCAATACATATAACGCAAATGTACGAAATCAGCAAAATATTAGATTTACAAAAAATGAATATTTGCTGTGTCTCATTTTCAGACGTAAACGAATGTGCTAGTTCTCCTTGCCACAATGGTGGATCTTGTATTGATCACGCGAATGGATTTACATGTGCATGTGCGGCTGGATATAACGGACAGACATGTGGTAATGGTAAGTATTATAATTGTACATTCACAATCTATGAGTACAATATAAGACGTGTACAATCTGTTCACACCCTTGCAACTGTAAGATCATCCAAAACTAATAAAAGGTTTTTCGTATCGATGTGTGAGCAAGAGGAGCAAAAATGCAAAACGTATACTTAATATATGATTGTATATGAATATTGCTGACAATGTTTACGATGAACCTCTTTCTAAAAAACTACGAACAATGTAATCTAATGGCATACGATTCCTCATAATTTCTTTGGACTCTCTCTATGCCGTTTCATTATGAGCATCACACTGACAAAAATATTATTGTATATGTTGTTTATTGCTGTCCAAATGCTTATTTATATTCTACAATACAGATCCGAATTGTACAAAAGGCAAACATGTTCCATAATTGTGAACCAAGATATGTTTTATGCCCCATCAAAACAAAGTTTCATCAATAAACATAACCGTTTTCTTCATACTAAAGTGAGAATTTAATATCATCTAGTATTTATGAAGTGTGCTTTACGAAATCATTAGTTAAGTTTTCAATTCAGATATCGACGATTGTTCGAGTGCCCCATGTCAGAATGGCGGATATTGTGTTGACAAGGTGAACGGATACTCATGCACCTGTCCTGTAGGATATAACGGACAAAATTGCGGTACAGGTGGGCATAAGATTGACTTTTCATTAATAGTTTTCCAAAAAATCTAGTCTTTAAATTTCAAAGTTAGAGTTAATGTGAGGAATAAATATTTAGTTGAAATCCCGATTATTATGTATGATCTGACAGATGTGTACTTCATAATTTCGACAATCGAGTGTTCACCTTAATACTTTATACTACGATCAGGTATAACTAATGGTGGATCTTCTCTTAACCATTTGAAAGACTTGTTGTCTAAATTACATTGTATGTGCAGTGGTCCCGATTGTAGTATAAGCGTGAGCAGACAAAATCTTATCCATAGTATAATACTGTATTTAGGTCTAATAACTTGAAACCATGTAAAACATGAAATCATTTTTACTCCTCAAATTGATTGAAACATGAATTTTAAAACGGTGGGAAATATAAAAATCTATATTTCCTTCTCTATACAATAAACTATAGAATTCTCCTTATACAGTACTTCCAGAATATGTAAGAGAATCTTTGATAGAATATGTTCCAAAAAATCATTGATTTATAACTTCAAACATTGATGAAGGATCCAGCTGGTCTTGTCAGAACTGAGGATCTTGTATTGACCAGGTGAACCGATATTCTGTATACATGCCCAACAATATAAATCGTCTAAATTTGTGATAATTGTAATCAGTGGTAATGCTGCATCAGCAAGTCTAGATGAGACATCTTAATCCTGCCGATAACTATTCATGATTGCTGTCCATGGTCGATGTACACATTAGTACGAAGTCATCTTTTTCTCTAACATATATTTTTATGTTAAATAATGAGGCCATTATCGAACAGTGTCCAAATATATATTTCCTTCATCGTAAGATTCGTTTTAGAGTAGAGTTCTCACAACAGCAATCGATACATATAACACACATTGCATATTCAGAATATATAAATTCATATATATAGAGAGAGTGAGTAAGAAAGACAGAGAAAGAGAGAGTGATAGAGAGAGATCGCCCGAGCTGTAAAGATATAGGAAAAGAATGGAAAATGCCTGGTTTCCATGATTCTTTGGAAAACTTCACGTGTCAATTCACCGTAGGCTTTGAAGAACTTCAAGAGTATCTTCATTTTGAACTCCATGCAAAATATAAAATTTATTGTAACCTTGTGTTACATATAATGATTCCTTTTCATAACTTTCATGTACCCTTTTCGTAAATTTCGTGAATCCTTGTAAACAATTTTATGTAACCTTGTCATAAATATCATGTACTCTTGTCAAACATTTCATGTACCTCTGTCAAACATTTAATGTACCATTTTCATAAATTGAAGGTACATTTAGGATTGTTCACTAAGAGTTGATAGGGGACACCAGATTGGTCCCTCTTTCTAAAACAATTTCGGTCAAATATTATGTCAGTTGTTTTTTATTTTTTATATATTTGTCACTTTACATTAATCTGTTAATTCGTGCTAAATATACTTTCAGTCCCAGATTATATTTTGAAGGTCCTCTAAATAGTATTCAAACTATCTGCTTGTTTCTTTTATTCAGACATGAATTGTTCTGCAAGAATTGTCGTTTTCACTTAATACTTGGTGTTCATAAAAATATTTCCTTGAACCTGTTCTAGGACTATTTTTCTCTAGCACTTTTGTTGCAAGACTTGAAAGAACATTTCTCTTTTGGACAGTCAGCTATGTTAAAGATCTTACGACTTTCTGATAATTTCACACATCGATGAATGTTCCCGTTCCCCATGTCAGAACGGTGAATCCTTTGTCGATCTTGTGAATGGATATTAATGTATCTTTTCTGTCGGATTAATTGGTTCAGTATGCAATACAGGTTGCTGGACCTTGATTACCTTTGGGCTCTGTTACCTTTCTAGTTAGTTTTGTATCGTCGAAAATAATATGGAACAAAAACGGAGTAGTAGAATCAATTTATTTTACCGGTCTGGGAAACGTTTGACATCACGAAAGCTAAAACAAAATGTAAAAAATTCAAGACGAGAAGGTTATAAATGAAATTATGTCACACACTAAAACTCGACCGCGCTCGTTCAAGTTTATTTGTAAATTGTTATTAGACACACACACAACATTGTATAATATTCACAAATAGGAAACACACAGGATAGTTTTACTATTTTCTAACTGGAAACACATTTTTACTGTTATAAGTGGTTCACTATTCCGAATATATCTTCCGAAACAATTATCTTTGCTGTGTGCCTGTTCTTTCCGATGTATTTGAGACAGTCATCAAAAGCCAATGAACAAAACGTTGAAAAACACGATATTTCTGGAATTTTTTAAATTTTGTGAATCCTGGTAAACAAATTTAATGTACCCTTTTCGTAAATTGAAGGTACATTTAAGGTTGTTCAGTAAGAGTTTATATGGGACTCCAGATTAGTCCCTCGTTTCTATAAAAAAATCGTTAGATATTATGTCAGTTGTTTTTTATTTTTGATATCTGTGTCAATTTACATAAATCTGCTAATTCGTGCTAAATATACTTTCTGTCCCAGATTATATTTTGAAGGTCCTCTAAAAGTATTTAAAATATCTGCTTGTTTCCTATATTTAGACACAAGTTGTTTTCTAACTGGAAACATTTCTTTACTGTGGTAAGTGGTTGACTATTTCGAATATATCTTCCGAAACGATAATCTTTGCTGTGTGCCTGTTCTTTCCGATATCTGTGAGACAGTCATCAGAAGCTAATAACAAAACTTTGAAAAACACGATATTTCTGGAATTTATTGAAAGTTTCCTATGCAAATATAAAAAGGTTGTCCTGTGGTATACGCTAACATTATTAGAAGAACTTCAATGCATATAATGCAAATGTCCGAAATCAGCAAAATATTATATGTACAAAAAATGAATATCTGCTTTGTCTCATTTTCAGACGTAGACGAATGTGATAGTTATCCTTGCCAAAATGGTGGATCTTGTTTTGATCACGCGAATGGATTTTCATGTGTATGTGCGGCCGGATATAACGGACAGACATGTGGTAATGGTAAGCATTATAATAGTACATTCATAAGACGTGTACAATCTTTTCACGATTATAGATGAATATTGCTGACAATGTTTACGATGAACCTCTTTCAAGAAAACTACAAACAATGTAATCTAATGGCATATGTTTCCTAATATTTTCTGTGGACTCTCGGTAAAATATCTTTTAATATTAAATATTGCGGATATACATATATATATATATATATATATATATATATATATATATAGAGAGAGAGAGAGAGAGAGAGAGAGAGAGAGAGAGACAGACAGACAGAGAGAGAAAGAAAATGAGAGAGGGAAGTAGAGAGAAAGAGAGCGAAATAGAGGGAAAGAGAGGGTGATAGAGATAGAGAGACAGAGTACTCCCGACCTGAAAAGATATGGGAGAAAAGATAAGATAAAATAAGAATTCTTTATTTCAGACTACAAATTGTATAATGCCTGCTTTCCATGATTCTTTGGAAAACTTCACGTGTCAATTCACCGTTGGCTTTCAAGAATTTCGAGAGTATCCTCATTTTCAACTCCATGCAAAATATAAAAATTATTGTAACCTTGTCATACATTTAATGTATATTTTTCATAACTTTCATGTACCCTTTTCGTAAATATCGTGAATCCTTGTAAACAATTTTATGTAACGTTGTCATAAATGTCATGTATTCTTGTCAAACATTTCATGTGCCTCTGTCAAACATTTAATGTACCCTTTTCGTAAATTGAAGGTACATTAAGGTTGTTCAATAAGAGTTGATATGGGACTCCATATTAGTCCCTGATAACTATACAAAAATCGTCAGATATTATGTCAGTTGTTTTTTATTTTTCATATCTCTGTCAATTTATATAAATCTGCTAATTCGTGCTAAATATACTTTCTGTCCCAGATTATATTTTGAACGTCCTCTAAAAGTATTCAAACTATCTGCTTGTTTCCTTTATTTAGACACAAGTTGTTTTCTAACTGGAAACAAATTTTTACTGTCGTAAGTGGTTGACTATTCCGAATATATCCTCCGAAACAATAATGTTTGCTGTGTGCTTATTCTTTCCGATATCTTTGAGACAGTCATCAAAAGCTAATTAACAAAAATTTTAAAAAGAGTATTCTTCTGGAATTATTTGAGAGTGTCCTATTAGAATATAAAAAGGTTTACCTGTGGTGTACGCTTACATTATTCATATAATGCAAATGTCTTCAATTCATATAATGCAAATGTCTTAAATCAGCAATATGTTATATTTACAAAAATGAATATTTGCTGTGTCTCATTTTCAGACGTAGACGAATGTGCTAGCTCTCCTTGCCAGAATGGTGGATCTTGTATTGATCACGCGAATGGATTTACATGTGTATGTGCGGCCGGATATAACCGACAGACATGTGGTAATGGTAAGTATTATAATTGTACATTCACAATCTAAGAGTACAATATAAGACGTGAACAATCTGTTCACACCCTTGCAACTGTAAGATCATCCAAAATTACTAAAAGGTTTCTCGTATCGATGTGTACGCAAGGGGAGCAAGAATGCAAGATTTATAGGTTACTGCATTTGTATGGGAAAATATGAACGAGTTTTCGGAATGAATACTGCACGGACATGTGAGTGCAGTATATCCTTCCGACAAAACGAGTTCATATTTTCCCATACAAATGCAGTAACCTTTTTATTATATGCTCATTTTTTTATTCTACCTAAGGTTTAAGTATATAAACAAAATACAATACAAGAAACAACGTAAATGAATGAATGCCGTATTCCAAGCTCAATACACAAGCGCAGATTTGACATTACAAAATGACATCATTATTAATGCGCACATAGCTCCGCCCACATAAATTTGAACTTATTCGCGCGGTCGACATAACTTTCGAAAAAAAATGGCGTGTCTAGTTAAAACTGAAATTTGCATATTGTGAATGAATGCGCATTGCAACGACTTTTCCGTTTGATCTGGAGCGAATATATTTTGGTATTTTGTTTCGATTCGACGAAAGTTTATGATTTTGGACTGGATTCATCTGTGCAAATTATACATGAAATGCATCGGATTGAAGTGGCGCGGGAGAAGCGTGTTTACGTCTGCAAATGTGTTTCTGTTTCTGTCATTGAATGTTTGAAATCATAACGTGGGAAAAATATGAAGTCTTTCAATTGCAATTTTCAAAAAGACGCTATAGAATTTAATGTTTCATTTTGAGTGCTGTAAGGAGGATGCAGTTGCACTTATCATCGAAATTACAGCACACTTTCGAAATGTGTAATCCAGATTGAAAACCTATGACAGGTCTCATGTAATTCGGATTTGCAGAATTAAGAAAAAACATTTTGAGGAAATTCAGGATGTAAAACTGCAAGTATATTTTATTTTGCCATTCTTATCACCAGCTAAAGGAAACAGTCATATGCCTTGTTATTTGTAAGGACCTAATCCGTCATTTTTATATGGTAGCTAGCCTAAATCCGTGACATTGTATCAATGCAAAATGTCAAGACAGCTGGGGTTTTTGCAGTCCACGAAACATGTTTTAGTTCATTCAGAAGCAAATTTAAACAACCACAACGTAAAGAGCCTCTTACGCGAGTGTACATGATTTGTTTACAAATCAAAAGTACTGGCATCTGAGTCCATTGTTTGTTTACAAAAGAAAGTAGTCCCTTTATTCACGTGAATGCTATATGTGTATTGTCGCGCGCGTTCAGTATCGGGGAATATTGAACGATTGTGTCAATGTAAAGTTAACGGGGAAAAAAATGAGCATATAATAAGTGTACTTAGTATATGATTATAGATGAATATTGCTGACAATTTTTACGATGAACATCTTTCAAGAAAACTACAAAATATGTAATCTAATGGCATACGTTTCCTAACTTTTTGTGTGGACTCTCTCGATGCCGTTTCATTATGAATATCACACTGACAAAAATATTATTGTATCTGTTGTACATTGCTGTCGAAATGCTTATATATATTCTACAATACAGATCTGCATTGTACAAAAGGCAAACATTTTCGCGGAGGAATTCTATTGTTTTCAGTATATAGCAGGAATGTTTATCATTATATATTTCCCATTTTAAAGTCATTTTATTATGACCAGTACACAATTATTTAACATTATACAAGGTGTCAAGTTACGATCAAAATGCTGTATATGTGTGTAGCTATGCTTTGCGTGTGATTAAATATTCAGGCTTATGCTCCAATCGGGTTTATATAACCTTAGACGTCATCGAATTTAATATAATCTAGTACTGATGAAATGTATGCTTTGCGAAACCATCAGTTAAGTGTTCAATTCAGATATCGACGAGTGTTCGAGTGTCCCATGCCAGAATGGCGGAACTTGTGCTGACACGGTGAACGGATGCTCATGTACCTGTTCTGTAGCTTACAATGGTCGCAAATGTGGTACAAGTGAGCACATGATTGACTTTACAGCTTAGCTTTACCCATGAACACATATTAAATTCTAGGTTTATAATTAACTTCAGAAATAAAATATTTCTGGAACGAAATTATGGGTAAGATAATTTGTTTCATATAAATCTGGAACAAATTAACACATCAGGATCGCGAACTTGGTGTCCTTGCATCCTCGGGTCGGATGGCGAAATGATACCGGTTAAATCGGCATAGTCTAATGGAGCGTGCTCTAATATTACCCACTGTCACAATGAACCTGATACAAGCATCTGCAATATACTGAGATGATACTCTGTATCCAACTGTTCATTATTGAATAAGATGCATCATATCGTAGGAATAGTGATTGTTTTGTTCACTATGTAGGCATCTTTTCTCATTTATATTCTCCAGGATACAACGGTTCCCACTGAGGGAATATTTTATTTAAAACACAAAACGAAATATTTTATAAAAAGTACTGTCCAACCCGCGGCCCGCGGGCAGAATGCGGCCCTCGGGCTGATTTTAAATGGCCCGCCAGAGCTCAAGCAGCTATAATCGATGATTTTTCAGTTTTCTGCTGCGTTAGACTGCAACTTTGACTTTAAGCAATGATTCAACTCCCCTTGTAATAATCGTAGATCCTGTGTTAATAAAGAGAAGAGTTGTGCACATATCCTGCCGGATAGAACGCTCATGCTTGGGATATAAATGATAAGAGTGAAATCTGGAATGTTACTAAAATACATTTCGATCCTGCAGGTCATGGGTGATCTACATATTGTTTGCATATGTTATGTTTCAAGTATTTACGATGCTGTTTGACACAGGCATAACTCAGAAAGGAACTTAGCAGATATTATGCCTCTTAGCAAGTCATTATGAATAAATGTAAAACACATGAGGTTCAATCCTAAGTCGATTAGTACTATCAGTATCGGTTGGAAAATCCTTCAAACAATCTGTACCAGAAACACCTGTTTATACTTTCAAACAAACATCAATGTGTCAGTTTTCCTTGTCAGAACGCGGGATTATGTGTTACCCAGGTGAACGGATACTCATGTACATGCCCGGCACGTATACTGGTTACATTTGTAATACATCTTAGCGGTGGTAATGCCCAATTAACAAATCGAGAGAAAATAGCTAAATAAAGCCCTGAATATTGTCGATGCACGTTCACTGTGTGTGTACTATTCAAAAGAGTTTGTTCTTTCTGCAACAAGTGTATTTATGGTCCCTATATCATAGAACGAATTTTACACGGAATAGCTTTAACTTAGTTTTAACTAATGCATAAGACACGTTTAGTATATTATATTATATGTATATATATATAATCGTAGAAGAGGCGAAAACAATCTTATATCTACTTTGGTTGTTTCTTGTATACAAAACAATGACTTTTCCAGTTTACATTGTCAAAATGGTGAATTTTGTGTTGAGCATGTTAATGGATAACCCTGTACCTGTCCCGCCGGATTCATTGGTCCAGTGTGTATTAGAGGTGTGTTTGATTTGCATTGTTTTCTCATTAATGTTTGTATATTGGTTTCGTTATATGCTTTGTTACATTGTATGTGAGGCTTAACCTGGTACAAAAAAAACTCAAGTTTATGTTTCTGCTTGAGCTGCATATTTTCACCAAAATAGAATTCATAGCTATAGCATTCTACTTGTGTGTGGGTTAAATACACGGATCATTATTAATAGAAGTAAACATTTATTTGTGACTGGTTCTAAGTTATTCTAATCCACCTGGCGTACCTGACATATCACAGGTTCAATATTATAATTTGTTAACAGACTATTATAATTAACACATTATCGTGTAAATATTATCAACATTCCCGACTGAAATGTTCCATTATGTAATAGTTTTTTTTAGAAACTATTATTTGTGAAATGAAGTTATGTAAATTAATATATAATCTGTTTAACTGAAATAATATTCATTACCGATTTAAGAACTAGCAGAATCAATTGTATTTTTGTGTCTGGAAATTCATTGAGCTGTTGATTATTCATATGATTTTATGGGGAAATACAAAGTGCCCATTAAAAGAAAAAGATACTTAGACAGACACACTCATTTGGATTTATAGTGAATTCAAATATAAAATTATGTTACTGTATTTCAGTAAATAACTTTCGGTATAACACCACGATACAGCCACCACACGCAAATCAACATCTTTAGCGCTGGAGTTAATTAGGATTTATTTTCACTTGTGTCTGTAATTCTAGGATTATTTCAAATTTAATTCACAACACCGTGTGTTCCTTCTTTCATTGGCCACTTTTTAATCCAGGGAAACAAATTATTTGTTCAATATTACAAGGCTTGATGCTTTTCACTATTTTCTGTAACTTAGTTTAAAAGCTTAAACTCGGAACAATTTATTGTCTATTTATCTCCGTTGTCTCTCACGTCGCTTTTGTATTGTGTGAACTATAAAAAGGAAGGAACAGAAAGTAATGTTAGAGTAATTTGTTGTACGATGTTTTCATTGATAGGAAGGTTTGAGAACATTTTGACATCAGCCTAACAAGAAAAATATAAAACATTGCAAGCGATGGGGTAATATTTCATATTATGTCAGGCAATACTACTCCATCCCGTTTGTTAGTTGTTATTTATAAATTGTATGTGTGTAATTTGGATTGTTAACGTAGATTTAACAATATTTCAGTCATATCACTACGATGTTTATAGTGTGGCAGTTTATAGTAATGTCAAGCACTGGGGGAGTCGAATATAATATGGAAAGGTACACCAGAAACTCAACAGTCCGAAGACAGTTTTCCGTGGATTTTTGAAGAGAAGAAGGTTATTTTCATCATTAGAATTACAAATAAATACTTACGTTGCAAGACTTGCAAAAGGTGCAAATTATTGTACTCTTACCAATGCATTCCCTATGAGTTTAGTTTTGTTCAGTAGGATGTAATAGAGAACTACAGATCTGTCCCATATTTCTAAAAATTGTAGTCAATGTTTACTCCAATTGTTATTTTTTCATCTACCGATGCGTAAAATTCACTAATCCCTATACGACGACCCTTCTTGCTGCAGCTTATATTTTAAGGCCCACTAAGACTGTCAAAACTCTCTGCATTTTTGCTTTTTAATAGACATAACGTGTTGTGACTTACATGAAAAGTCAACTTCATATAATACTTGGCGTTGATGAAAATGTTTGCTTAAACGAGTTACACAAACACATTTATGTCCCGTTTAAATTGTTCTATGACATGGAAAATATTAACCTAATGGAAACCTATTTCAAGACACTCAAAGGTATGTTATTTCAGATAAACATGAATGTTCCAATTCCCTTTGTCAAAATGGTGGATCTTGTGATGATCATCATTAGGGTTGAATATTGATTGTTTAGTTGATGAAGTATGTATAATGCAAGTCATTAATGTCTTACTGGTTTCTTCGCATGTGTTATGTTTCATGTTTTTAAAATATAGTTTGCCCATTTGTGCAACATCATTATTGTTGTTATATTTAAGGAATATATACTGACGTAAGAAATTTAAATAAAGGTTAAAACTCTGCTGACGATTTTATATTTTCGATCTTTAGGTACAATGTAAAGACAATCTGATATTACGCATATAGGCAAATAATTATGAGTACATGTATAAAGCTGATTGATGATAATGGAGATTCAAACTTAACAGGAACATAACAGCCATATCACAAAACGTATCTTTAATTATATATTACGTTTGCATTTGGATCCAGCGATGAATGTTCCTGTTTCCCTTTTATACTTTCAAGCATTAAACGTGTTTGTTATTACAGAAGAAACCTAAGCATAATAGTTAAGTTGGAATGTTCTGTTGCAGAAGTGCAGATCATTCACATTATGGATGATATAGTGTTTGTTTTTTATTTGTTATCGTATATGTTATGTTTCATGTATTTACAATGTATTTTGACCATTGTGCGACTTCATTATCTGTGTTACCTTTTATGAATTAACACTGGCGTAAGCTATTTAAAAATGCAAATAGTTCTAATGATTTACATATATATATTTGTTCCATGCGCAAAGCAAATAAAGATAGATTAAATGTTACATCTTTAAGCAAAGAATTATGAATAACTGTAAAAAATTGATTGATTACAAATATCACTCGGTCTTAAATTGATCAGTACTGTCAATATCTGTTCAAAACCCCTTCAAGCAATCTGTACTGAAAATGAATATTTGAATTTTCAGAAATGCAAAGTCCGGAGGAATTACATCAATAAGGCCCCTGCATATTGTAGATTAATGTCCGTTATACATTTTAATAAAATTTCTTCTCGTCTATAACAGATATTTCAATATTAAATAGTTTGGCCAATGTGTCTGAAGACTTGACCCTTATATCATCATATTAATTTCCATGGAATTCTCAGTACCTTGGATACAACATATACCATGTGCTGCAATATATATATATATATATATATATATATATATATATATATATATATATATATATATATATATATATATATTGAAAGGCTACAGTATAAGTAGCTTGTTATGATTCTTTCAAGAAGAAATGTGAGTTTAGTATTGGTCAATAGGTCTCTAGGTATGTCCCTCTATAAATTGTAATAAATGCAGTCGTCTATTTTACTACATCAATGAGCAGAATGCACTAATTCCAATACAACAATCCTTGTTGATACTTATAAGTTATGGTCCTCTAAAACTTCCAAAACTCTCTCATTTTTGCTTTTTTAGACATAAAGTGTTATGTCTTGCAAAAAGAAGTTCATTTGAGGTAATGCAGTGCTTAAACGAGTTATACAATCACGTCTATGTTTTGTTTAAATTGTTCTAAAACGTTTAAAATATTTGTCTCAGGTAAAGTTATTTTAAGACCCACGAACGTCTGTTATTTAAAACATCAATAATGTTCCAATTCCCTTTGTCGAAACAGCTGATCTTGTATTGATCATGTAAACGGATAATCCTGGATCTGTGCTGCCGGATGTATTGGTTTAGTGTGTAGTACCGGTTTGCTGGACATTGCTACTCCATCCACTATATATTTAAGAACGAAAAGGAAATCTTATGAATTGTTTTTACTGCACTGTACATATAATATTCTAAATGAGCGTAGGTCCGAAAACAAATGATTATTGTAATGGACTTGGATAGGTTTTCTAATGAACTAGGATATGTTTTATAATGGATTAGGATAGTTTTTTTATGGACTAGTATAGGTTACCTAATAAACTATGATAGGTAGTCTAATAGGATTTGCAATTCCTGGAAACAGTCTCACTCCAAAACGTCTTTTGCGCTAGTACTTTGACTTGGAGTAGTAACACTCCTTGTAATAAAGGTTCTTCTCATGTCTAGCTGGTGAATTAGCTGGTGTGAACATTTTCTCCCGGCTGCAACGCATGTGCTTGTGGTATAAATGAGTAGAGTGAAATATATAATGTTCCGTTAAGAATTGTAAATCATGCATGTCATGGATGGTACACTGTTTTTGTTGTTGGTGGTGCTGTTGTTGCATGTATAAAGATATAGTTTGACCTTTGTACTACCTATTATTTAAGTTTTATTTCATGAATTAGCACTGAGGCAATCACTTTCAAAATGCACAATGCAAACAAAGACTGAGTATACACTTGGACTTTAGGCACATAATTTTAAATAACTTCAGGAAGCTGATTGATGGCAAATAATATCCAATCCTTAATCGGGCAGTACATGTATTATTTGTTGGAAAGTCCTACGAACAATCTGTATTAAAAATATCAGTTTGTATTTTCAGACATCGATGAATGTGCATCTTCTCCTTGTCATAACAGGGGATCCTGTGTTGACCAAGTGAACGGATACTCGTGTACCTGTCCATCAGGATATATCGGTATCAATTGTGATACAGGTAAGCAAGTAGCAATGCCCAGTGAACAAATCCAGATGTAATATTTACATCAGGCCCGTTAATATTGCTGAATTATGTTCAGTGTGTGCTCACGTGCTAACAAGATGTTCTTTTCTGTAAAATTTATTTCAGTTTGAATATTTGTTGCCAGTAGTACTGTGTGTCTCTATATTTGTTCCGTATATTGCCACATTACTGTTCTATAGCAATCGCAGAACTAACTTTAGTGTAGTTGAAACACGGAGAAACTAGACAGTCGTTCGGCTTCTTTTCATGTTTCTTTCAAGAAAACAAAAACAAATATCATCATATGATAATTATCATTAAATGTGTGCGCACATTTGGAACGACTTGCAAAACATGGAAATTATTGTACTCTTTGCACATTATTTCATGCGAAAATTCAGTATCGTTCAATTGGAGGTGATAAAGGACTGAAGATCCGCTGTTCATTTCTAGAAATTCTAGTCAATAATTGTTCCAGTTATTTCTTTGTCTCAAACTATGTGCTTTAATTCCTGTTCAAAGAACGTAAATGTTATAGCTTATATTTTAAGGTCCTCTAAAAATGTCAAAACTCTCATCATGTTTGCGTTGAAAAACAGAAAGTTTGATGTTTTGCATGAAATTTTTTTTAAAGGTGTTAGCTGAAAGCTATCTAAAAAACGATAATTCAGACATCGATGAATGTTCCAGTTACCCTTGTCAACACAGTGGCTCATTAGTTGACCATATGAACGGATACTGCTTTATCTCTCCTACTAAATTTATTGTTCGATGGGTAGTACATGTATGCTGGACATTGGTTGTCTTTGGACTCTCTTACCTCTCTTGTTGCATATGTATTATTAAAATTATATTGGGGAATAAACGAAAAGAGAACGCTTGGGTAATTGTTGTTTTTCTTGATTCTTGAAGTCCGTTGTCTCTACGCATTGTTTTCATTAAGATCGTTTAATGTTTCGAGCATGTTTACTTCACGTGCAAACACCCAAATATATAAAAAAATAAAACCCAATATAAAGTTTCTGGGTTGGATTTATTGTAACACAGATCCTTCTTTCTCAACCTAATGTAGGGATTGGACACACTCACACACACACACACACAGAGATATATATATATATATATATATATATATATATATATATATATATATATATATAGAACATCAGCAGGGCAACCTATAACGATGAACACGATCATGTTGTAACGTAACATTCCGTCCAAGGACACTGCTATATTTGGACTATACAATTCTCCACAATACATGTATTGGAATATAAGTATTATATATTGCTTTACGTTATCGTTATTCACTTAAACGTTCATGAAGTTGGTGACAAGTAAATCGGTACGATCATTCTGAATTAGCTTTTCAATATAGAGTAGAATAATTGCATTTTTATCGCATTTTGTAGCTGATAACAGCCATTCTTTAGGCATTACGTCTGAGCAAAGTAAAAGTTGCCCACAGTTACCAACACCGGGTGTGGTATAGGGTATAGGGTTTGCGGTCAAAAATCTGCCTAATACGTAAACTTGAGAGAAAAGCAATTAATTATCGCATAGTGTATATTAGACATCGTAAGCTCACAGTAATAATCCTGTTTACAGCATACTTATATGTAACGAGTTTGAGCCTCATATGCTTATTTGCAAATCTGTTTAGTGTGTAAATACGAAGTTCAAGTGAAAAGACTAATTGCAGCATGAAAAATGGATAATTCATGTGCATGTTAATTTTGCACGTGTTTCAAACATACAAATTATTCTAATATTCTCATACATTTCATGTGCAATTAGCATATCAAGTACCCTTTAATAATTAGTGATTGAAAACAAACGCTCATTGGTTCCGATAATGATTAGCTTTGTTATTTTAGCATACAATTGTGGACCAGGGAGAAAGGGACTATATGATCCAAACTCGTACCCTGGAATTGAAGAACAGTTACCCATCTATAAAAGAAGGGCCTAATTTTAACTCCAATTAACTTGAAAATCTTACAAACCCCTTTAAGTAAATGGGTCGTTTCATGCAAATTGTATTTTGCATTATGTTTCAGTCCTTCAAAATTATAAGCAAACTGGCTAGTACTTATAAAATAAAGACTTGCGTACATTTGCAAAACGTTTTACCTCAAGACAACAAATATCCGATATGACTTACAAAATAAGAGCAGGAATATAAATAAGAAACTATAAATCCATCTTGGCATGCTTTCACTCATGATTTCATTGAATATAATCAATGATTCCTTAAATGCATTTCTGTATAATGTTTTGTTCTTAAGGCATAGTGGATCTTGTTGAATTCGACCTCTTAATTAACCTGATTTCGTTATTCTTTTTCTACAAGACTTGAGACCTGTTTTTCCTCATAACAGCTTGAAAGGTAGTCTCGGTTTAGCAATCTGCAAGCAACCAACTTTTAGGGTCTATTTAATGAGGAATAAAATATATATTTATTTGCTACACATCACGCGTCAACTGTTATCTTCCCAGTTGTTCCTACTTAAAAGAGAATTATCATAATTCGTTTGTCGCATATATTCCAACTCAAGGGCCCGTTTGTGGGAACGTTTGGTCCTTGTGGTTGCCATAATTAGGTTTGTTTCATCGTGTTTTGTTTGAGCGTACGTACGAGGGATGTTTAAAAGCGCTGAATATTATTGCGCTTTTTTGTAAACAGTGCTCCAATGGATTTGGAGCTGAACTAGGGCTGTATGTAATACGTGGTGACGTTTATATGTTCCACTCATTCTGACAGCACGTAGGAGTATAAAATGTCCGGTGTCAGTAGCTGAGTCAGGCACACGCTCCTGGACGACAGGCCCTTTTGCGTCGAAAATGAATGCGTACAAATACATCTTGTCAGTCCAAATACGTCGATCGAGTTTTGGACAGTGCTCCATTTTTAGATCTAACTTAACTTATTTTGCTTGAGCCAGGCTAAAAACATATCAATGTTTGATCTTGTTTAACAATCTCATTCAAACGCGTCTGGTCGCGCTTTTCATATTTGGCGAGAAGCTGTTTGGCGATTTCAATCGGTGTCTTTGATCAGCCGTCGTCCAATGCAATGCGTATCCTGCACTTGGTTTATTGGACTTCGATGGATTCCTCAGCATATTCAAAACAGCTGACGCATCAATGCCCCTGATAATGGAACTAATGTTCAATTTGTATCGAACATCTTCTTTAACTGTCCTTGTTATAGCAGCCACTTCTCTCTCGGAAATCGCAGACAAAGGTTTTACTGAACCTTTGTGATCTTCCATGGATCAGCGACCATCTTTATAGCTATAACACCAGCTCAGAATCGGAGAACATGCTAGAATTGCATCTGTAAAGATTATTCAAGTTAATACTTGTGATGACAAAATGGGCCGAGCTTTTATGGTATGTCCTTTCTCCATTAGCAGGATCTTTCTCCTTCTTCAACAATTGTATGTCACTGTCATTTAGCAATGTTAAGTCTAGCTCATACATTTCCAAGTGTCCAGCGTGCTGAATGTGAAGTTATAAATCATTTCATACAACGTTATTTTATCAATTTATTCACAGGCTAGAAGCAACAACATGTTAGACAATTCACAAAGTATTGATAGCTTTTCAGATGAGAATCGTAGTATGACATCAGACAGTTATATCCGAACCCCATCCGTACCCACACACCGAACATAAATTAAGATTAATGAAGGTTAATAATACATAATATATAATTTTGAAGATTCTGATCTTAAGACATTCGCATAAATCAGAGTATATAGCGAAATACAAGTATTGCTTTGATTTATTTATCATCATATTTTCAATATTATTGGAAGGCACAGGAATATATGCTTACTCTTGTAAATTATGGCAGTGCCAGCAAAAGTTAAACGTGCTAAAAACCCTTGTGGCTGCGTGGAATAAAGTATCGACCATGCAGGAGGCGGTTTTTTTTGCTAGTGTATCAATTTTGTATGGCAAAAATTGTGCCATTGGTATGAACATTTCATTTAATTTCAGTTTTGCCTTTTGCGTACCCTAATATGTTTGTTATATTATCCATACAAGTTACAGTTGCTTAAAGTTTTATATCAACAACTTCGCCAAATTAAATGCAGATTTCGTTTTTGAATTATGACGCTTTTAATAGCCATATTTAACTTAGGAATGGGATATTACCTTCGAATATCGTTTCAAATTTTATATATTTTTGGATTTATATTCAAATTTTTTATTTTATTTCCTGAAAGATTTAAACTATATGGTCTCGTTGGAAAAATGTGTTTGACATGATTTTAGATGTTGATGTGTTTTCCGTTGCTGACGTTGATGTAGCTCGAGGAGGTATGAGTGAAAAACATAACAACATTGTGGGCTTAAAACCACAATTGAGTTTTTAAGACATACTCATTGAGACTAATTATTTAATCAGTTCGGCTAATGACCCTAGTCCCTACGATAGATAGAGAGCACAATATATAAAAAATAGACAGAGACAAAGAGAGACAGAGAGATAAGGAGAGGTAGAAAGAGAGACAGAGATAGAGAGATATGCAAATTATTGATATAATTAATTACAATGGTCGCTCTCACATTACGGATGGTTTTAAAGTAGATGCGAGAGATTATTACACGATTCCTGTAGAAGCGTCTGCGCTTGTCACAATAAAAAGGGATCGGATACTTTATATGGTGAGGAATCTGTAATGACCTACACTACACAGGTGAATTTAGGTTCTGTTGGCATCAACCCAATAAACATCCGCCACGTTCATTTTAACCCTTACTATATTCAGGTATCGATCATTGTGCCAGTAATAGTTGCCAGAACGGTGGCATATGCCAAGATCATATGGACAACTACAGTTGCCAGTGTACAAGAGGATATACTGGATGCAACTGCAGTATTATTACGTATGCTAGTGTCTGGAAGTAATGAGCTGTTGTTGTTGCTGCTGTGGTTGTTTTCAATTCCTACTCGACTTTCCATCATGCGATCTTATTTAAGATTTTATTTAACCACTTTTATATCCTTAATTTTACAAGAATGCATGGAGTAGTATTTCAGGTAATATTTGGGAGCTATGTAATGGATATATTTTGTCATCAGAATAGTTTCCTTTTTTGACAGTAAACGACCATTATAATAAAGTTATTGGATACTTTAATTGTGGTATATGTTTATTTTAACGATATTGTACTCGTCCTAAGTTGATACCAAAGGAAGGAAGAGGATAATATAAAAATAAACATAACCAAGCTTCACACATATCTTGTGTCAAACGAAAGTCTCAGACTCTGTTGGGCAAAGTGAACTGTGTTTTATTAGTTATCTAGTCCATGGCATTTACTTACGAGTGCTTCAAATAGACGATCCTGTGCAAAACTGAAACAAAACGAAACAAATAAAAACAAGGCAATTATTAAAAGTCATGTTGTTCTGTTTACTTATCTATCACACAATTACATATTGTAGAATTAGATGAGATATTCACATAAATACCAAGATTAATCGGTCTTCTCAATGTGACAAACACAAACATGCGCGGAAACAAACATATACCTCTAAACTCTAACAAAATATAGTAGCGATACACATGATGGTTCATATTTTATTCATCAGCGAAAGACGAGAAAGACAACTGCGATGGAGTCATCTGCCCTTTTCTATACGAATGCGTGGAGAAAGATGATAATCATGAATGTGAGTGCATCAAAGTGCATTTGAGAAGTGCAGGGATTTGCATATGTAAGTCATTATTCAGAACGAGGTTGATTATTAAGATAACGTTGTTATTACAAGACTGAGTTACCATGTTTAAGTATTTAATTTCTATGTAAATGTTGCCTAATCACCGGCAGGGTAAAAACGCCTGTCGGACTGTTAACTATATCAGAATTACGTCGAATGTACACGTCGGAAAATTCCGCAAATATGACTAATAATTCATATAATTTGCCTCCTTTCGATCGTCAAGAAAACTATTGATATATTTAGTAATATGGAGTTTTATGTCGTTAGCCTTTTCACCTGGTGCCGGAGTACCTAAACCCCCATCTTCTCTAGCCTGACCGTCGACTCCTATTGTATCAAAGACAGATTAGAATGTACGGGTGTCATACCGACAACCTGAGAACCTTTGTCCCTGATATGATCGTTTATTTCTTTGTCAGGCTATTGATTCTATATTCCTTTTTATTGGGCCTGCATTCGCCTCCTGCTAGTTTTAGCATTCAATGTTTTCTGCAGCATTTGTATTGAGACCACATCTCTTACGTTAAAAGGCTGTCATTCAATAACAGCTGATGAAACATTTTGGAAGGAACAAATGCTTTTACTTTGGGATGTACATTGGCTGGCAAAAATGCTACATGCTTTGTTTCTCTACATACGTGAGTGCAGGAAGGGTCCTGTTCTAGTATCTTTTAAACTTCTAATTGGAGTTTTATCTGGAATTGCACTATTTGATGTGAAGTTGGGGCCCTTGTTGTGATATTCTTGTTGCATTTAGTTGGTAAAGAACCTCGCCTATAGTTCAATGGAAAGTGACTGGGAACAGAAGTAGTCCATAGGATTAACTGATTCGTAAAAGTAATGTTATATGTCTTTATTATGTGTTTGAAGTTAGGCCCATTTATGTATAATGTATTTTTTCAGATAATGAGCTATCAGTTGGTAGGTTGCTGATTTGAGTTTCATTTCAGGAAAATGAACCTGTGAATGGTTATGGGTAATTTACCTATGGATGATCAAGTCAGTTGGAATTGTTGCGACACAGGTCACGTGGGAGGCATTGCGTCAGAGAGTCGCAATAAAGTCGTTGGGATGTGTATAAAGACACAGTTGATTCATTCCTAATTCCTCTTTCCTAGTGTTAATGCTGTGTAAGATCATGCTGCATATATAGCTAGCATCCTATTTATATTTAATTTGTGAGAAATCATTTATATAAATTATTGTTTTTCGTTAAAAGTGGTCATTTTAGTTTTGGGACTAAAACAACGTTTTTGGCGGGTTATTTTTAATTCGTTAAAAGACGGTCTGGAAAATGTAACTGCGATGAATCAAGAATGTTGGCACTTCACCATATTCCATGATATTTGTACATCTGTACACAGATAACCTGGAATTCATTCGGAGCAATATTCTTTTGTACTTCTGATAGAACGTTTATGATTATTTTGCATTTGAATCATAATAATAGAAGTTCCTCTTTATCTTTTTTAAAATAAATATTTCTTAAGTTTTACAAAACTTGGTTTTCATTCTCTTTGTAACTTAGTACAAAGCCATAGAGTCCAAATAATTCAGAATTAGCGTCACGTGACTGTTTATAGCAAACCACAATGCAGAAAGCGCAGTCATTTCATAACAAACGGAAAATTACACAGCAGTCTTAGTATCTGAAGAATGTCTCTTTTTTGACAACATGCTTCAATGTATAATGTCATAAGCTTGAGGTCCAAGTAACCTTATGAAACGACCAGTTTCAATATTCACAGTTCAAGATTTTCAAAAAAATTGTTCAAAACTCACATCATTTGAACCAACAATTTTGGCTCCTCGGTCCTATTTCCTGGTCACGGCAGTGTATTGCTCGGTTACCGCATACATTCATTTGGCGCTTAAAATGTTGTCATATTGCCAACAATGTTGCTCTTTTGACAGCAATGTTACCCTGTTGTCAACGATGTTGCCTAGTTTCCAGCAACTTTATTTGGTTGCCAGCAAGGATGATCTAATACCATTCAGGCTGCCCTTGTTTAGTAGTTACGTCGCCATACTGTCAGCTATAAATAAACCAAACTTACTAGTATATTATATTGAATAAACTTCAATAATAATCAAATATATACATCCCATCAATCATACCTAACATATTACAGAAATATAGACTTATAATTATTGCTAAAAGAAACCATTTAAATACATAACATTTTAAGTTACAACATCAATGTAACTATCTTCATTAAAAAATGACGAGTTTGCATATTCCATTGGCTGTACTTCAATTCCAAATATCAAGAAGATAAGCCGAAATAATACATCCATACTACTTTTGAAGTATGGATACAATTTTTACAAAAATTATATTGTAAAGTACGCAAGTACTCACTCCTATGGCTGTAATATAAGTGAAAGCCGTGCGCATCATGAAATATGGGTATCTCGCTGCGAATTAAACACACCGAGATTCACCTATTTGTCAATGTAAAAATATTAAATTGAAACTACTCTAGTTAACGCTGTACTCGTCAACAAAATCCATATAACCGTTTTAGTGCAACTTGTTTTCAAACGTCTTTTAAACACGCTTTAACATGCCCACCTATTTCGATTGTCAACCAGTCCCGGAGTCAACATGGGTTCTGAGATGGTATATGGTCAATGCGATCAATTTTGGTGTCATTTTATTAAGATGTATTACGGTAATTGTTACCTTTTATAAATTCACTAGCTTTTGAAACAAAAAAAAAATGTTTGGATCAGTCATACTTTTAACTTATTTAACCGGTCGGTTCCAAAACATTCTTTTACATATATACTATTTTGATAATCTTGGAAAGGAATTTTTATATGAAGTCTCGGGGACCGACAGCATCGTGACGGCACATGCTTTTTAAGGTGTATAATTCGCACATGATCCGTGGCTATGTAGAACGTAGCAAAGATGCATCAATGTATAAATATATCATTATTTATTTCCTCTCTGCTTATTTTATCATAGTGACATGATTAGATACATGAATTATATATTCTTCATATAGAGAAAAATCAAGCCGCATATCTTAGTGACATGTTTATTTACATGAATTATATGGAGACAAATCATGCCGCCTATCATAGTGACATGTTTATATACATGAATTATATAGAGACAAATCATGCCGCCTATCATAGTGACATGTTTATATACATGAATTATATGGAGACAAATCATGCCGCCTATTTACAGTCAAGACTTTTATGTTAATGTTTTGTAATTTCAGATTATCTTTTCATCGTACCAGTCGTTATGACCCTGTTGGCTTTATGCGTTTTAGCATGTCTTTTACGACGAAGCATGAAGAAACCTGTACGGCCTAAGTCAGGATCAGACGAAGAAAGCATTCGGGACCCGCCTTCATCGCCGGCTCCACCGTACTCTCAGAATAACTACGTAAACAACAAAAATTGCCTCTATAATCAAACTTTTTCGAAGCAAAAAATGTTCATCGGATAGCCAATGAACATGTATGCTCTGAGGTTAAATCACCTTGCCAAGAAATTTTCAGCTATTGTAAATCATCTCTTCGAACGCATAGCATATTTTCTTTAGCAAATTCTTGTTATGAAATTACAGTGTATGTTTATAAGCAATAAGGCCATGCCAAGAGCGTAAGTTTGAATCCACTTTTTCACTTAATAATATCTATATAATAGTTAGCATCCTGGCATAGTTCATGCAATGACAATTGAGAACAGATGTATTGGTCATGCGATCACAAAGTGAGATCCGAAAATCTAAGCAGGAATCGCAGTTTGTAGATATGGAATCAGTATTTTCTCTAAGACTGTCTTTCCAATAAATATCTGAGATATGAAACCTAAATTATCATCATGTTCAGAGTCATTGATGAAACTTGATCTCCAAATTTAATACAATATGTGCAATTGGACCTATTTTTATTACATTAACAGAAATTTCAAATAATTCTTATGGACAGCCTTTCAACATATTAAATCATTAGTGATGCTGGAATTTGCAATATCTCTCAACTGACTTCTGGTAAATTAGGTGTGCCTCCCTTCATTTTTGACTATCTATTGTTACAAGCCAGGGGTCATTACTTGATCGAGCGGTGCCAAACCCTGGCGCGATTCCCGCTAGAAGTCATAAGTTTACCCCAAATTTCCAAAGACTTCCATACAACTTCAGTTGTAAATTAGACAGCCCGACGTGTCCATTCTATACATAAATTTTGCTCTAATCTTTGCAAGACCACATATCTCACAACCGGTCAAAGATTTGTTTCTCTTTGTTAGGTTTCCTTACCGCCAGCAGTTCACGCCGTAGAAACTATAAAACTAACCCTTAACGAAAGGAACTAGTTTAACTACGCCACCTTAGGTCAGTCAAACTATGGTTTCTAGGTACTTTGCGCCAGTACAACTGCAACACGTTTTCCACCATGGTGACATAAACGGTATCTGCCGAGTCCCTTATTATCGGTTCCATAGTGTAATTTACCGGTTTCCTACCGTAAATACTGCCATTGCGGTCACAACACCAATGTACACCATATATTTCAGCAGGGACTTTATTGTTCCATCGACACTCATTCGGTTTGGACCTGAATCCACTACTAGTGAACCAGGGCATCATGGAAACTCACTTACGCTTTACTCCGTGACGTTTGCTCCTAGTAAATGGCTAATTATTTCGGGTAAAGAAATATTTATATTGCATTGAATTCCAATAATCAGACAAGTAATCACAAAAATCTAAGAATTCCTTAAAATGGAGCACTATATCCAGATGCATATACTCCAAATGTATTACACTATTTTAGCATAAATTTTACGTTTTTGAATGTAGTTTCACAAAATATGATAACCTTTAATGTAGACAGTAGTATTATCGTATCATTAGTAAGTATCTTATTATTATCGTAGTAAGCGAAGGGCATGTAGTTTACGTGTTCGAAATTGTACCTTATTTTCATAATTTGATCAGACTTTATGCGAGTCTATACGTAAAATGTATTCTAAACTGAATATAATCCTACGTCAGAACATTTGGACCTTCTTTAACCAGTGATTTGCGCCAGACCTAGGCTGGATATAAAGCCGAGTGTGCAACAAAGGCTAGGATAATATCTATAGAAAGTTTATTATGCAATGAAAAGTGAAAAAATAATCTTAGTCGTAATTTTAACATGTCACTGGCTTATTTAATAAAGTTCAAGGTCACCTGTCATGTGATAGAATATCCATGTCCATGCTCTCTCATATATGGCCTCACTATAAACAATAATTCTGATTGAAAAACAGTATGTGTATATATGTATATATATATATATATATATATATATATATATATATATATATATATATATATATAAGGAATACAAAACCATGTGACAAATAAAAGTCCTTTCAAGTCCACTGGATCCGTCAAGGATCACGTGAGTTAGGATACGATTGAGACAAATGCAACAAACTGACAACGACCAGTGCGAAAGTAGTATCTATCCTTAACGCTTTCGACTCTTTAACGAGTCTCTTTCAAAGGCAAATACAATACATAGATAGGACAAAGAAAACAAGTATAAAACACCGTTGTGCTTGCAAACATTTACATGACTATTTCTACAGGAATGAAACCTTTACATGTTTAATGCTTCAACTAGTTTATTTCAACTTACAGTGGTAATCAGAGGCTATTGGGTGATTGAACATTAAAGCCAAGCGGTTTAAACCAATAAGTCTAGAAAAGACAGTCATGCACAAATAAAATTATCTTTTAGCAGCCGACACATTTTCTTTTAATTATTTATCTAAATTTGCTGATTAGTCGCCCAATAGCCTATAATTACTACTATGACAATTAAATATCCGGGATATAATTTGCGCTAACACAGATTTACATAAAATAATAGATATCGTTATAGCCCTTAGACTGTTTGTGTGTGTGTGTGTGTGTGTGTGTGTGTGGTTATAATTCAATAAACTGACAAATAACAGTGCAAAACTAGTATTTAATGGTTTTTCAATAAGAATTATTCAGTTTCAGTGCAAGAGAGGCAAACTCCAGTGTAATAATAGGAAGCCATACCACTGTAATAATAGGTAGCCATGTCAGTGTAATAACAAGTAACCTTGTCAGTGTAATAACATGTAGCCATACCAGTGTAATAACAGGTAGACATACCAGTGTAATAACAGCTTGCCATACCAGTGTAATAACAGCTAGGCATACCAGTGTAATAACGGGTAACCATACCAGTGTAATAACAGGTAGCCATACCAGTGTAATAACAGGTAGCCATACCCCTTGCTCAGACTTTCATAACTGGCTTTGCTAGCATTTCAAGCATTTCGTTGTTATCACCAAATGTAGTTTATCCATTAAGTGGGTGTAACATGCTTATTCTATGCAGCGTTGTTTGTATTCGACCGCACTAACAATGAACATGATGAGAATAATCTTTGGACTAGTAACCGTGTTTCATTCTCACAGTTTCTCACGGGACACTATGTAAGAAATTCGTTTCTTTTTTCGTTTAAAAAATAAAATACGTACTCATGAATTCGTTTTTAAGTCTTTTATTTCAACTTATCATGAAAACAGAGACAAGAAGATTGTTTATTAGAAATATATGATATACAATCAGTCAGAGAGATAGAACGAACATCAGTCATACACACCATGATATTGCATTCCTAACTATGGCATTGATACACTATATGGATTATTATTTGTAGTAGTATTATTATTATGTTATGGGTACCACTTTTAACACATAAGTAAACATAATGTATGCAGTACTGAAGTGCGTACAACACTTGATATGGATAGAAGAGTTTTGACTATGTTCTGGAGAGAAGTTTTCCCTAAAGAATTCGAGAAACCAAGCAATTTGCGTTGTGGTGACACGTGATGCATGTTATGCGGCTAAAACGTGCTTATTTTTACAAATGCGGGAAATATACAGAGTGCAGTCAAAAGGACACCACTGCTAGCGATGAAAATATTAACACGGGAAATATACAGAGTGGAGTCAAAAGGACACCACTGCTAGTGATAAAGATATTAACACCGGAAATATACAGAGTGCAGTCAAAAGGACACTAATGCTAGCGATGAAAATATTGACACGGGAAATATACAGAGTGCAGTCAAAAGGACACCACTGCTCGTGATAAAGATATTAACACCGGAAATATACAGAGTGCAGTCAAAAGGACAGCACTGCTAGCGATGAAGATACTAACACGGGAAATATACAGAGTGCAGTCAAAAGGACACCAATGCTAGCGATGAAAATCTTAACACGGGAAATATACAGAGTGCAGTCAAAAGGACACCACTGCTAGCGATAAAGATATTAACACGTTCTTTCGATCAGATAGTAGCCCAGTATTTGCTTAATATGATCAGAATGTTGCAATTATTGTCATTTATGTAAATCAACACATATAATACCAATGTTGCAATTATTGTCATTGTGTGTAAATCAACACATATAATACCATATAAAATATAATAAATTATTCTGTATCTTTACATTTACTACTTTTCACTTAAGAACTTGAAATGTTTTAACTTCTGATAAAAAAAAATCATCTCTTTTTCATCATGTTTCAAAAATGTAGACTGCCGTTCGATCTAATAACTGAGGTACGATGATCGATACAATATCTGAGAATGAACATTTGCGCATATCAATGTGATGAAATAAGTATGCATTGCCTATGGTAGGTGCAGCACGTGCACCAACCCTTGGAATACAGTACAAAAAGGGTAGGCAAACTTTAGTTAGCATTCGAACTCTGGCCCTGAAGAATAATGTTTTAACCTGATTATCTAGAGTCTACAGAGTTCACAGCCGCGGAGCTACACATTTATGGTTCCTTCTTGGAGTTTCGCATTTTATATAGACTCTAATTTTTTTTAAAGAAGACTTTCAAAGATTGCCTCATTTTTAATCCTGTTTTTCTTCTTTACATATGACTTAGAACATCAAAGCTGCTTTAAAAGGCGTTTTTGATTCCCTTTATTTTTTATATAATTGATGACTTCTTAAGGCTAAAAAGTGTAAATGTATAACTTGACCTTAATGCTTATCTCTCAAAATACTGCTTGCTTCGCTTTGTCATTTTCACTTTCCGCACTTCAGATATATATTGGATAACAAATAGCCGATGATATTTTTATTTTTATTTTTTAAATATTTAAATATTTGAAAACTCATTGATTGCGCTATCAGAATTTAGTGTTGTTTACTTTACAAGCGTAATGTTTCCCATTTTAATGCCGGTTGCAGTTAGTGTCCGTTGAACTTATTGACTTATCAGGCATTGGGTATCATCCACTTTGATAATTAATCTGCTTTAAACAGTACGTGCCTTCAGTAATGCTACACTTTGATAAGTAATCTGCTTTAAACAGCACGTGCTTTTAGTAATGCTACACTTTGATAAGTACTATGCTTTAAACAGCACGTGCTTTCAGTAATGCTACACTTTGATAAGTACTATTCTTTAAACAGCACGTGCTTTCATTTATGCTACACATAAAACATTTCAGTCACACTACATGTAAGTAGAATACAAGCATAACAACATTCACTCAGTTGTGCTTGTTGCAAATGCACACAGTTTTATCATATACCAGTCCCATTTTTAGTAGTATCGATTAAATTTGACTAGCTATGGAGGGTTCAGATCGTCGGCTACTTTTAAAATGCAGAAATGGACACTCTTAATTCATAACATTAAGATGAAACACATGTTCTCATAAACCTATACGCCTTGGGGTAAAACCTAATTACTTTTAGAGCTTTATAAACAAACACTGTCTTAATCGGAGATTACTCTTTCGAGATCTTCTGACAAATTTAATAGTTTTCTCCCGCAACTTTAATCATAAATGTCAGTGACTAAGTTTAATATTTAGCATGGGCTACCTTCAAAACCTGACGTCTCTGTTTTCTGACACTCATTATATTTGTAGCTAATTTGACCTTTTGCAGTGTAGCGAAACATTATCTAATAAGTGATTAATTATTATGGGATAGTATCATTAAATATGAGAACAATGTACGGTATAAAATTTATAGTTTCGTGAAAACATTTCCTGTATATCAGTTCGCACTCATTGGCCTTATCATTTTAGCTTGTGATTATAAACATGACACGACCAGCATGATTTTCTACAACGATTTTCAAATGACAACGCACTACGTCATTTAAGTTATGTAGTGACGAAAAGGAACCTTGAAATGAAGGACTTTATTAAGAGGTTTATCGTTGTATACGATATCGAGGTCAACGATCAACATATACATCAAACAGATATCGATGTAATTTGTAAAGACTTTAAAGCACCTGCTTCACCAGGCGATATTTCGCTTTTATGCTTTATAGATTTAATGATTTCAATTCAATACTGTATTATATATTTAAAATTGCTATTCTGTCAGCGTTACTAGGAAAAATACTAATTTACATCAGTCTAAATTCATATCATGCAAAATTAACATTATTTAATATTTTAAATTTTCGATAGTGATTAGTGACTTCGGCCTAGCTAGGATTCAGCAATTTCAAAATCCAATTTAGATTTAAAACAAGTGGTATTTTCTAGTTTAATCTATTATCTATCGAAGGCTAATTTAGTATATATAAAAAAATCATTACAAAATAAACGTGATTCTCGATTAGATTGAAGTGTCAGTCTCTTTGATGACAATGATGATGATGATAATGGTAGTAGTGGTGGAGACAGTGATGGTGATGTTAATGTTGTTGGTGATGTGATCATTGGTGTTCTCAGTGACGATGCTTCTTTTTGAAGCGATTCTTTGGATTATATTACTGCTCTTAACAAAACATATATAATTCTTTCTCATCCGACGTCATGATGGCAATGTTAAAGATGAAACCCGTCATATTTCGATAAAAATGAGCTGAAGTTAATCAGCTTTATCGTGGACGTTTCATCTTACTTGTATGAGTACACCAGTACATTAAAGGTTAATCTTTTGATTCCCCTAATGAATATAAGATATAAATTTTAAAATGTTCGATTAAGAATGCAACAAAAACCTTCACTAATCTTTTCAGCTTACCTTTAATGACATTATTAACCAAATATTTTAGTAATTCAATCCGGTCCAGGTTGATGGAAGATATCATTAACCAAGTATTTTAGTTCTGCAATCCCGTATAGAGTGATGATCGACATCTTTAATCAAGTATTTTAGTACTGCAGTCCCGTGTAAGTTTATGGATGATATCATTAAACAAGTATTATAGTATTTCCATCCCGTGTAGATTGATGGATGACATCAGGAACCAAATATTTTAGTTTTTCAATCCCATGTAGGTCGATGGACGATATCATTAACCAGGTATTTTAGTACTTAAATCCCGTGTAGGTCGACGGATGACATCATTAGCTAAGTATTTTAGTATTTTCACCCCGTTTAAGTTAACGGATGTCATCAAATACTAAGTATTTTTGTATTTCAATCCCGTTTAGGTTGATGGATGCCATCATTGGTTTCTGACAGAATATCTTTACAAATAATTTTGAAAACGTGTTGGGGTTTTTTCTCTCAAGAAAACAAACAATCCATTTCGTACATATTTAATAAAGCAATCAAAACAATTTTTTATACCACTCTGAATATTCTTTTCATGTTGTATTTAATGGTATTTAGTACATTTAAAAATCTTCACATGTGCTTAGTCATCCTATGAAAGATATAGATGTATATTGACAAATAGTAAGATAAATTCTACCTTATGATTGGTAATTTTTGCTTATTCGTTTTGTTTACTTTTAAACTATGTTGGCTTACTTTAATGCCAGCATGATGGAGGTCACAATGACAAATGTGTTTGAACGATTAAGACATGACGTCTACAAGACTACTTTGACAAGATCACGGTCTTCATGCCTAATCTGTACCGTTTCAAACTTGTGTCGGGTTGACCACCGAAAAGCGATAATTTATACGCTATGACCGATGATCGTTGTTTGTCCTATGTGTTTACCTTCAGACCACTATCGCATACTTTATTGCCAGTATCGTGGATATTAGTATGATAAATTTGTTTGAAAGGTTAAGACATTTGTGGTATTAAGGCCTGGTTGATAAATTCACGGTTTTTAAGTACAGGCTGATCCTTTATTAACTTTATCGGATTGACTATATAACTTTTGCATACAAATCTTTACCTTAATACACATTGATGAAAACAATATGACTTTTAGAAGTAAATCTTAAATTAATCAGTTGCAATAGAACTAAATTTGAATCGTCCATAATTGTTGTAGTGTTGAGCTTCATCCATTCAACACTCAGTGAGAGTGAAATTTAAACCATAGGCGAATGGATCGGAAATATATGGTACGTTTTACAATGTAAATTATCTGATCACGAGGAAAGGCTGTACTTTTGATTTATTGTTCTGTATATCCACAACAGTAATGAAATAGCCTTCTCATGCGAAAAAATACCATCACGTATCAACTTATTTTCTAAACCTCTTCACTTTTACATCAACTATATAGTTTGTGTATAAGCGTGAGTCTTATAATTCACGAGAGAGAGAGAGAGAGAGAGAGAGAGACGGGCTATACAGTTGATATTTACACTTTTGTTTATTTTGTATAAGACAATATTGTTTTGGTATCAGTCATTATGTCTTAGCATACATACATTTATTTGGAAAACGTATTTATGAACCATATTTCAAGAGCTGGTTCCAATGCACGGCAGATAAAAACTTGTTTTAGTTGTCTACAATACACTCAGAAATAACATTATAAATATTTAGAGCGACCTCTGCTTCCAAATATAATAAACATAACCAATAGCCATTAATAGAAAAGAGAACAAATTTGTATATAAGATTGGCTTATTACACAATTCAACTTTACAATAGCATCCTGCTCGAAAATGTAACTTCAATATAAAGTTCATGAATACAAACTTTTCAGGCAAATGTATAGAGAATTTATACAAATGGGACATGCCTACCAAAAACCTTAAGTTTACCTACCAAAATGAAAACGATCAATCCTAACTGAAATTCCTCAAGGATTAAACAAAATTTTAATTAAATAGTATAGGTTACATTTTACAAATTGTTTAGGTAACTATGTAACCCCTGTCAAAGTGCTGATTTATTTGATTCCTGTTCTATATCAGATGGCGTAAAACGATTCAGTACACGTACGAACTACGTGCTAATGTATATATTTTACTTCTTCAGATATACTTCTTGACAGAAATCAATACTTCACACACTAAGCAAGGTCAGAATAGATCAATATTTTATTATGAATACTATATAGGTATTCACGTAGGCAATTAAGAAAAAATGGAGGTCTGATATATGTATATATATATATATATATATATATATATATATATATATATATATATATATATATATATATATATATATATATATATATATATAGCTTCAACGGGATTAATAAACTTATACTAATGAGGTTTATGTTTACGGAGACGAAAATTGTAAATTAGGATCAGCAGAATGAATTATTATTGAATAAATTAGGAAGAAAAATATGTAGGGTATTAGAGAGAGATTTCGCCTGAATGTGTTAATGGAGAAAACTATTCAGCAATATATATATATATATATATATATATATATATATATATATATATATATATATATATATATATATATATATATATATATATATACGCTGCATCAATGATATACCACGAGATATACAAGTTTTTCATTAAAAGAAAACGAGGCATGCCGAGCAATCTGTCAATGAAAAATTCATACGAGTGATACATCACTGATACAGCATACATGATATACAAATATTTTGTTTATATCACATAAAAATACACATTTTTGCACTTTGAATAGAATTACGACATGCTCCGGGTAGCTGTGCATTGGCAGAGTGAATCATCTCCTGACATTCCTGCGAGTATGTCTGAGTTCTACGATTTTTGTAGTTGTTCACAATCACGTATGTAAATTGATAACTTTATTGTTTTCTTTTTGAGTTTCTGTTTTTGTTCACATTTATTAAATCAATAAGAAAACACATTCATGATTTAAACAAGAAATATGGATTTTATGAAGAAAGTAGTACCCTACAAACACGGTTCGCCTCTAGTACACTGAATATCAACTGTCAGGCATTCACGTATTGGCGTATTGAAATGAGCGTGGAAAAGAAACTAAACGAAATAAAAAACCAACAAGGGTTAATTAAAATATTTCAATATATTGACATTTCTTCTTGGTCATTATTCTGCTTTAATCAACATTTCCAAAGACTATGAAACTCTATGTGTGTGTGTGTGTGTGTGTGTGTGTGTGTGTGTGTGTGTGTGTGCGTGTGTGTGTGTGTGTGTGCTTGTCTCCCTCTCTCTCTCTCTCTCTCTTTTATGATTTATAAAACTTTACCATCATTCATATGTTCAGAGACATGGTTGTATGACACAAGCAAAAATCCACAATACTCAGTTTCATGGATTTTCGACTTATGTAGCTACGATAATCCAGAGAGAGGGGGACGACGAAAATGACATTATTATATTTAATAATAAATAATCGACTTTTACATTATAATAGTTTCTATAAAAAAAAAACAACAGCAAAGCATGAAATGCGCTACAATATGTGTGCCTCATAACCAGCAAATTTAACGTATAGGCCTAGCTTCGATTAGATATTGCTAATATGTATCACTGATATTTTGAACACTGTAGATAGATCCCAAAAAAGCGTAAACATATTATTACGGAGAACCAGTTTACTTCAGGTTACTTGGTACAATTTCAGTTTTAATGTTTTCCTCCACCGCAATATGTTTTTCTTTCTCACTCCAGATTGTTTGCTTATTTTATCCAGTACGCACGAGAGTTGTGAAGGGAATGGAAAAAAATAATGGATTCCTATGAAACTGTGTACCACTACAATTTCATTTAGAAAACAGGGATTATTATTACTGTTTATTGGTATTTTCTTATGTCATTTATGACTAATGAATGAGTGGAAATTTATCATTGATCTATAGGCCTGCAGTTGAATGAATGTTTTTATAAATTCGAATTAATGCGTCATATGCGGATCACAATTTGATATAATAATAGATAACAATTCAACGTTTGCAGCAACATTGCACTTATTTCGTGGCAACGTTATCATATAACGTTGTAGCAATGTGATTTTGTGAACTTGCTGGAATGTTGCTTAAACGTTGTTGTTTAACGTCGCAAAATTAAATTCCTAGAACATAATGGAAGTATTTAAAATCTAAATTGAAAAGTAAAGAATGAAAGCTGCTAGTGTTTGTGAAACACGCAAGTAGTATAGTGAAGCACTCTAGCGACAATGGAAAAAACAGTAAGAAAGGTCGTGGACACGACTGGCGACAATGCTTTTACGGACCTTTTGCGACAAGGGAATGATGAATTCATATACATGGATAAGTCCGTACGGAACATCGTCGACGGTACGAAGGTAGATGATTCTATGTTTGTCAACATCTTGTGATGAGACCAGGTCAAGGGAATTAAATAAACGAAGTTATTTATAGTGGAAGAGTGGATCGAAACGGATTGAGCTTTTTCACCAATCCGTTACAAAATACAGTCATAGTGTGGAGTCTGTCTTCCAATCCTAAGAGTGCTACCTGTGACGTCACATTCCTTTTATAAGTGCGCTAGCGTCTGTGCGCAGTGAATCCATGCGACAGAGTTTTCAAACATGACGAAAACAAAGAAGACGCTGAATTGAGGTGCACTGGAAGTGGAGACGAGAAGCGATGGAATAGCTGTGGCTACTAAAGTCAACACAGTCTATCTTTAAGAAGAGACCGATTTTAATTGGGATTTAGACGATTTTCTTCTTCCCTCTTCGCAAGAATTTGTTCCGGTACCAATACCTTCGCCATCTTCTCCTTCTTTCCAACACGTCAAGGATTTTAAACAGAGACTGAAAGAATATTTGGAGAATTTTTTACAACAGCAGAAAGAAGCAGAACAAGCTTGTCTCCTTCAAAGCAACAGCGTGAAAAAAAGAGGCAAGAAGGAAACGACAAGAAGAAGCAGCAGAGAAGAAACAAGGTCTAAGAGAGAAGATGGACATTGAAGGTCAAACAGTGACGGTACTCTTAGATACTTTGGCATAGTTAAAGAAGATTCTGAAACAAATGCATCAGACCTCCTTATTAGTACCCAAGAGAAAAAGACCTTATTGAGGCAAAAATCATCATCGATAGGAGCAAGTCCTGAAGTAGACTTTGGCCATGGCAAAGGTTTAAGGCAGTTAAAGCTGATTAGGTCCCGTTCCTGAGGTTTAGAAAACACCCAACGGTCCTTTTCAGGGAGACCCACTTCTCTCCAAAAGAGATATTATTCATTTTGCCAAAATCAAATAAAACGAAAAAAAAAAAACCTTTTTTTAACCCCATGATGGACGTGTGTGAATACGTGGATGTAAATCCATATTCTAAAAAGTCAAAACCAAAAGACACTTACGTTTTCTGTCTCCTCCACTCTACTACAGATCTTATAATCCAATTCAAAACACAATACTTCAAAAAGTTCATAAACTTCCTCTCTGTCTTTATTCACTCTCTCTCTCTCTCTCTCTCTCTCTGTTTTTTAATTTCTTCCCTTTCACGGGACTTTCCTCTTCTTTCTCACTTTCTCGTCGTCTTCTTCTTTTCTCTTGTTGTTTTGGGGCGTTCTGAAGACAAATGCCCTTTCTATTGACAATGATAACAGGTATCTTGACTATTGTCTCTTCTGTAACCTGTCTTGTTTTTTTTGAGGCTCTAAACACTCTGTAGCCCAATACCCTTTCTTGTTACAGATATAGCAAGTATCTTTACTTTTATCTTGAAATGATAGGGAGTATTCCTTCGACTTGTCTGAAAATAACTTTCGTATGACACCTCGTAAAGCTTTGATCAGAAGTACAATCAGTGTTCTGTGTGGGCTCTTCAATCATTCTGGTCGGTTACTGGAAAGGAAGACACAGACCCTTTATATAGGGAAGACCATGGTTTGACATGGATATAGTGACCCATGGCGCTTAAATGTAGTCATTTGACTTTTGCAGTCAAAATGAAATAATCACATCATTCTGTGGAGAAAGTAAAAGAAGGTAAGAGGTGGAAACTTGATGTATCGCAGCGCACAGTAGCTGAAGTCTTAGACACAATCAACAAGACGTGGAGCCAAAAGGAAAGCAAACATTACGGAGATTGTCATCGTCATGCCACGGTGATGGCTCATCAACTTCACGGGATACGAAATTTTTAGATTTATTAGGAAATCGAGTCATGAACTTTAACACGGACAGTTGCATCTACATTGATCGCCTGGGTTACTGTTACCATAAAATTGAAAGAGACTGTTTAAGAGTCCAGACGGACGAGCACCCCAATGACAAGATTCTAAGTGTTGCTAGTGGCGGTCCTAACAATATTGGGTATGAATAAAGCGACCCACAGTGAGAAGTGCAAACCGAGTGTAAAGTGAAAGGATTGACTGTCAATTATCGCACCGGTCGAATGCTGAATTTTGTCGTACTTTAAGAAACTATGCAGTCTGGATAGAATAGAAACTTTAAAATGACCATATACGAACCGCACAAGATTGTACATTTACCCACACACCAAATCGTCAGTCGACCTTTGGGAAAAGTGTATCAAATCGTGTACTAGAAGCGAGTGTGGCTTTCCCGTACGAACACGTCGATATTGGTCAGCATATACAAAGGGACGACGTCCAAGACCGATAGTTCATTGTAACCAAGCGAGAAAGATGAATACTTTTAAGCAGACATCATTCAAGTTCGGCGTTTCTCAAGTGGAGTGCGCTAATGTGCCTTACGATGCGAGCGATTTCGTACACTGTGACCTCAGCGATTCAGTACCACTTCATGTGACCTTTGTTATGACTGCTTAAGCAGGTCATCGGTCGAACTTTAATATGACTACTACCACTACCATGGAAAGTGATGATATGCGTATCAAACCTGACGGAAAGCAATGCCACTCGTTACAGAACACCTTACTTTTACTGGTTTTTATTGTCAATGTCATCCTCCGCGTGAATCCATGAAGCTATCACCCTACGTATTCATCCAAAAATTAGCAAACTCTGCGGATTTCACCGTACCCTCGTCGAAATTTACCTGTGAAAACGAATATTCGTTCTCTGCGCGTTTGCCTGAATACTGCAACTTTGAAATTCTATTTAAAACATTCCAAGCAAAATGACCTAAATATATGGGAGGACCTACCCACTAAGAATTAGCCAGAGCCAGATATATATATTAGGGCAAAGGGGATAGCGTCAAGTGCTTCGGTTGCGATGTATCACTTCACGAGTGGGAACAGACAGATTCAACTTTCCCAGAACACAATCGATGGTCTCTACCTATCTTTAGTGGGACGACCTCAGTAATATCTGGATGAATAATTTGCAAGAGAACATTCGTGGTTTACCTGGGGAGTTGTGAGAACGCATTTACCGAAATCTGGGCAAAATACAAGTGAAACACAAAGTCAAAACCATTTCTCCATTTTTAAACTATGTTCTTTTTGAAAGTAAACGAAGATTGATTATTGGAGGACACAACTTGAGTCACAAATATAAACGAGGCTATTGGCTACGTCCCATTAATTCCTGATCCTTTGAGGACACTGAAGAGAGAACAAGAAAACATTCGAGATTTCCTGCGGATATGAGAGAACGCATTTACCGAGAGCTGGTCAAAATAAAAGTGAAACACAAATAAAAATTGCATCCGTCGCGTATCAGATATTTAGTATAATGGTACCTGAATGCTATAAGATGACTGATTCAGATGAAAGTGTTCCACTGCTCAAACATTGTTAAACTGGACGTGGGCGAGCAATATTGGTTTTTTTTGTGACTGCTTCTTTTACTACAATGTATATTTACTGCAACGAATTCCAGAGGAATAATTAGAGGGTTCCAAACTCTTTTATACAACGTAAACTTAGTTCAAGAGGACATTTCTGAACGGTGTGTTGTGATGTGCAAGTTTGTGACTAAACCATTTAATTTGCCTCTGGAGTACGATCATCTCTATGCATACAGTACACTTATTGCCTCCGAAAAAAGGAGATATATAAACGGACTACCATACCACGACCTTTATCAGTAGCGATTCAACATATGCAGTGGAAGGAACTCAATGGCACTATTCAAAAGGTAGAGGATTACCAACACTTATTACTAGAAATGTGTCCCATGAATTTGGGTCGAGGTGTGGTGTGTGTCTTAGTGACTTCCATTCATTTAGTTTTGTTTACCAGCCGATTCCTTGTGGGACCTTTACGAACAGTAGTGTACTAAAACAATATATGAAATGATGTAGTTTCTTTTAAATGAGCACGAGAAACTCGTTCTGTTAAAAGTTTTGCGCTTTCACTTGTCGGCTTTTGTTTGAAGAAAAGTTTCTTTCTGAAATATTAGCCACTCCAGATGCTGATGAAATTGTGTGTATAGTTTGTGACTTATAGTCTCACAGGAAATATATACGTGATTGTAAAAGTTGGGGTTTCGAGGCTTAGACCATAAACGTGGCTTACATTGCCAGAGATTTGTGTTATGCATTCAAAACAAACATTGAACTTGAAGTGTCCAGTAAGAAAAGTAGCTTTTAAACCTCTGCTAACTGCAATCTCAGAAGAACCAGTCATCGAGAAAAAACACTCACCTCAGGACAGGACTGTCATGGACATACCGGGAGGACACCTGTGTGAATGAACCTAAGGTAGAGACTGTAAGAACTTTACACACTGCCCCTAGGACATTTTGCTATCAAAAACATGTTTTATAGTGACTCGTTAAAATTCCACTTTGATCGGTTTCTCTTTTTTTAAAAATAAATGTGTCTTGCGAAAAGTATAAAAAAAATACTTGTCTTGTTTGTCCTCGTGTCAAAAGTGACATTCCTTGCACTAAGGCTACCTCTTCTATCTCTGCTCACTCTTCCTCTACTTTCAAAGTCATCGACAAACACTTAGATCATGCTAGTTTGGAGGCTTGTATCTTCGCCATCCCTAAACATGTTAATCGCCTGACCTAGTGGTTTAGGTAAAACCATATTTGTCAAATGTTTGGTCGATCATAAACATCATTTGATCGCTCGTCCACCTGAATGTGTCGTCTGGTGTTGCAAAGAGTGGCAATCGGCCTACAGTCTCTTGCAAGAAAGTCAAGGCGATTCCATAGTGTTTGTGGAAGGCTTTCCTGGCGAAAACGATGGGATTGTGTCTGACCCCAGTCAAACTCATCTGTTCATTTTTGCCGACATGTTAGGAGAAGACGAATAATAAATTAAAATGTGGTTTACGCGCGAAGGCCATTATCGTAATGCCAGTGTCAATTACATCACCCAAAATTTGTTTCAACAAAGGAAGACGTATCGCACCAACAGCATCAATGCACATTACGTGAACTTGTTTAAAAGCTCTAGAGATAAATCGCAAGTGCAAGCCTTAGTCAATCAGTTAGTAACGCTTTAGCTGCCTCATACGTACGACGATGCTACTCAAACCCCACACGCCTATTTACTCGTGGATTTAAAACCAAATATCCCCGATTATTTGAGATTTTGCACCCATCTGTTTCACCACTAGTACTAAGACGGAAGGCCTGTCGTGTACACGTCCCTTCGTCGACTTAGCAAAACTGTATATAAAAACCTCGAAGACTTTGGGTCTGTCTCACACAACATCAATATGATGTCCCTTCAGACTCATCTTCCCGTCAAATCGATTCGTGCCTTATACTGCACAATAAATCTACAAGTTCGTGCTCGTGTCTTAGAAACCAGTCTCAAAGAAGTCATACTTTGCTTTACGGTGACAGCACGTCAATATTGCAGTGCATCATTCACATTCCAAACCAAACGCGTGTTTTACAGAAACAAAGTAGCCTTGACGCAACTGGCCGATACCAGCATCGACATTCAAACCAAAAAGCAAATCATTTTGAAACCTGAAGGTAGCGGTTCTCTAGGAAGTGTGATTATTATTCGCTCCCTTTTAAAATGGGATCCTAATGCACCCAAAGTCCTCCTCTAGGAACAAGCTACTCCCAAAATATTCAAAAGGACCCAAAATAAATAGAACAGTGGTGTTAAGACCAGATCACAGCCCCAGAAAAAGAAAGTCCCACAGAAAAAGAAAATTCCCCAACGAAGACCCTAGAATACAGCTTCTACACGCAAGATAGACATTTCAGCGAGGACACAACCTTATATTCACAAACCATGACCTGCAGTGACGGTGACCGTGTTTCCGGTAACCTCAGGTTCTTCTACTTCTCCGTTGCCAGTGATGGCTGCCAAACCCAATTTGTCACCCTTTCTTCCTCATTTGATGACACAAATGGAAACCCGCGTCTCCAAGAACTTCTACTCCAGCGGTGACTAACTCCTACTCTTTAGCTGCTGTGGCGGCTACTCACTATGTATCCGCCCCCAAAATAAAAGTCCATGAGAGATCGGGCATGCTACAGAGTTTACTGGATTTGTCCAAACAAGAACTGTCTCGATTTAGTCCTTTGCAAATCCCTCCACGACGTATGATGCCTGTCAGTCAGTTGACACAAAATATTGTATCCAGTGTTTTTGTGCTTCTTTACACCAATATATGCCACATTAAAGGAGTGCACAACATCACAAATGTCGTTCTTCTGTGCAGAAAGGTAAAGGAGAAAGACAAGGACTGTCTCATCATCTGAAGAAAAAAAAAAGCTTAGCCAAGCATCAACGTAACCCCTCAAAAAGACTCTATCTTTCAAAATATTAGAAGCCAGCAAAGGGGAGGACTTTTTGGAATAGAACATATGGTCAATCAGTTTAAACAACACCTTGAACACATATTGTTGTCCAAAAAAGAAAACAGGATGGGTGTCAAGCCATGGACTTCAGAACATTTTAGTGTACGCTCCTGAATACCCAAAGATGTCCCCTCAAAGAAGTGCAACCGTCACTATCGTCGTTCCTATGTCCAAACAGGAAAAAGAAAATGACAAGTACGTGTTCGTCATCCGAGGAAACGCTTAGCCAAGCAACGACGTCATCCTCAGAACAGACACAGTCATCGAAAGAAAAGGAGAAGCAACCAAACGTAAGGATCCTTTGGCGAGTTTGAAAAACATATCGATACCTCTTGGACGAAGCGATAGACAGAAAAAGATACAAAGACGTGTGCCAAGTCATCGAATTCAGTGTATTTTTGGGGTGTGCTCTTGAACCGATAAACAAAGATGTCATCGCGCAGAAAACATTCTTCTTCACTCCTCAAAAGAAAGAAAAGGAAATGACTCGTTACTCATTTAGTCAAACATGGGGACATCTTGTCCGTCTTGTACAAAGCTTCTCCTTCCATGCAAAAAAATCTCATTCAAATAGCCTCCAAAGACGTCATCGATACCGAGTGTGAATTTTATTTTAACGTCTTGAAAGGCACGATACATTTGCCTAGACACAAGAACAAATGGTTAATTAGACATCATCACGTTCTTTGCCAAATGGTTCAAAAGAAAATATCCATCCGTCAAAAGAAAAAGATGTTGGTCCAACATGGAGGATTTCTACCCTTGTTATGAATTCGTGTCAAAGGAATAGTAGGACCCACTTTGGAGCTCCTGGCAATTGTTTTACCCATGCTTCCAGGACGATAAAAGGGTTCTCTGGAGACAAATGATCTCAGACGTGACCATTAATATCGAATGGAAGGACTAAAACTGACTTTAATGCCTTACAAACGATGGATAAAATGTTAGTGTTAGCAAGAACAAAGGACCCCGCATTTGCCTCCCAATCCCCATTTGACTGAGATATTCCAGTTATAACACGAACTGCAGTGCTTGATGCATCGCAATGATTTGTCCGAAATAGAAAAAATTGCAAAAGAACGATCAACTATATCAACGAATGAAACTATTTCACTAGAAAGCTGTAGACGAAACATGTCTGCCAAATCTGAAAGATTTCAAGACCCTGTTGAAAAGTCTGTCACCACCTCCACCCCCACCACCTCATCCAGAGGTCAAGACAGACCCAGCCCCACGAGGGCCTGAGGAAGAAGATATACCAGAAGTCTTTCAAACACCGTCAAAATCTCCAATTTCTAGTAAGATTGCAGCGTCCTTGTTGACCTCATTCCTCTCTTCTCAACGAGAAGCGGGGGTTAAAAAGGTGATGTCCACCCTGCGACAGAAGGGAAAAAGAAAGAAGGGAAACCAGAAGTAAAAAAAAAATGAAAGGAAGACCAAAGCCATCCCATTACCACCCACATCGCCACCACGTCTCTCGATATCTACTCCCGTGGCACGTGGGACACGTAAGGCCGTTTCCAAACAACCATCTCGCCCCATCCAAAGGAGCATAAGCAAAGAGTGGGTCACTTATTAAAAATGGAAAAGGTGTTAGCCAGCATTTACTACGATCCATCCCAGCCTTCTTGTTACTGAGGAGTTCAGAAATTGTACCGTGCTGTCAAACCCCGACTGAAATGTCCCCGTTTATCTCAAGGGCAATGATGGTTACACGAACAAGCCACATTCATTTTACACAAACCCATTCGACGACATTTTCCAGAAGCTGGACTCGAGTGGAGGGCCACAGTCATCATTGGCAAGCCAATTTAGCCGATGTCTTTCATTCGGCCACCTACAATCTTGGCTATAAATATTTTTTCACTCCCGAGAATTCCGAAACCAAAGCCAACATCGTGGAACATTTTCAATACACATAGAAAGAACGCGTGTGGAAATACATCAACACACCCTTAAGTACATATACGTCTTATCGCACTTGGTGCAATCGTACAACCAATCTTACCATCGAAACATCTGACGTTCCCCCGAAGTAGTGACTCACGACAACGAAGTGACCGTTTTGGACACAGTTTGTTACGTAGCCAACGGTGACTGTCCCCAAGAAATGTGGAGTGTTGGCAGCAGGAGATTGGGTGCACATTGGCAAAGTAAAGCAAAGGTTACATACCCAACTGGACCAGTACGGAACAGGGAAGTGTTAAAAGGAACCTTTTACTTACATTTGTCACAAGATGAAGCCGGGTTGGGACTGGATTAGTGAAGACACCCAAAACAACTGCGTTAATAAGATGTTTATTTATAAAAGCAAATTAAATATTAACAAATCCGACACCATTATAAACAAAAAGATAAGGAAAAGTATAAAGTTTCTAACATGGAACTATCAACAACAAGTAACTCAACGAGAAAACACAAACATGAAGTTAACGAATGGAATAGTAAACAAACGTGAATTACGTCCTATCACCGATCAACAAATAAAAGTATATGATCTAACACCCCAATATAAACAAGGTCTTAATAAACACCAAGGAATATAGGGATATGATGTATGAATTTATGAATCTATCGCTCATATGACGATATTGAAATGGGAATGCACGAAATTATGAATATATCGCTCATATGACGATATTGAAATGGGAATGCACGAAATTATGAATCTATCGCTCATATGACGATATTGAAATGGGAATGCACGAAATTATGAATCTATCGCTCATATGACGATATTGAAATGGGAATGCACGAAATTATGAATCTATCGCTCATATAACGATATTGAAATGGGAATGGCATGTAATTTTGCTCAGATAGCAATAGTGGAAATAACAATGACATGGAACACGTAAAATATATGTATAACTATAATGGCGCCCATTTGACGTCCAAGATGTATCTCGGGATCCACTCGCTCTAGTTAATGGTCAAATATGCGGCCACGCTTGGTCCGCCCCTCTCAGTATGTTGAAGGATCCCTCGAGAGCCCTCACATTCAATACAGACCCGATGGTCCCGAAGCCTTAGTCCCTCGCATCGAGAACACCAGTACACTCTTCCGAACCAACGTCACCAGACACAGCGTACACGTCACAAGAAACACAGAGTTCTGTGACTCCACATCACCAAACCATATATAAGTCAGCTCTACAGCTGGATATTTGCTCCCGTAAAGAGGTAAGCTTCCTGATAAGACTCATCGTAGTGTAATTTGTATATAGAGAATTTGTTCTATATGTATACTAGCTGTGACAGATATGCGCAGCTAGGTACTTAGGTTTTCACTGCAGGCAATTCGAACATGCAGCATGGGTTGAGTTGCGCTCAGTATTTCGAAATAACTAGAGCCGAAGAAAATAAACCACCCTCGGGTGATGCTGTACGCGGCAACGAAACCCCGAGTACATTTTTGATCACATATACATATTGATATAAATCATACACAATTCCGTGACCTTACCTACCCCCTTCAAAAACGGGGACACGTTTTTAGTGTTAAAAAAAGGAAATTGAGCCAAAAATACAAACTGAAACGTTATTTACATTACCAGAATAACATGGCAAAAGAAAAAGATAGAAAAAACTGCAAATCGCACTCTGCTTAAGTAATCAGCCTATACGTTTTCCGACCCTCTGATTGCTTCGATCCGGAAACGATATGGCTGCAGAGTCAATGCCCAACGCATCAATCTTGCGTTGGCACCGTTTTCCTTGTTCAAATATATGAGAGGCTGATGGTCCGTTTCAAGGACAAATTCCCTTCCGAAAAGGTACGTGTGGAATTTTCATATACCCAACACCAGCGCCAAACACTCCTTTTCGATCACGGAGTAATTTTTCTCCATAGGCAGCAATTTCCTACTACCATAAGCTATGGGTAATGTTACCCCCTCTTGCTCTTGTAGTAAAACTGGTCTTAATCCCGTGTCGGAAGCATCAGTTCTCAATATCAACGATTTATTTAATTCTGGCAGCTTTAGGATTGGTGCACTGATCAATCCTTCAATTAAGAGCGTTAAAAGCTCTTTCTTGGCATGAACCCCAAGAAACTTTATTGGGCTGCCCCTTCCAAGTTAAATCCGTCAATGAACTAGCTATTGCGGCGAAATTTGGAACAAACTTCCTATTAAAAACCTATCAACCTAAGAAACGATCGTATCTGTTTATTGATTTCTGGCCTAGGAGCGTCTTTGATCGCTTCAATTTTGTTAGGGTGTGGTTTTAACTTCCCTGACCCACTTACTAGATGGCCCAAGCCTTCCAAGTTAGAATATGCTATACTACACTTTGAGGGTCTAACTGTGAGATTTGCCTTGCGGAGTCTGTCGAACAGATTGACTAAGAAACTTATATGCTCTTCCCAGGTATGCGTATATACAAGAATATCGTCGACGAAACAATCTACGTTATTCATGCCTTTCAACAATTTTCGCATAAGAAGCACGCAAGACGCACCGACGTTAACCAGACCGAAAGGCATAACCTTAAACTGGTAAAAAACTGTAGGGGTCGCGAATGCCGTTAATACGCGAACATTTTCAGCCATGGGCACCTGCCAATATCCTTTTGTTAGATCTAATTTAGAAATGTGCTGGTGCCCTGCCAATTTTGAAAACAAGCCATCTACGTCTGGCATCGCTTCATCATCAAACACGGTGACTTTATTTAGTTGTCGAAAGTCTATACAAAATCGATTAGTTGCGTCCTTCTTTCTGATCAATACCACGGGGGAATAATATAAGGAGTCTGAGGGTTCAATCACTCCCAGGTTTAACCTTTTACCTACTTCCTCATCCAATTTCCCTGTGGATTAAACGGTATCGGATATCCCTATATTCTGATGGGCTCCGAGGTATTCAAGTTCATCTCGTGCGTTATTAATCCAGTATTACCTGGTCTATCTGTAAATACGTCTGTGTGCTCATTCAAAATTCCCCTGACCTGCCGACGCTGACCTTCAGGCTATTCTGGGCACACGCTGACGATATATATTCCCTCTTTTCCTACAACCATGGGATAATCAAGGAAAGTTTCTGTGTTGGGGTCTAATTGTGGTTCTCCACTCGACTCGTCTTCTATGACCGCAATACATACAACGTTCAATACGCCCTTTTTAACAGTTTGATCAGGTCTCTCTACGTATTGCGTTAACATATTGACATGAAATATTCTCAACCTACCTTCCATGTCGATTCTGGAGTCCATTTCAACCTTGACCTGCTTAACCTCATATGGTCCTTTCCACTGGACCAATACTTTGTTTCTCATGGTAGGGAGTAGCACCAATACTCGATCACCCACGTCGAATTTCCTACTTCGCGTTTCGCGGTTGTAATACTTCGCGTACTTGCGACCCGACTTCACGAGCTCGTCGTGTGCCATCCGACAGGTACTTTCTAATGTCTCGTGTAAGTCGACGACGTATTGGTAGGTGGTTTTAACTTCTCCATCCGCAACATCACCCGACCATAATTCGCAAGCTCTCGTGCGGTACTTCGCGATACGCGAATAAAATCGCGTTTAAATACCGGTCCCAATCTAGCAGTTTCTCCACGCACATCAGACGTAGCATTTGTTTCAACGTCCCGTTAAATCTCTCTACCAATCCATTACACATGGGGTGATACAGTGTAGTGCGGAACTGCTTAATTGACAACAACCTACTAATTTCTGTCATACGTTCTGAGGTAAACTGGGCCCCACAATCTGTGAGAATTTCCTCAGGTACCCCTACCCTGCTGAACATGTCGACAAGCGCCTTGGCTACATGTTCAGTTTCAACTGATGGTAAAGCTAAAGCTTCAGGGTATCTAGTGGCATATCTACTAGAGTAAGGATATATCGGTTTTTCCGATCTGTAATTGGAAATATGGGTCCCACAATATCGACAGCTACATTTTTAAATGGGGTATCTAACAGAGGCATTTTACCTAATGGTACTCTGGTATTCCTTCCCTTCGACACCGTCTTCTGGCAAACGTCGCACGACCGACAGAATCGTGCTACGTCACTATTTAAGCCAGGCCAATAAAACTCCGCTAATACTCTGTCGGTTGTTTTTTTCATGCCTAAGTGACCAGCCATACTGGATTCGTGTGCCACTCTCAGTATATGTGGCCTGAATTTCTGAGGGATAACCAGTTGGAAATACTTTCTACCGTCCGTCGTGGTAAATTCTCTATACATTAAACCTTTGGTACATAGGAATTTAGAGCTCCCACCGCCCATACAATGTTTCGCAGTACCGGACACGATCCTTTCCGCAGTCAAGCTCAAGGACCCATCATTCCTTTGCTCACGCGTGAATTCATTGCGCGAAATATCAGTCACGGCTTCCGGAACTTTCAACTTACCTAGCGGATTTTTATCCTCCTGCGCCTTCGCCCTAGTTTCGACCGCTTGTACAATTGGAAACCGGAAATCAGAAAGTGTTGTGAGTCTGGATCTCTCGACATATCCGATAGTTAGGTCGTATATGGGGTTTTCCATACACAGTGCTTCCACGGTTCCCGTCAGAAAAGGCGCATCAATTTCTATTCTCGCGACGGGAACGCGATCAATCGTTTGATCCAATAACATGCACGGGGATTTCCAACAAAGCATATGGTCATCCCTAACGAGACTCCGCTTTGTTACGACGCCTGTGCACCGGCGTCGCGTAAGACCGTGACTTCTTGTCCGTTGGCGGTACCAGTAGCAGTCGGTATCCTCGCCTCGGGAAAACGACAAGTGCCGATCGACTGAATAACATCCTGACCGATCTGTACAAGCGCTGCGGACCTTATCCGCGTTATTAGATACCGAATTATTACGTGGAAAATCATCTCGCTTACCGCCTCCTGACCATGCTCTGCTTTCGATAGCAACCGCGACACTCTGAACAAACCACTTCCTTTTCGGACAATCGGGCATGATGTAATCCCATTCCTTACAGGTGAAACATTGTCTATCCCTACGATTTGTAGCCTTCTCAGATTGAAAGTTTCCACCTTTTTTGTACCAAGTTTATCGGGTTCTCTGAGTCTATGATCATTATTTTGATTACCTCCCTTGTTATCCCTTGAGATCAGATTCTGGGGAGCTCCCCGAGCTTCGGCTAAATGGTCTGCCTGAGTAGTCATATCAGAGATATCATTGAGGGACTTTTCCCTCAGGCATAAATACAATTCCTTACCACAAGTGTTTAACAGCTGGTCCCTAAGTAAAAAATCGGTAAGGCCCTGGAATGTTGTTTGTATCTTGCCACATTCAACCCACCGCTGCAAATAATTTCCCGTCCTACTGATGAACTAGGTAAATGTCTCGCCGTTCTCGGGTTTAATATATTTAAACATTTTGCGGAATCCTTGCTCTGTCAACTCGTATCTTTTAAGGAGTGCCTCTCTTAACGCGTCATAGTTCAATGCGTCGTTTATGGGTAAATGCAAATACACATCTAGCGCTTTACCATTAAGTAACGTGCTGAGATGGAGTGACCAATCATCTTTTTTCCACTTCTGGATGATGGCATATCGCTCAAACCTATGTAAATAACTATCCAAGTTATCTTTGTCATCTTCAAAAGGGGTTAATTTAGGGCCTCTTAACTTTGACTCTTTTTGCCCATCTTTCTTAGCCTCTAATAATTCAAATTTCCTTTTATGTTCTTTTTCCATATTCCAGTCTTCTAACTCTATGGTTTATAACTTTGCTAGTTTCTCGCTCTCTAACTTGCATTCCTCAAGTTTTCTTACCTGCTTATTCTTTCTTTTTCTGTTTCCTTTCCCACCCTATCCTTTCCTTCTCTGCCTGCTTCTCCAGTTCTATCTTCTCCTTCTGCAACTATATCTTCTCCTTCTCTGCCTGCTTCTCCAACTCTATCCTTATCCTTCTCAAACACCATTTTCTCCTTTTCAAATGCTATCTTTAGTTCTGACTTGTCCCTCTCTATATCTCTCTCCTTTACCCTTTGATCCCTTTCCCGAGACTGTTCCTCCTGAACGAATTTTCTAAGGGCCTCTCCCTCATACCCAAACTGTTTGCCCAACTCCACTAGATCTTTGAGTGACGACATGATAAATACTGTTGATAAGATCACAAATCCTACAATCCTAAGTACACTATCATATAACACATACAATTGTAGGATTACACGAACCAACCGTATATTCCTTCTTCAAATATAGAAACATATGCAATATGTATATATAATAAACAAATGGAAAATAAAACGGAATATGAGTGAGGTATTCACTCACCCGCCTGAATTATCTCTTGTCAGGAAGATCACAATTTGAAACAATAACTGAAAAATCTTACCGGAGTCAAGGCCTATGCAAACCAACGTTCCTGCTCCTCCTAATCCCATAATCCCACTTCTGACACCATATGTCACAACACAACCTCAACCGCTACCACTGCAGTCACCACCCCTTCACCCATTTCCTCTCTGAAAGAACTAGATAGTACCCCTTGTGGGTATGGTATGGAGAACGTGTACCTAAAACACAAGTCGTCTTATTCTGCCAAATTTGTTTAGGTGTATTGTGTCATCGGTGAGGCCATTGCCAATTTCAGTCTGCAACAAGGAGACAAACAATTGTGGACCATTTTTCTGCGCAGCAATGTTGTATGTTGTATGGTGTATGTGTTATATATGCATATGTCCCGCTAAGCGTTCTATGTGTTTTCCCACTGTTTGGTCCCATTGAGGTCAACCCCTTGCTACATTGCTACCAGTATTCAGTACCGTGACGTCACCTCACCTATTCCATTCCTATTGTCCCTATACAATAACTCCGCTTTCCCTAGCCGCTATATAGGCACAATATTCCCCATGTGAAATTCCCCTTATCACAAAACGTGACCAGTGGGTCCGTAAAAACCTTCTCGCCATAAGTGCTCACGACTTTTTTGACTGGATTTTCCATTGTCGCTTGGGTGCCCCACTATACTGCTCATATGGCAACGCTATCAAGAAAGTGCTAAACTTTAATTAACCATTACAAAAATGTCAACATTAACATCTAGCGAAAAGGAATAGAGATAGCAGGACTTTCAAGAAGTCTACGATTGTCACCATATTTGATATCAGGTTTGCACCATATTCATTTAGGACCAACTAAACATCACCTGTCATTTGACCGTAATATAAGTAGATTTAAGAAGACAGGGTACGTAAATGCACAAATCTCGCAGACGCTGTACAAATATTCTCACTTGAAAGGCAGTGATGAATGATAACTCCTGCAAATTAGTTCAAAGCAGCACATATCAAAATGCACTCTGCATAGTACATAATTCGTATTTACCTCATAAGATAAAATGAATAAGAATTTGAAAATACTGAATAGTAAGGACACTTAATTAAAAAGAGACAAGTGGGTATGAAAGAAGCAAAATACTTCGACATATTCTTATCATCACTTTTTTATGTTGATTTTCCGGATTTTTTACGAGTAGAAATCAGAATCGGTATCCTTTTCAGCAAAATCGGTATGTGTCTTGTTCTGCTTAGACTCCTGCAAAATGAAAATAAAATAATAATGATCGAACAAAGTAAAGCCTTCTCAACACTGATTACGCATGTAGAAGTCAAGTAAATTAGTGTGATGAAGTTTTCTTCGATGTACTCATGTTTCCCTTAATAGTAATAAGCATGGTTGCATGTTACTTTCTGCACCCACTTGTCAATTCAAGCAAGTGGATTTTGAAATCTATTTGCACAAAGATAGAATGTTTTAAACAGATAATTCCCTTCAATAACATTTCACGTAGAAGCAGGAGATAATGAGTGTAAATTGTAGTTGTCTGTAATAAAATTTCGGTAGTCCCTGGCACGAGGACAGGCACACGTTTTATTTGCAATTTAGAAATACATCCACTTTGCAAATAAAACCAAAAAAAGTCAAAAATTTCATAAATAAGAGCATACTTACTGAACATCTGGCTGTAAAGTAAGTAACAGAACTTGTAAAATTAGTACTCTGTAAAGTATGTAGCGCATCAGTTAACATTCATGGTCAAACTGAAAAATCCATTATATAGTTCTTGTATTGTTCTTTATCTTCTTCCCTAATAACATTTAGAAAAATATAATTATGGAAATATGTTAATTTTTAGTCAACATTTTAAATCTATCTTAACTTTGAACTTATTGCTCTTCGTTACTATCATTCAGCTGTATCAATGTTTTATTTTTTTCACGAAGAAAACCATGCACACAATAATCGAATCAGAATATAATAGAAATTTAACAAAGAAAACCCGAAAGGGCATGCGCAAATACCGCACAAATGTTTGCACATTTGTTTGAATATTTGGCGACCGTCTATAGAAATTCGTATGTCCTCCATCTCACATTTTTACCATCACCTACTCCCACCCCCAACTAATTTTTTTAGAAGAGATGAAAATAAATATGTGGTAAAATAGACAAATTAAGCATATGTGTACAGCATGAAACAGTGTGGTACTAAAAGTGCTAATTAAAGTTGAAAGCATTAGCTGAGTTCGAAAAGAAAAAACAAATCACTGAGCAGAGATCTTTTCTACCACCTTTTGTATTTAATTTTTTTCGTCACTTAAAATTAAGTTACTTTGGACTTAATCTGACTGGATAATGCTTTCTAGGGTTTGTAGCCACATAACTGAATAATGCTTTCTAGAGTTTGTAGCCACATAACTGAAAAAATACTTTCTAGGGTTTGTAGCCACATAACTGAATAATGCTTTCTAGGGTTTGTCGCCACATAACTGAATAATGATTTCTAGGGTTTGTAGCCACATAACTGAATAATGCTTTCTAGGGTGTGTAGACACATAACTGAACCACCTCTAGCCTATCAATTGACCAGTGAGGGTATTTCTGACCTTGCCTGATCATCACTCTTGACCTGTGTCCTATGGTTGCATGCAGCCCAGTGACACGCCTTACCTTCTCTAAACATTGGTAATTTTAATTAAGTTTAAACCAAGGTTAATTAGTGTCTTCAAAAGCGAATTTTTTCAAATTTCCCTGAAGTAAATTTTATTAATAATATAATTTCATATACTTATACTCGCAAGGTGAAAGAAGCTTTTGAGACGAGTATGTATCAATACTGATATGTTTTTATACGAATTAGATCGACGTAGAATTGTGTCACTTTCAGAGATAAACTTCTACTTACAGATCTACCTGCGACACAAAATATTTTAATTACATATTGCTTTATTCTACAATATCATTGATAGTATTATTAGAAGTATATTAAATATTTTACATCTGAGAGAAGAGATTATTTCATCTGCGTATATATTTCTATGTAATTTGGGACAACAATGTAATACCACTAAGCCCGCAAATACCACGCTACTGTATTGAATAAAATAAAATAATTCCACACGATTTCACTGCTCCTGTTCTCCTGTAGTTAAAAGGTTTCCTGCACGAATAATTGGTTCGTGTGATCACTGTTTTGAGTATTCGAACAATGTTTTATATGGTCAAAGACATTGAAGAATGTAAATTAACTACGACGACGACATTCAAATATTATAATGTTTACTGGAAGGGTCCAAGCCTTCACACATAGTCGACTGCATCAGAAATCTGCAATGGCTGTAATTCGGCAGGTTTAAGCTAGATTTGAGACTTCCTTAGCACTTGTCTCTAAATGATTTATATTATATCTGCTAATTCCAACTCTTAGTGATATACGGTTGACGAGATATTTAAGTTTAAATGTACATGACAAAATATGACCCCACTCACCCGACCCCACCCTCAAGCCAATTAGAACTTCGGCAGTTTCCGTGACTTAAGTCCGTGTAATGTCACTGGAGGAGCCCTTCCCTGTGAATCACTGTTGCTCTACCGGTGTGAAAACCAAAGTTTCACTGGATTATTTTATGATTTGTATGCATTCTACAGCATAAGAATGTGTGCTGTGGGTAAATCAATTCACAAAAAATATAAACAATATTTTATAACGAGTGAGGAAGTTTTACGCCGTTCTTTAAAAAAATAAACAGACCAAAAAAGAAACATAATGACATGGTCACGTGGTTCTCTGTTTATGATTGTCGCAAGCAGATGCGTCGACATTAAGGTCACATTGTTTAAGAAAGGCCCCCTTTCCCAAATAATACAATTATCTTGACTTCAGGAAAAAAGATCATACAAAACTATCGATTTATTATCTGGTAAAGGTCAACTGATAGTAGTAAGGTGGGATACATTAGCGACAATGGGAATTAGCATTACAGAGACCCCTGGGTCAGATTAGCGACAATGGAAATTTAACATGGCGAAAAATCGTTGGTCAGATTAGCGACAAGGGAAATTAACATGGGGAATAAATCGTGGGTCACTCTAGCGACAAGGGGAATTTAACATGGAACTATAGTGTGGGTCTGTCTAGCGACAAGGGGAAATTAACATGGGGAATAGAGTTTGGGCTTGTCTAGGGACAATGGGAAATTTAACATGGGGAATAGATCGTGGGACTGTCTAGGGACAATGGGAAATTTAACATTACGGAAACCACTGGGCGATATAGCCTCAAGGGAATTTAACATATGGAAATTGAACATGGTGGATCTGTATAGCGTCAAGGGGAATTGAACATGGTGGGACTATCTACGGACAATGATGGTAGAGGGTCAAACACAACAGAGAGAGAAACATACAAACACTAGTACAAGCGTGGGATTTATATATAAAGCGTTACCAAGACCTGAAATCTTGCTCGGGTGTTCAAAAATTTGCATAATTGTAATGATGCTATAAATAGCTATAATCAAGGAAATGCTCAACGACAAAATGGATGTGACTAAAAGTAACGTTAAAATGACGAAATTGTCCCAGAATTTAAAGGAAAATAAACATATCCCCGAAAATTAAGTTACAATGGTTTAGACTAAAATGGATAAAATTAGTAACTACTTACAATATCAACTTCTGTGACGATCGTGGATAAATACCTATGTATCTATAATCAGCTTAAATTCCTATGAAATCCCACTATCTATTTATAGCTCCAACTTGTGGGTTTTTCCTTTGGAAAATCCCACTATCTTTTTATAGCCTCAGCTTGAGTGACGTTCCTGTTTATGAATTCTAGTATATATGTATAGCTACAAAATGTGGAAATCCCCAAGTCGATATTTATAGTCTCAAAATTTCCAGCGTCAGTGACGTCACTGTACTGAACACTAGGGGATAAATGGCAACAGTGCTGCAAGTGGCTGACCTGAATACGCGCTACTGTAGGTAGGTAGGTAGAGTGTATCTGATAGGGATAAAGTGAGTTTTATAGGGACAAACAGAGACCAATACACACACACACACACACACAACATACGCGCGCAGACACACTCACACACACACACAGAGGGAAGAGGAAAAAACAAACCCCAAATATACTATCCACACTCGGGAGGAAGAAACAAAACAACCAAATATACGATCTACACAACGTACGCGAACACACACACACAGAGGGAAGAGGAAAAAACAAACCCCAAATATACTATCAACACAGAAGGGAGATAATACAAACCCCAAATAAACTATCCACACAAACGTACGCGAACGCATACAAACCCCAAATATACTATCAACACAGAAGGGAGATAATACAAACCCCAAATAAACTATCCACACAAACGTACGCGAACGCATACAAACCCCAAATATACTATCAACACAGAAGGGAGATAATACAAACCCCAAATAAACTATCCACACAAACGTACGCGAACGCATACAAACCCCAAATATACTATCAACACAGAAGGAGATAATAAAACCACAAATAAACTATCCACACAAACGTACGCGAACGCATACAAACCCAAAATATACTATCCACACAACGTCGCTAACGCATACAAACTCCAAATATGCTATCCACACTCGGGAGGAAGAAGAAAAAACAACCAAATATACGATCTACACAACGTACGCGAACACACACACACACACAGACACACACACACAGAGGGAAGAGGAAAAAACAAACCCCAAATATACTATCAACACAGAAGGGAGATAATACAAACCCCAAATAAACTATCCACACAAACGTACGCGAACGCATACAAACCCCAAATACAATATCACCACAGAAGGGAGATAATACAAACCCCAAATAAACTATCCACACAAACGTACGCGAACGCATACAAACCCCAGATATACTATCCACACAACGTCGCTAACGCATACAAACCGCAAATATACTATCCACACTCGGGAGGAAGAAGAAGAAAAACAACCAAATATGCGATCTACAAAACGTACGCGAACACACACACACACACACACACACACACACACACACACACACACACACGCACACCACAGAGGGAAGAAGAAGAAAACCATTATACACTATCCACACGCAGTGAAGAAATAACCCTTTATATATATACTATCAACAGAGAGTGAAGAAAATAACCCATTATATTCCATCAACACAGAGTGAAGAAGAAAAAGTTTTTTGAAAGCACCTAAGCCCTCATCTGCAATGACCAACTCTGCCAAACACCTACACCCCACCCACCCCCACTCCCAACACTACAAAACCCATTTAACCCGTTATTTTATGGCATCAGTGTGTGATTTAGGAAACATCAAGACACAAAATGATGGACGAATAGACCGACTATTGTTTACGGACTTGCATGCCTAAAGAGCGTGCGTGAAGGAAAACATCCTTCCATTTCAATTCTAACTAAAACATGATCCAGAGGGATAGAGAGAGGTGAAAGAGCACAATTTCATAAAGTGTGAGCAAAAACAAAATGCGCCATCCTTATCATACAATGTCAAGACCAAGAGACACTTACGTTTTCTTTCTGGTCTATTCTCTTTTAGAAGGTAGTATGAAATTTCACATCAGGGCCAACACATCGGCTCACATTGTCAATTTTTCCATTTCCATGTTTTTACTGGCACAAGTTCTTCATCATCTTCAATTTCTTCTTCTTCTGAATCCCTCTTCTCTGTTTCGTCTTGTTTTTGTTTCTTCTCTTTTCTCGTAGGGCACTCTGAATTCCAGTGTCCTTTCGCCTGACAACGATATTAGGTATCTTGACTTTTGTCTCTCTTTCTTAGACGAAGCAGGTATTCTGGAGACAATTACCCATTTACCTTTGCAGATATAGCAAACTTCATTAGCACTTACACACTTTCGTATGACTCTCATCAAATCAACGACCAAAAGAGTAAGTTTTGTTGCCACTTTCGCATGTGAATTATGCTTTCGTATGACTTTTAGCAAATATTTGACCAGCAGGTCGATCTCTGCTGACTCTTCCATCTTCTTCATCGTTTGAGAGCGGAATGAATACTCTGACGCTAAGACACTCTCCTTATATACATGGACCTGCTGCGTATGAAACCTAGTCAAATGTAATTTTGCTATAAGATGAAACGATTTCATTGAGGAAGTAAAAAGCAATGATGTACCGTATCGCCTCACACAAAACCTGAAGTTTTAGTTCAAATCCGTGTCAGCGATTTCGAAGACGACATAACTGAGCTTTAATCAATGCTCTCCAATTATGCTACAAAACCACGAGTCCTGATTCACGCCAAAAAAAATTTCGTTCGGTCCATAAAAAATAGTATCACATCTGAGAAACGCAAAAACGAACTTCCAGAAAACTGAGAACGACGGCTTACACCTACAACGTAAATGTGTGAGTTCAAGTAGTGCGTAAAACTTAGTCAAATTAGATTTTTATAGTCAAGACGAAACGATCTCTTTTCGAACAAGAAAGCAGACACCAAGCGACAATGGCGATCCGTGTCACACAACACTTTTCAAAATGTATATTATCAGAGGTTTGTTCTAGCGATCTGCACGGTTAAATTAAATGTTAATGTATTTTGCAATAAGACGGACACAATTTCCATGGGATCGCCCATGGTACGATTGTTCGTGCATTAGTTTAATTTTTAAAAATATTTTTTTATATAAATCGTCTATAGGATAGACCCAGTAAAGCATGCCCATTCTCGTCACTATCTGAATAGCTACTCAAGTCAATTCGAAGCGAACGCGGTAAGAAAATAAGTATAGCCAATGAAATGGCTTACAACGGGTGATGCTTTGTTTTGTTCTAGGGCTGTGTGGCATAATAATCCCTATGTTCTTGCGTTGTTACCATTACAGTGCAGACAGACTGAAATGTGAACTTACAAGCCCTCTTTGTGTGTGTTGTACCATTTCCTCTTACCACATCAAAATACTGAGCGTCACAGTATTGGTTCGCGTTTTCAAGCTGACCATTTTTTTATATCTCACTTAAACATTTCGACATAAACACTCACATCGGTAGAGTCAGAACAGATGTGTTACAGTACTGAGGGGCATGTTATCTTTTCTTTTTCAAACTAATAAATTTGGGGTTTGTATGAAGTAAAGAACCGAAAGTACAGTGAAACTCAAGGATGATGACCCAATCTGTCTGTCTATTGATGCGTGTATTTACTTAAGAAGAAATATGACCTCTAAAACACAAAGAGATACGGCAAGCATGATTAGATTAAACACAACGATGTTTTCCTTCACGCCCGTGTAATTTAGAGTTTCAATCGTCTTTGAAGACAAACTTGGTCTCCTTTTGTAGGGCTTGAAATAATAAAAAAAAAACTGAAAAATCTTAAGCACTTTGCTATAGATAATTTCATCAACAGACCAAACAACATAAATACCGTTACAACAATAGAAAGCCTTAAATCTTCTATCAAAAAGAAATGCATGAAAAAAATTAAAGATTAACGATAACTAACCGATGAAACCGAATTTAACAAAGGCAATGACATGTGAAGAAATGCCTCTCACTTTGGAAAGGTAGGCGAATGTACTCTGTCATGCACCGTCAACTTGAAAAAAATTATAAACAAAGAGAAACCTGAATTCAAAATTCAGTTGTTTCTTTTTCTTCAAAATTATTTCGTTTCTTTTTTCTTTTTTTTTTTTTGGAACAAATCTAAGCACTAATATAGAGTGGAAAAGGGAAAATGCACATACAAGCTTTGATATTTCTGAAAAATGGAGGGGATATTCCTAACGTTCATAACCACCTATATATGCTTGGACTTGTCTGTGACTTATCCACAAAACAAGATATACATATTTCTGGTCAAGCTGCAAGTGTGTGCGTGTTTTTGAAAATGGTAAAAATTGGATATACAATTTTCTCGTGACACTTATAAAGTGAAGAGTCTGTGCAAGTGTCAAAAGCCAAAGTCATATAAGTTTTGTATTTTGTACGGCTTGTAAAGATTTCTACTTTAGAAAATGTGAAGTATCAAAAGTTATTATCACAAACAGAAGTGGAACATAGGGGCTTGCAAGAAAGAAAATAACCCAGACAGTTGGTGTCATCAAGAGTGCTAGAGACGGTACCCGAACTTGCTTGCCTGCTTACTTGAATTAAAGCGATTTTCGCTCTAATGGAGCATGTATCACTGGTTTAATAACGCACCGCGTGATTTTTAATTACTCCTGGGGAAGGAAAGAGAGCCTCATCCCCCAGGCTTTTATGTACTCACAGACTATTTTTAAATTTAGCCACTCAGGTGTAGGACTAACTAGTCCTTAACAACCTGACTGAAAGACTTTAAACATGAGTGGGAATTGTCTCACCACACACTCATTTTTCTGTCCGAGCGTGGTAAAGGAGGAAAAAGGTGCTCAGCAAGACAGCCATGGATGTTAAGTACTCACCAAAACGCTAGTCCGTACTTATTTCAAATCAAGTCCCGTTTTCGCTAATGGACAATAAAAGGTACCAATAATGTGTTAACCACCTGTGCAATTAGTTCAAATCTAACGAGTCTGTTACATTTCCTACTTCCTAACACAACACAACACAACATTTTTGAATTCAAAATTGGCTTATCTTGAGCACATCTTCGTAGGAAGATGAGTCGACAATGGATGGACAGACTGGAGACACAACACAACACAACATTTTTGAATTCAAAAACTTGATTTGAAATAAGTACGGGCTAGCGTTTTGGTGAGTACTTAACATCCATGGCTGTCTTGCTGAGCACCTTTTTCCTCCTTTACCACGCTCGGACAGAAAAATGAGTGTGTGGTGAGACAATTCCCACTCATGTTTAAAGTCTTTCAGTCAGGTTGTTAAGGACTAGTTAGTCCTACACCTGAGTGGCTAAATTTAAAAATAGTCTGTGAGTACATAAAAGCCTGGGGGATGAGGCTCTCTTTCCTTCCCCAGGAGTAATTAAAAATCACGCGGTGCGTTATTAAACCAGTGATACATGCTCCATTAGAGCGAAAATCACTTTAATTCAAGTAAGCAGGCAAGCAAGTTCGGGTACCGTCTCTAGCACTCTTGATGACACCAACTGTCTGGGTTATTTTCTTTCTTGCAAGCCCCTATGTTCCACTTCTGTTTGTGATAATAACTTTTGATACTTCACATTTTCTAAAGTAGAAATCTTTACAAGCCGTACAAAATACAAAACTTATATGACTTTGGCTTTTGACACTTGCACAGACTCTTCACTTTATAAGTGTCACGAGAAAATTGTATATCCAATTTTTACCATTTTCAAAAACACGCACACACTTGCAGCTTGACCAGAAATATGTATATCTTGTTTTGTGGATAAGTCACAGACAAGTCCAAGCATATATAGGTGGTTATGAACGTTAGGAATATCCCCTCCATTTTTCAGAAATATCAAAGCTTGTATGTGCATTTTCCCTTTTCCACTCTATATTAGTGCTTAGATTTGTTCCAAAAAAAAAAAAAAAAAAAAAAAGAAACGAAATAATTTTGAAGAAAAAGAAACAACTGAATTTTGAATTCAGGTTTCTCTTTGTTTATAATTTTTTTCAAGTTGACGGTGCATGACAGAGTACATTCGCCTACCTTTCCAAAGTGAGAGGCATTTCTTCACATGTCATTGCCTTTGTTAAATTCGGTTTCATTGGTTAGTTATCGTTAATCTTTAATTTTTTTCATGCATTTCTTTTTGATAGAAGATTTAAGGCTTTCTATTGTTGTAACGGTATTTATGTTGTTTGGTCTGTTGATGAAATTATCTATAGCAAAGTGCTTAAGATTTTTCAGTTTTTTTTTATTATTTCAAGCCCTACAAAAGGAGACCAAGTTTGTCTTCAAAGACGATTGAAACTCTAAATTACACGGGCGTGAAGGAAAACATCGTTGTGTTTAATCTAATCATGCTTGCCGTATCTCTTTGTGTTTTAGAGGTCATATTTCTTCTTAAGTAAATACACGCATCAATAGACAGACAGATTGGGTCATCATCCTTGAGTTTCACTGTACTTTCGGTTCTTTACTTCATACAAACCCCAAATTTATTAGTTTGAAAAAGAAAAGATAACATGCCCCTCAGTACTGTAACACATCTGTTCTGACTCTACCGATGTGAGTGTTTATGTCGAAATGTTTAAGTGAGATATAAAAAAATGGTCAGCTTGAAAACGCGAACCAATACTGTGACGCTCAGTATTTTGATGTGGTAAGAGGAAATGGTACAACACACACAAAGAGGGCTTGTAAGTTCACATTTCAGTCTGTCTGCACTGTAATGGTAACAACGCAAGAACATAGGGATTATTATGCCACACAGCCCTAGAACAAAACAAAGCATCACCCGTTGTAAGCCATTTCATTGGCTATACTTATTTTCTTACCGCGTTCGCTTCGAATTGACTTGAGTAGCTATTCAGATAGTGACGAGAATGGGCATGCTTTACTGGGTCTATCCTATAGACGATTTATATAAAAAAATATTTTTAAAAATTAAACTAATGCACGAACAATCGTACCATGGGCGATCCCATGGAAATTGTGTCCGTCTTATTGCAAAATACATTAACATTTAATTTAACCGTGCAGATCGCTAGAACAAACCTCTGATAATATACATTTTGAAAAGTGTTGTGTGACACGGATCGCCATTGTCGCTTGGTGTCTGCTTTCTTGTTCGAAAAGAGATCGTTTCGTCTTGACTATAAAAATCTAATTTGACTAAGTTTTACGCACTACTTGAACTCACACATTTACGTTGTAGGTGTAAGCCGTCGTTCTCAGTTTTCTGGAAGTTCGTTTTTGCGTTTCTCAGATGTGATACTATTTTTTATGGACCGAACGAAATTTTTTTTGGCGTGAATCAGGACTCGTGGTTTTGTAGCATAATTGGAGAGCATTGATTAAAGCTCAGTTATGTCGTCTTCGAAATCGCTGACACGGATATGAACTAAAACTTCAGGTTTTGTGTGAGGCGATACGGTACATCATTGCTTTTTACTTCCTCAATGAAATCGTTTCATCTTATAGCAAAATTACATTTGACTAGGTTTCATACGCAGCAGGTCCATGTATATAAGGAGAGTGTCTTAGCGTCAGAGTATTCATTCCGCTCTCAAACGATGAAGAAGATGGAAGAGTCAGCAGAGATCGACCTGCTGGTCAAATATTTGCTAAAAGTCATACGAAAGCATAATTCACATGCGAAAGTGGCAACAAAACTTACTCTTTTGGTCGTTGATTTGATGAGAGTCATACGAAAGTGTGTAAGTGCTAATGAAGTTTGCTATATCTGCAAAGGTAAATGGGTAATTGTCTCCAGAATACCTGCTTCGTCTAAGAAAGAGAGACAAAAGTCAAGATACCTAATATCGTTGTCAGGCGAAAGGACACTGGAATTCAGAGTGCCCTACGAGAAAAGAGAAGAAACAAAAACAAGACGAAACAGAGAAGAGGGATTCAGAAGAAGAAGAAATTGAAGATGAAGATACCACTTCCGAAAAATTGATTTCTTTGCAACGAAAGCAATAATTGTTTTGGTTTGTTTTTACAAATCTTTTACTCATCAAATAAACAATTATTCATCATTGGAAGTCAGTATTTTCTCAACCAGTAAAATGTACTAATCTAATGTTTGTTTTTATGTTGCTCTTATGCACTTAGTGAGGTCATGCCTTGATTCGTGTTTTACTTACGCTGACAGAGAGCATTAAATCTTCAACACCCCACCTAACGATATAACTTATATTTTATGATTGAAGAGTTTTCGCCTGTCATATTATGTGTACTCGGAAACCATTTCTTCCTTCTTCCACAAAGGAGATATGTGGCATCTCGTTATATAGTCTTCGTAATTCACCATATCCATTTCTACCAGCCTTTAGATTTCGCACACGTTATTTGTCCCATCTGTGATCAGTGGTTTCAGTCTCTCTCCCTGAAGATGTCACCAAATCTCATAATCTTTCTATCTTTAAAAGAAGCGTTTACTTAATCCAGCTTACGGACCACCACCATGTAATGATATTGACAAATGTCACCCTTTTATCCTAAACACCAATCTAAGACACTTATGTAATCCGTTCAGATCCGATGTAACAGAGTGAATTTGGTTAACGCTCCCATAATTTATATGCATGACGTTATGATGATCAAGATGATTAATGCAACGTTTTATTATTGCCCCTTTATCAATAACCAAAGATCCAAGCTCAATCATTAAACACACCCTTTGCGTAAAATCGGATTTATTATTGAAAGGTCAAGTCCAACCAAAAAAAAAAAACCTTACAAATTACGTAATCATGCTGAATATCCAGAAATATATCCACTATACTGTACTATTTCATTACTAAAATTATATTCTAAATAACAAATTTATAAAATATACGAAATGGAAGTAAGTGATAGTAACAAGCATAATGTAATTCTCTCTCTCTCTCTCATTAAGAGCTCGCCTACATTGTTATATATGTATTATATTTCCTTTAAAATGTTTAATGTATTTTTCATATGTTGATATTATTTATCTAATGTTCTCAAAGTTTTGTAAAATAATGTCATCTTTTTGAGAATTTCTTTTGCTATGGGAAAAGAGCAAACGAGTTCGGCAAATCGTGTCCAATTTTTGATATTTAATAAAATGTAATGAACTATATGGCTTGTTTTTGTTACACGATTATGGAAAAATATGTTTACATTTTCCAACAAGCAAACTGCACCTGACTTTCATGATTATGTTGAACCAGCTGTGTGTTTATACAAAAAATGCACATTATACAATTACTCAGTTGTCATGAAAACATACGTGTTCGTATTCAATTTAAATTTTCAAAAATAAATCATTATCTAAAAATAGCAGCCTAAATAATGAACTTAATACTTACTTTAAAAAGATAAATGATGGATTGCTTGACAAATCTAGATAGTCTATATATTTGGTCTGAGCGAAATGAACACAATTGATGATTACAGTAACAACTTAATTTTAAATTTAACATAAAAAATAAATTAATTTGATGCAAGATGTACTAATACTTTGAAGTTTTATAAAAAAAATGGGACATATATATCATGACATGCTTTTAAGTTTACTTTTCGAAACGTTTTCTCACAAACCTAAGTGCGACAAACCTTTGACAAAATGTCTTTCAATAAGCGTCAAGAATAAAATCTCTGCATTCCATTTTATCACTTGAGTTACTTATAGACCTAGATTAAATATAGCGTCATCTAATCTTATCGATTTCTAGGTCAGGTGAGATAATAATTTATTTTCATTACGCCGGCACATAACCCTAGATACAGATTATAGTCCTTCTACCATTAGTCTTGGCAGAAGTCAATAATTTACAAATAGAAAGGCTAGTAAAGCTCCCCATCTTTTATTTTGTAGTAAAGTCCCCCATTTTTTATTTTGTAGTAAGGTTCCCCATATTTTATTTTGAGCTGAGTGTAGACAGTCAAGAAGGAAATTGTACATTTGTATTTGATTTAACGCCCGTGTATACCAACCAGCTACAATGAGGATAATAGGCAGTGAAAATGGAAAGTGTACACGTGTACGTACTTTAACACCGGTGTAATATGAGAATAGGCAGTCAGTCATATCGTTGCTTCCACTGCAGTACTGCTATTATTTCTTGTGATCCCTGGTGATTTTCATATAAATGAGCATATTCGAAGTATTTGTAACTGTTGTTTAAAATTTCAAGTTAATCTTTGTTCTGCATTCCTCCTCTGGGTCTTATATGACCATACAATTATTAACAGTACACATGCATACTACTTTGTTCGCAAAATAACCTCGAAAACTTCATAATTTTGAAACAAGAGGTGAACCCTTTTTGTATATCTGAACATGATTCTTTGTAGTTTATTGACTTATTTTGAAATGTTTGCAACGGGAAGCAATACGGTCCAAGTTCTCTGGTTAAGTCCCAGAAGATCTTGAAGTTTCCAACTGTTCATTGTGGCTTTGGCAGGAAATGGGACGATTCTGCTCCTAATGCATATAATGCCCGGCACTGGATAGAGAATATGCAGGTAAAACAAAGGATAATTAAAGTTTTTTAATGTTTAATGCGAATCAGTCAATAAGGATTTTACAAAAGCAGTACAAAGATACGTGGACAGAGTTTTCAAAAGTACCAAAAAAAAATTACATTGAGGCCAAATATAAATCATATCTGGTTATTAGTACCCGATTGTCCCAAGTTTGGTACTGCCCACCTTCCATTCTTATATATATATATATATATATATATATATATATATATATATATATATATATATATATATATATATATATATATATATATATATTGGAAGAAAGACGTAAAACATTTCTGTTAAACTTAAACTAAGGATGTAAATGACGCTATTTTCTAGCTTATTCTTTATTCAAATCTAAACTTCAACAATAGAATGTAGTTTGCATTAATGTACCTACACAAAATGATGTTTTCGGTGCAACCAGAAGTACAGATATTTTATTTATTTAACCTTAGGTAAAACGTTAGATCAATGATTTCATTTCAAGTGTGTACACGTGATCTCATGGCGACTCTTAGGTATAACTATATCAGTTGCGTCATTATATTGCAAATTTTGTAACAGTGCATAAGAGAACAGGTGCTCGATCAGGATGTGAATATGATCAGTTCATTGACAAATTAAAACATTATTAATAAATACTAGCAATAATTTGTCATCGTTTTGAACAAATGCATCATCAATATCGTTTTGGAATACTAAAACTGCTATATTCTGTTTCTTATTATTGCTGGACAAGCTGTTCCTTTCCGGACTGATCATGCTGTTTTAACACCTTTTTCATTCGAAGATTTGTTATTTGCATAATTTTATGGAAAGTGTAAACACCGCACGTAGCGGAATAAGCAGAGCTTGCAAACTTTGTTGAGGTCATTTTTGGAAGATAACATCACCGTAGGTGTATTAAAGGTTCATAAACTATTATTATTAATATAATTAATTGTTTGTTTATTAGTCTTTGTTTTCATTGGGACTCCACAACAAGACTTTTTCTGCTCTCCAGTTAGTAGCGTTTTCTGACGTTTCAAAATCGCCATGGGATATGGTGTCAGATGCAATTTACACCAGAAATGCAATACGTTCGCCTGTTTGCCGAATCGCGTCCAAGACAACGTGTTCAAATCTTTCATTTGGAGACTTAACAATCTAAGGCAACATGAGGTTTAATATAAATAAACACATGGTGTGCAGTTGTTTGTCTTCCTAGTCAATTACCAGTAAATTATAGTTACTTTGTTCCTCTTCACGTATTATAATTTATGATGTTGGGGATTTGAAAATGCTGACAGATCAAATGTAATTGTTTCATATGTGTGTTATTTTCGGAAGATTTAAATTCCTCATCAACTGGTTAATGTATTTAAAATTTAGCTGGCAATTTTCGCATGCGAAAAAAAAACAACAAAAATCTAGCAAATAGATTGAATTAACTTAGCACATTCCTTGACCAGCCGTTGCAACCTACACTTTCAAGTTTTGCTGATTCTGAAAGATTTTCGTGTCATGCTGCGAGCTATATATATATATATATATATATATATATATATATATATATATATTCATAAAATCATCTATGTCAAATTGCAATGAGTAAGTATGACAAAGCCTAACGCTTTTCATATTTAATATAGTTGCTTGCTAACCTCCTTAATGTGATTTGACTAATATATAGTACTAAACTGAAATGCAGGATACAGGAAAGTAGCTTTACTAGTATGTTTTGGTTTTGATGTCCACGATCTTATAAATGTCTCAAGGACACGTACCATAGACCTTTCATCCGAAGATGATGACATATCCACCGTCACATTAGATGTAGATTCTAATTCTTTCGGACTACTGTCCTCCACTTTTATGACCGTTTGATATGCAATGTGTTAATTTTGTTAAGGTGAGTTGACTACTATATTGTATTAAATTGACTCGAGGACTAGGAAAAGACGCTGCAATATTATGTTTTGAACCTGAAGTAGATGATTTCGGCAATTATTAGCCAGGACGCTTAACGCCTGATAACGTCTGCGAATCTCCTTTGGTAGATCAGTTATCGTGAGATAATGTCGGATGCATGATCACATTAGATGTAGAGACGATTTCTTTCTGACCACTAATGTTATCGCTGTTTCACACGGTACTATATAAACAATACACAATTATTTCGCCCCAATGGTGATACCAATTGTATTGCCTAAATGACGCGATGTCACTTTAGGATCTACTTTCTATTCCCAGTAAGCAAATACATATGCCACTATACATACTATCCAAGTCTTTATTTCCATATTTAGGCACATTTATATTGTCTTAATCAACTGCATATTCTTTCTGTGTGTCTGTTTTCTATCTTTCTCTCTCTGTCTGTCTCTCTCTCTGCCTCTATATCTCTCTTGCCTCTGTATCTCTCTGTCTCTCTTTCTCTATGTCTCTCTCTTTCTCGCTGTTTATGTCTCTCTCTATGTCTCTTTGTCGCTCTTTCTCTCTGTCTCTCTCTCTTTGTCTGTCTCTCTGTCTCTCTCTATGTCTGTCTATTTCTCAGTTTCTCTCTGTCTCTCTCTATCTCTATTTCTCATTCTGTCTCTCTGCCTTTCTCTCTGTCTCTCTCCGTCTATCTTTCACTCTCTCTCTCTTTCTGTCTTTCTGTTTCTCTCTGTCTCTCTGTCTTTCTCTCAGTCTGTCTTTCTCTGTCTCTCTTTCTCCATGTCTCTCTCTCTCTCTCTCTTTGTCTCTATCTCTATGTTTGTGTCTATATGTCTCTCCGTATATATGTCTCTTTCTCTATGTCTCTCTCTGTCTCTCTTTCTGCCTTTCCCTGTCTCTCTCTCTGTCTGTATCTTTATCTCCTTATCTCTGTCGCTGTCTGTCTATGTCTCTCTTTTTCTCTCTGTCTCAATCTCTATCTTACACTATATCTCTCTCTTTCTTGATCCCTCTCTGTCTTTCTCTCTGTCTCCCTCGTTGTCTCTCTGTCTCTCTGTCTCTATCTTTGTCTTTCTCTCTCTCTCTCTCTCTCTGTATCTCTCTGTCTCTCTCTGTCCCTCTCTCTCTCTCTCTCTCTCTCTCTCTCTCTGAGTATGTTTCACTGTCTAACCATCCACATTATTATGAACATATCTAAGAATGTGTCTACTCTAGACCCTCTACATTTAGGTCATCAATATGGTGCCATCAAGATATACCTCACAACGAAATATAAAGAGCAGAAAAGACACGTTCAGTATTATCCTTGAATAATTAGTTTCAGTATGATTCACAAACACTCTCAATGACTGACCTTGCATCTTTTTTTATGAGTCACACATACTGTATTTTATATCTATAATACTCTACAACAGATGGTGCACATATTTGCAGAAACAAACCTGTGAATAAATATTGTAATGCAATCTTCTGAGTAGCAATTTGAACTCACATTGTAGTTGTTCTTGAAAACCATATATAAATCGGGAATTTATTAGTACTGAGTACACACAGAAATTAAGTGACAATACAAAGTTGGATGTAGCGTATGCTACCGAACTAGATAGCAAGCTTGCAAAGGCCACACACAAAATGTCACGTTTAAATGAAGAAATAAATAAAACAGCGACCACAATTTTTTAAATGTAAGCTCTAATGTATTTAATTCAATTAAATAATCTTTACACGAAATAATGGAATAATACCAAGCCTATTATGTAATGTCTGTTCAGCAGACATGCTCACGATGCAGCTAACAACAATCAGCTAAACAAGGACCGATGAAGGGATGCGTAAAGACAAGCCATATAGCCGTCAGCCAGTTAAAAGTGAACACTGTGGAAGATGAACATGACGTAGTTGAATATTATCTTCTCGACGTCTTTTTTATACTAGTTTTTCAATTTTAGTCAAGTTTGAAAGTCTTTTCATGACTCTCACATAAGCTATTCTGCTACCATATTCTTACAGTGCTAAATCCACAGGTCACATGGGAGGAACTTTAATTCATCTGGATTACTGCTGCATAAGTCAGCAGGAGTAATTGGTCGGATCCTTTCAAGTGGATTTCATTTTGCTCTACTTTGTCCATTTACAAACTGTAATGTTCTGCTAGTGTATTGCTGACTCTAATGTTAACTATTTTGTTGCGGCTTTTTTATCATTGCGTCAGCGCTCCCCTTCTAGAGGTACGCCAAATCAGCAACTATTAGATGCTTAGTCGTTTGGAAATTGGAAATTGAGAACATTGCATACCAGAATTATTTCGATTAATATAAATGTGACTGTTTTTTAAGAAAGCTCAACTTATTCATATTTACGAAGCGAATCTGAAGCGAATCTGAATACACAGGCCTATATGATCCTTGACTGGAACTAGTAGCCTATACACAAGGTTCCCAATCTAGCAGCCAAGGATAAACAGTGGAACCTCTGCCAGTCTGTAATGGCAAGGAGTGTTGTCACCAGTTGCGAATAACGTAAATACCTACCGATACGCTCCATAACCTAGACAACATAAGCTCTGCATTTCTGCCTGCCTGTATTCGCGCGTACTTGGCAAGCTACTTCTGATGTTTGTCAATTGAATAAATCTCCACGTACGTCATGGAGAACAAGTTAAGTTAATATGCAGCCGAGAGTAATATAGATGTATTTTTCAGCGTCATTGTGTCCTCTTTTCAAGGCTCGGTTATCAGAATGCAAACCTAGTTAAAATACCAACACTAAGTGACATGTTTGCACCGAAGGACAGTCGCACACTTTCACATCAGCCAGCTGTATTGAGGCTGAAAACCAGTACTAATAGCAGCACTTCTACTTATGTGCCCGTTTTCCTTGATGATGGCGTGTCTATCTCTAACCTGCTTGAAATTGCCACCGTCAACCCTAAATTGCAGAAGGAGATTGTTCAAGGGAAGAATATACACTTATCATTATTACTATTTCCTCATAAATTCAAAGACCAAAGATAAATACAGTCAGGTCAGAGTTACATGAATTAAGTGGAAAGTTTTCATAGTCAATTTTTAACCATTACCCAAGTGAGATATCTTTGACGAGCCAGATATTTGGCTATTCGTCAGTTCATGATGGCTTTTGGTCGTGTCAAAGAGATTGTGTTCGAGGTATTTCCATCAACAATGCGAGAATCGAATGCATATAAAATCATTGGATAAACAGGCATGTCATTACCAAATGAAGTCCTGCGTTTTATGAGTAACAAATATAATTGGCAAGCAGTACCATGAACATTAAAGAGGACTGGAGTAGAAAGGACTCCAAGCCACCGACCTGTGTCATATCTGCTTATAATATAGCTGCATGCGAGCGTTGCTGGAGCTTCCTCATTTAAGACTTCTGCAGAATTTCTCCACATAAATAAAAATAATCTACCAAGACAAGGCCAAACGTATAAACAGAGTACAGGAGATAGACGAGAAATCAAATGCTATTGCACTTAGGAAAAGAAAAAGGCAAAAATAACAATTTATCCAATGGATGTTTCAGAACAGTCCGTTTTATTGAGCATTTATGTTTGTCCAGCAAAATATTACACG
>CM068842.1:10129346-10136846 GCA_028554795.2 Sinohyriopsis cumingii | reverse complement strand
ACACTCTCCTTATATACAGGGACCTGCTGCGTATGAAACCTAGTCAAATGTAATTTTGCAATAAGATGAAACGATTTCATTGAGGAAGTAAAAGGCAATGATGTACCGTATCGCCTCACACAAAACCTGAAGTGTTAGTTCAAATCCGTGTCAGCGATTTCGAAGACGACATAACTGGGCTTTAATCAATGCTCTCCATTTCTGCCACAAAACCACGAGTCCTGATTCATGCCAAAAGAAATTTCGTTCGGTCCATAAAAATAGTATCACATCTGATAAACGCAAAAACGCACTTCCAGAAAACTGAGAACGACGGCTTACACCTACAACGTAAATGTATGAGTTCAAGTAGTGCGTAAAACTTAGTCAAATTAAATTTTTATAGTCAAGACGAAACGATCTCTTTTCGAAGAAGAAAGCAGACACCAAACGACAATGGCGATCCGTGTCACACAACACTTTTCAAAATGTGTATTATCAGAGGTTTGTTTAGCGATCTGCACGGTTAAATTAAATGTTGATGTATTTTGCAATAAGACGGACACAATTTCCATGGGATCGCCCATGGTACGATTGTCCGTGCATTAGTTTAATTTTTAAAAATATTTTTTTATATAAATCGCCTATAGGATAGACCCAGTAAAGCATGGCCATTTTCGTCACTGTCTGAATAGCTACTCAAGTCAATTCGAAGCGAACGCGGTAAGAAAATAAGTATAGCCAATGAAATGGCTTACAACGGGTGGTGCATTGTTTTGTTCTAGGACTGTGTGGCATAATAATCCCTATGTTCTTGCGTTGTTACCATTACAGTGCAGACACTGAAATGTGAACTTACAAGCCCTCTTTGTGTGTGTGTGTTGTACCATTTCCTCTTACCACATCAAAATACTGAGCGTCACAGTATTGGTTCGCGTTTTCAAGCTGACCATTTTTTTATATCTCACTTAAACATTTCGACATAAACACTCACACTCACATCGGTAGAATCAGAACAAACGTGTTACAGTATTGAGGGGCATGTTATCTTTTTTTTCAAACTAATAAATTTGGGGTTTGTATGAAGTAAAGAACCGAAAGTACAGTGAAACTCAAGGATGATGACCCAATCTGTCTGTCTATTGATGCGTGTATTTACTTAAGAAGAAATATGACCTCTAAAACACAAAGAGATACGGCAAGCATGATTAGATTAAACACAACGATGTTTTTCCTTCACGCCTGTGTAATTTAGAGTTTCAATCGTCTTTGAAGACAAACTTGGTCTCCTTTTGTAGGGCTTGAAATAATAAAAAAAGCTGAAAAATCTTAAGCACTTTGCTATAGATAATTTCATCAACAGACTAAACAACATAAATACCGTTACAACAATAGAAAGCCTTAAATCTTCTATGAAAAAGAAATGCATGAAAAAAATTAAAGATTAACGATAACGAACCAATGAAACCGAATTTAACAAAGCCAATGACATGTGAAGAAATGCCTCTCACTTTGGAAAGGTAGGCGAATGTACTCTGTCATGCACTATCAACTTGAAAAAAATTATAAACAGAGAGAAACCTGAATTCAAAATTCAGTTGTTTTTTTTTTCTTCAAAATTATTTCGTTTCTTTTTTCTTTTTGTTTTGGAACAAATCTAAGCACTAATATAGAGTGGAAAAGGGAAAATGCACATACAAGCTTTGATATTTCTGAAAAAATGAGGGGATATTCCTAACGTTCATAACCACCTATATATGCTTGGACTTGTCTGTGACTTATCCACAAAACAAGATGTACATATTTCTGGTCAAGCTGCAAGTGTGTGCGTGTTTTTGAAAATGGTAAAAACTTGGATATACAATTTTCTCGTGACACTTATAAAGTGAAGAGTCTGTGCAAGTGTCAAAAGCCAAAGTCATATAAGTTTTGTATTTTGTACGGCTTGTAAAGATTTCCACTTTAGGAAATGTGAAGTATCACAAGTTATTATCACAAACAGAAGTGGAACATAGGGGCTTGCAAGAAAGGAAATAACCCAGACAGTTGGTGTCATCAAGAGTGCTAGAGACGGTACCGGAACTTGCTTGCTTGCTTACTTGAATTAAAGTGATTTTCGCTCTAATGGAGCATGTATCACTGGTTTAATAACGCACCGCGTGATTTTTAATTACTCCTGGGGAAGGAAAGAGAGCCTCATCCCCCAGGCTTTTATGTACTCACAGACTATTTTTAAATTTAGCCACTCAGGTGTAGGACTAACTAGTCCTTAACAACCTGACTGAAAGGCTTTACACATGAGTGGGAATTGTCTCACCACACACTCGTTTTTCTGTCCGAGCGTGGTAAAGGAGGAAAAAGGTGCTCAGCAAGACAGCCATGGATGTTAAGTACTCACCAAAATGCTAGCCCGTACTTATTTCAAATCAAGTCGTGTCACCAAAAAAAGACGACGTGTACGAGATCAAAGGCATTGTCAAACGCAGAATGCCTCAGTGCTAACTGGCTAGGTTTGCATTTCTTGCTCCCGCTGCTGTTGCGTATATTTCTTCCCTCCACACCGAGTTCTGGGCCTAATTCTTTTAATTTCGTTGTACCCGAACTTACATTATCCATATTATCACCAACAAAAAAAAAAAATTACAAAACAAAAACGCACAGACCTAAAAGAAACACTCACTCACTTTTTTACAGAACATTACTATTTTTAAAATTTTGATAAGCGACGGAAACGAACAACTTAGAGTCACACTTTCTAACCAAGATAAAGAAATCATGTGCTGATAGACTCACTTCTGTATTTTTTCTTCTAACTGACTAACATATCATAGGCAATGCAATGTTATTTCTTTTCGAGAGTATGGGGTAGCCCTGAAATGTTTTTGGGAACTTGAAGCTATGGCGATCGCTTAGGTTATAAGATGGCGGCCTCCTCTGACGACAGGCTTTCTCACAGGATAAGATCTGCTTCTTCGGAAAAGAGAAGAAGAACTCTTTGGTGTCGATACGACAATCGACAAAGCCTCTGTCAGGTTCATGCTGCTGCTGTTGCTGCTCTCTCTGCCGTTTATGAAGTCTGTACTTCTCCATCCATTCTTCTTTCTCCTTCTTGAATTCCTCCTTGAAGAGCTCTTCTTTCAGGTCTTCAGTGACTTTCAACATTATGATATTGTCTATCTCTTCAGGTCTCGTTATCAGACTTGTCATGACCCTATGCAAATTCACATAGGCTTCGTTCAACTTGGCTAATCTTGAGCACATCTTCGTAGGAAGATAAGTTAACAATGGATGGGCAGACTGGAGACTTCCCCGTTATTATTGTCGAAGCGCGGACGTGAAGGAAAACATTGCTACACGGTTTTCGAACCGGAACGTTCAAATAGTGTTATGGGAGGGATAGAAAGAAGTCAAAGAGCATGAATCAAGATTCCTATATCCAAACAAACCACAAAGGCATTTTTTTCTTCAAAACACAAGATTTTTTTATTCATACTAACAAACAACTCTAACATTTTTTTAACAATAATCTAACACTATAACATCAAACATTTTTTCAAATACCAAACATTTTTTTTCAATTCACACTCTACTTTAAACAGGGCTGACAACGTTGTGAATGAAATTGTGATTTCCACTGTTGGAAGTCATCAGGCCATTGATGGACACTACGTTTCCTAGCTTGAGACAAAAGATAAGCATAATGGTCACAAAACCATCGATCTACTTTCACATCGTTTCTAGAAGAATGACGAGGATCAAAATGAGTCACTAAATGTTCTAAGGAATAGCCCAGGCTGCGATGATGCAGAAAATACACACAGTACTGTCCACACACCAAGGAAACTGTGCCTTGCAATTTCACATTATTGAATCGGGTGATCTGAGCATTTCTTCTCATAAAGTCGATGATATCGTCTTCCAAAAGGGGCAATCCGTACGAATCGAAATATTTCACACATCCTTCTTGAGGAAAGTAAACGGCTACCCAGTGGGTTCCTGGGAGATGACTGTCGTCCGTGTTAATGACATAAGCTTGATGGTTTTGAGGTTTGCGATGAGGGAGTTCATCTTTAGCACAGACGACAGGATTCCAAGAAGCAGTGTACGAACTGTGGTTCAAAAGGTAATAAAGTTCTCAGGTATCCATTTTTTGTTTTTTTTTTCTTAAGTCATCAATTCGATCCTAACTTTCTGTTTGAAAATGTCTGACAAGTAACCGTTTTCTTCGCCTTGTCTCCCAACTCTGATCCAACAGAGCTTCGATGCGATGGATCTCTTGAGTTGTTAATGGAGGACAATAATGTTCACGCAAGCCTTTATACCACTGTTGTAACACGTCTTCTTCCGAGATGAGACTCCAAGCTTCGTCCAGATATTCGTCCAATTTTTCTTCTTGACTCAGCATTAGGCATTTATCGTGTTGAATTTGACTGGGATGATCGTTATGACATCCATAGCAATCTTTCTTGATCAATTCCTTAACTTTTTTTCTGTCAAGACTATAGCATAACAGGAAACTATATGTGATTCTTGTTCTGGCCATCTAGACTTCATCATGATGACTTCTTCGTCTTTGTCTTGGGGTTCTCCTTCCTCAGGATCTTCACATTCCATGTCCAAAGAATCCCTACTATACAAACATTGATAAAAGTCTTCCATGACTTCTAATAGTGTAGAATGACTTCTCTCAAACTGTTGGTTTATATCGTATTGTCCAATTCAGCATACAGGAGGACGTTCACCGTATTATCTGCGCGTAGATTTTCTGCAAACTGAAATTCCACACGCATCTGGCCGGATTTTATAGGGTGAAAATGTCCCTCTTCACTGTCTTGACTTACAATTCGTTAGAGAACCGTTTTCGAAAATGGAGTTTCACTGTAACTTTCCCTTTGGAGAAGGGAATATTTTGTCCCAGATCTCCTTTTATAGTAATGTTGACAGTGTCTAAATACGACTTACTGACGGGTAAATAGTGAGGATGTACAAATTCACGGTGTACGTGATAGGTGTTTGCACCTTCCTGGTCATTGTTTGTGGTACTATCCACTTTGAAAGGAATGACACGCAGTAACGGAACAGAGGTGTGTCCCACCACGTTGTACTCCACCACATCGGAATACACAAAGATCAAATTAAGTCCTTGGTTCAGTTCTACCGGGTTTCCAAAAGCTCTGTAAAAATCCATATTACTTTTGATCTTGGGGCTCATATTGTTTGCGACCATTTCTGCATGTCCACCCAAAATTTCAAACAAACTACCATTGAACCTGAGGGACAATGTGTCCGTATCTGGAAATTTGATCACGAGACGATGAGCCACTTTATGGTACTCAATCTTCACACTTTTTTTGGCTCTGTTCAGTGCTTTGCCAAAGGCTAAGTTGAACCTGTCCGCAATAGTGTCCACCAAATGTTCACCACTAAAATAATAACCTGAAGGAATTTTCAAGGTGTAGATAATGAAGGCTGGATTGCTGGCTGCTCTTGTGTCACCTAAAAACCCGATTTTGTTGATTTCTTCCTCCAATTGGGCATTCAGGATTTCCACCTCGAAAGTGTTTTGCTTTTCGGTGATGTTTTTGATTTGTGTTGGGTGAATGATTTCCACTAAAGCCACTTCCCAATGGGCTTCGTGATCTAACTGGATGGTCTGAGGTAATTTGACCGTGTAACAGCACAACGTGTTGTTGGGAAACACCTCCATGGAACTGTCACTGGGTAAGGTTAAGTAAAATTGGCTGTTATTGCTCATAATTCCAGAGTTTTGTGGCTCTCCGAGGCGATACTGGAAGTCAGAGGAGTGTCTCCGCCCAAAATGGAGTTGTTGTTAGAGTGGTGGCTGGCACTGACACTGGACACAAGGTTCCCGTGGTTCCCGTTCGAGGAGAATTTCAGGGAGGGATTGGGAAGCAGGTAACCGATGCAACTGCTCAATACAATGGTCCACAATTGTTTGTCTCCTTGTTGCAAACTCAAATTTGCGATGGCTGCCCCGATGACACAATACACCACGAAGATTTGGCAGAAAAAGACGATTTGCGTTTTAGGCACACGTTCTCTATACCTCACCCACAAGGGTTGTTTTTGTAAATCTTGCAGAGAAGAATTGGGTGAAGGAGTGATCGCAGTAGCTGAATCTGTGTGAAAGGGCATGATGGTCACTTCTTTTTATAGTCGATGACGTGCAAAGCGTCGATCCAAGAATGATAACTGGTCGGATATCCTTTCCAACGTACTTTAACTTCTTTGACGTCGTTTGCCCACTGTACGGTTTCTGCTAGTTAGCACTCCACCCACCTCGAGAACACAAATAACATCTAGTCAACAGCCGACTATACCTAACAAACAACCCGTCCCGGAAAGAGTGGTGGCAAAACAAAGGTCCAATTATGTTAGACAAACGGTATGGCAAACTCAGATGTAATTATCGGTGGCACTACGTTCTTTTCTCACTCCGATACTACAGGCAATCTCAGCTGAAATAACAACCACAACAACAATAACAGCGACAGACACCATAGCGGCGGATTTGAAACTATGTACCTCAACTGAAGAATTAGTATCAGAACCAGAAAAAGAAATTGAGGCGGTTGAGGAGGAGGAGGGGGACGCTGACCCTCGTTGAAAAGTACACCGAAATTGGGCCAGATCAAGCATTGTATGACGTCAACATAGCAGGGCAGTTTATTAGAGCCATACAATACGTTGCCTACAGATCTCTAGACACCTTTAAACCAAGACCTTCTCAGTGGGGATTAGGGGTCAGAGTTCTTCCCCAATTCTACAGACAAACCTACACTGGATACCCCCTCAGTCAACTGGTAGAAGCCGCTGCTTACATTATCGCCCATCATGGCTACGCAATTCCTAGGAGTGCGGGAAAGAACGTGAAAGCAAAAGAGAGACGTGTTACCTTCTAACAGAAAAAACAGACTTTCTTCAGGGCTCCAAAAGATTGCTTTTTATTAAATAGGGAACCATATTTGGCTTGGTATCCCTCCTTGACTAAACTATTCCCGAAACAAACTTGACCCATTGGAACACTGCAACAAACTTAACTTTTTAAACCTAACAGTGACCAAACTGGTATATGTCGCTTACACATAATAATTTAAATAAGATCAGTATGGCTATTTTTATGTACACTAAGTACTAATATTAGATAGATATGTTAGGAAATTTAACAGACTCGTTAGATTTGAACTAATTGCAGAGGTGGTTAACACATTATTGGTACTTATTATTGTCGATTAGCAAAAAACGGGACTTGATTTGAAATAAGTACGGGCTAGCGTTTTGGTGAGTACTTAACATCCATGGCTGTCTTGCTGAGCACCTTTTTCCTCCTTTACCACGCTCGGACAGAAAAATGAGTGTGTGGTGAGACAATTCCCACTCATGTGTAAAGCCTTTCAGTCAGATTGTTAAGGACTAGTTAGTCCTACACCTGAGTGGCTAAATTTAAAAATAGTCTGTGAGTACATAAAAGCCTGGGGGATGAGGCTCTCTTTCCTTCCC